>CM052016.1:3215333-3821166 GCA_028476595.1 Obolodiplosis robiniae | reverse complement strand
CACCTTCCGGTAAATAATAGGACACAGTAAAATAGTCGGTGAATTTCATGGAGTTCTGAAAATCACCAATTTCAGCTTGTAATGCCAAACCGCCCAATTGAATCAAATCGTCATCGGTGCAAGAGATTTGGCTTTCCAAAATGCTCTTTCGTAGCTGCAAATAGAGCAGATGCCTGGACTCAATGCTGCAAATGCAAATACACATATTTGAATAAATCGTCATATTAATTTCGTGCGCTGTTTGCTTTTTGCAGCAATGCTGCGCTTTCCCTCTCTCTGTCTCTCACCTAATCTCTCTTAAATTTGGTAGAAAGAATTTTATCCGCTGGAATAGTGTGAATGAAATATTATCACTGTAATTACTCTTTTTCGAAACGCTGCTCCAGACTTGCGGTGCAATCTGTATTTTGGAAAATGTGTGTGGTGGAAAGAACTTGACTCATTTATGCTGTGTTGAATTAAGTGGGTACAATTTCGGCAAATGAAAGAATTATTACCTTGTAAATTTTCAAATCCGTTGGAAGGAAGACGAAATCGCCGCCGATCAAAGCGCATAGTCCGAGGAAAAAGTTTTCAGTGAGGTTTTCCGCTTTGAACACTGTTTCGAGAATTTGCCGAGTAGTTGTGGTGCTAGCATTGCACGTAACATTGATACTTCGTCCATTAAGCAGCAGCACATTCACCACACGCCGATGTGGACACTGCCAAAAATTCGTTGCGATGAAAAAAAGGAATGCATTTGAAATTCAATGTAGCACTTAGAAACTAAATACATAGTTTGTTACTTACATTTTGATCGCTTATATCAATTTCTTGGCACGGCAAACTCGAATTCATTATGAATTCAGCCCCTTTGGATTTTGCTGGCAGTTCATTCGAACGGATGTTATTGTCTTCATTCTCTCCCACGACAATACGACTGCACCGTCGCACATTCAGCTTGGGAAAAGTGGCAAATTTATCTTTTCCACTGAGGTCTACAAACGAAAAGGAAAAACAAGGCGAAAATATTCAATTAAATGCTAAAGGATAAAAATGTGTGTGTTCAAATCATTACCCGGCATGGATGTGCCAACAAAATGCATTTGGCCTGTTGCTTTCGTGTGCGCCATCTCTCCACTATCTGCTGTTTTCAAAGTAGACAAATTGGAATACGCTTGCCAGTCACCGTTGAAATGTGATAGCTCAATAGTGTTTCGGCGATGCAAATTTCGCTTTTTCAATATCATATTCTTTCGGCTTGTCACCTGCAGTCGACTTTCGTTCGTGCCGATCTTTGAATTATCACCATTATGACTATCGGATTGATCGTATTCAAATCCAATTGTGTTGACATTGCGTAGTTTTGGCTGTTGCATTGTCTTGTATTTGTCATTCGGGCATCTTGATACACGCAAACGACTCGGCGCTGTTAAAATCTTTTCAATAATTTCCTTTTCGCCATGTATCGAACTTCTACCCGAGTCAGTATCACTTTTATGTTCATCACACTTGAAACTCGTCGATTTTAGACTCATTGCGCAGATGACTTCTTTGTATAAATTAATGACGACATGTGAAAATGGTTTGGTTTGATGATATAAACGGCAATACTGTGAAATTACCTGTAAAAAATACGGGAAAAACACTTTATTGAGAGAAAATGAACTGTGTATTCAAAAATACTTTCGAAAAAAAGCACTCTTAGAGACATCTATATGTCAATCATGGTTGAATGAAACTTTACGCGCGTCAAAAGTAATGACAGATGTCGATGCATGATATTATCCCACATGAAAATAAACAATAGACAACGACATGTGTTCTGTTCGTCATGTGAATAATTGTCAAATGGTTGATTTGAATGAAAGTTTGAAATAGACTTTGCAAAGTGACACGTTCGTTGGTGTGTTTAATAAGAAATTCACCGTAAAATTGAATCGTTTTGTAAGTGTTCACTGGACAGGTGCAGAAATAATGTCTGAAATCGTGACTATTTCAAATTTGGCTGATTTCAAAAGTTTAGTAAATCAATTGAGTGTGCGATGGCTGGAATTACATGACAATTCAAATGCATTCCGATACAAATTGAACGTGCAACGGCAGAAAATACTTGACGGAAAACTGAATTTTCTGGTCCAGGTAATCGATGCTGCCTTCAACATTCACATCTCTCGAACATATCACGTGAAAGAGCCGAAAGCTTAACTTTATTGCTAACTTGCTCTTTACATGCATATCTCAAAAATGTTTAGTTGAATACGGAACGGACGTCGATGCGACGTAAACCACAAACCATAACATCAGTGGTCCAGCCATTTTACGAAAATGTATTCAACTTTAAGATGGTGAATGAATGTGAAGTCATTGTTCGATGTCACAATCAATTGAGTACACAATCATCTTGCACCGGTGGGATAACAACGTTTCTAGTAAATAACAGCCCATTGACAAAATACCATTCTCTAATTTGTCCTCGACTCAATGACAATCTATCACAAGTCATTACACTAGAGTCCATCGAATTCGCTATCGATATGATGTTTGGATTAAATGATTGCAGCTTTCGTATCGGTTACAACAGTCTCGGTGCATTTGCATCAGTCAATCATTTACATATGCATTTAATCTATGTACCCGAAAAACTGTTCATCGAAAATGCGGTATGATGATGAATTATGTTGAAATTTCCACTTTTCCAAATAGTTATCATAAATACCAAACACAAACACACTTCAAATAATCTCTCTCTCTCTCTCTCTCTCTCTCTCTCTCTCTCTCGTTCTCTATCTATTTTTCATAGGAAATTAAGCAAATTTTCGGTAATATTTATAGATTAGATTGGCCGGTATTTGCAGTCTGTTTTCCTCTCTTTCATCACAGCGAAAAAGATGCGGTGGCCAAAAATTTGCTATCATTGGTGCAACATTTGTGCATGCACTCAATTCCACATAACGTTTTTTGGACATTTGGCTCACATTTAGATCAATATTTATTGAAAATATTTGTATTTCCACGAAATCAGCTCTCGCACAAGCACCAATGCCCATTCAACGTTGCTTTCTGTGAATTAAGCGGATATGTGCCCGTCGGAGGTTTGTTCCATATCAATTCGAGCACACACATCAAATCTATCCACTTCTTTTTTCGCAAACTATTCATTCGACACTTTTCCCTAACACATTTCAGATGCGGATGTCTATGAAAGCCTCACCGAAAACTTTCTCATTCAACAAATTGTCGATGCAATGGGACACTTTGATACGGAACAGCTCATATCAGATATCATCAACTCTATACGAACGTAACATGCACTCAACATGACGAACACATCACCGAAAAAAGGCAATGAATATTTGGAAAGAATCTATTCAGCAGCTTGTTGAAATGAATGGAAAAATGGAAATTGCTTTTTATGGCTGTTTCTAATTAAATTCAAACAAATAATTGAATAATACATTTTTTTCCTTGGTGATTCTCTCCTTTTTTCATTCAATGAAGTTCGATCATTTTCAGTATAATTGACCAATGTTAAAATAAAATAGTTACCGAGTAAAGCATTCAAACTCATAAAAGCAAATCATCTTCGAAAGGCATCAACCTTTTTATTTTTGTTTGCCAGCATCATTTCTCAATGTTTTTGAGGTAATCTGTGTCGTTTCAACCGTAATCCTTTTGTGTTTGTTAGATTTTTATTGCATTGTTTGCGTTTGCAAACACACACACAGCGCTATGATTTAAAAAAGAGTTTCAGCTGGAGCGTCAAGAGTGAATGAATTGCGCGTGGTATATAGCAAGGGAAAGATTCCCTTTGGGCCTATCATTAAGGGTCGTTTTGTTATTACAATACATTGAACTAAAATGGAATTGTGAAGAAGTTTGCTGCATCATCATCTCATCATCATGATGATGATCTTGTTATTATTATTACACTATGTTTTCAATTATTTTCGATGGGAATTTCTTCAGTCGTTGTAATACTTAATTTCAACACAACTACATATTGCGTGCATTCCAGCACTTGTATGTGTGTGTTAAGCTAATATGAGAGATAACCGAATTATTGTGCGGCATTATGGGTATGGAATATTTTGGTGTTTGCGGAGCGCAGAGTGTTTGCATGCTGTACGCTGTAGGAGGATTGGCGGCGGTTGTTTTTGCCGCATTCGCAATTTCAATTGGGAGGAAAGAAATTGTATGATTATATGCATGTGAAATATGCTTTCCTTTGTGTCAAAGCACTAATCGTAACAAAGGCATTTGCAGCACATAACCATCGCTCTTCAACGTATTTAATTAAATTGTCTGCGTCCGTGTGGCTTTATAGCCCGCACCAACACCACGGAACTAATGAATCCAACGAGAGGACGAATCCAAATGAATCCCATTTTTCACGTAAGCAATATTTTATCAAGTTGATTTTGATTCTGCATGCGAATAAGAGAAGGAATAAAAATAACATTTCGCGAAAAAAAGAATTACTTTTTTGCAATCACAATAGCCATTTAACTTTTGAGTGTGCTAATTGTTGTGCTAGGTAAGATGTACTTAAGCTCCATCTAAAGTTAAAATGCGATCAAACCAAAACCAACAATTCATTTGGTAGCCAAGAAACAAAAAAATGACGTCAATATTGTTGTTTTGGGCACACAATCAAAATGCTATAGAAGTGAATTTCATCCGGAAAATGACGCAAAACAATTGACAAGAGCTGATTGTTCATCATTCATCTACAACAACAGCGACAACACCAACCATAAAAATGCAATTCACAAAAGAAGATTGGCAAAAACCATCCAGTTTTTGTGCTCGTTACAGAGCAGAGAATAAAAACTTTTCATGCGGATGTGCACTGCACAAATTTAAACAGTTTGCTTCATGTCATTCAAGCTTGTTATTTATTGATCCTGATGTTTAATATGCTATTGGAATTTCCAACAGTTTTGAATTTCAACTGATTTTCGGGGTGAAATTCTTTTGAAGTGTATAGCGGGGCGTCATTTCGCACTTCTTGATATTCGAATTTGCAATAAACGCTTTCAGCGATTCAACAGATCGAATTACACTTTTTTTGGCGGCGAGAATGTGATTAATCTTGTCGATAGTGTGGCAACGCAAGGGGTTTAAGCTTAAGTTTGCGCCTGCAAAGCGTCATACAATGATAAAGGTGCCTTTGCCCCGACCATATCCTATAAATTAAATCACAGAGCTGCCACTCTGAACTGATATTCGAGATTATTCACACATTGTTTTCTTTTTATGACCTGCAAAAACAGTAAACCGAATTGAAGTGATGTATGCCAAAATCAATAAATAAACACAATTTGAAAATTGTCGTCTCATGAATTGACCCGAACTGATTTAATTGAAGCTACCTCATTGAATGCGAGCAAAACAAAATAACAACAAAAACGCACACAAACAATTTAACTCAACAACAGAATCATTCTGAAATCTTTGACGCCCCATCATGGATGCAACGTGGGTAAAAATGATTGTATGCTTTATGAACATCAAAATGAACAAAAATGACAATGTGATATAGCATAATACTTACGTCTAATAGATACATTAAGCTGGCGCGATAATAAATATTTGGGGCGCACATTGCTCGTATGACACATTCGAGCGATGTTGGATTCTTGCTGTTCAATGGATTTTTGACGGTTGTATCATCATTCGATGCTTTTACCGTTGTTCCTGTCGCTTGTTGATTTGTTCCGGATGAAAATGTGTGAACAGCACGTCGTAAAGTGATACCGAGTGAATAAATCCACATCTGAAAAAAATGCCGAATTTATTAAAATGCAACACGAAATGTTCATAAACTCAGCTAGCAAACATGGATATAACATGTTTCAATGATTTAGCTGCTCCCAATCGCGTGTGACATTTATTGTCTGGCGGCGTGCGTACAAACGGTACTCAAACGCTGGAAAAAATAACGTTCCATCCGAATTTTCAACTTAATGCTATATTTAGTTTGAAATGAAGGAAAAGACACACGCACGCTCGCATCCAAATTGACATTTTGAATTGGGTGATCTTGTAAGTCTGAACACATCAAATTGTGTCATGAGAGCGTTGAATTTGGGTGCACAGTTTCTCATTTCCGTTACAATATGCTGTAATTGGTGCTGATTTATAAAGCACCATCTCGCACAGCACATCCACTTGCGCATACCCTTTCGCATCTATCATTCACACAAATACTCACCCAATCATTAAATGCGTCTATGATTACAGCTGAGAAATGAAAAACCGTGAAAATTGTTTCGATAGACATACCTTTTCAACATCCGATTCGATGAATGTGATCTTTTTTCCAATACTGTTTAGATATTCAGGTGGCAGGAAACTGATGTAGGAGGTGATATCATTTAACGAATTCATTTGACCGGAAGGTAATACACTGAAAACGACACGTCCTCTTGACGTTATTTGAAGTATTGATGGATGAACTAAGGGTATTATACGATTGGTGGCTGATGTATCTATATAATTTGGACAGCAATGAGTCCCATGCAAAAGGAAACAATAACAATTAGAATGGAGTGTGGGCAAAAGAGAGGAGCAAAAAAACAAAAATAGCGAACAAAAACCTGTGTGCGTCCAAACGCTTGTTTTTATATATGCAATCTGGTTTTATTTTTTGTGAGTCTCTCCTAAGGAGATAACAATGTCGACTGAAGCTCACAAAGATGATTCTATCTGCATGACAAGCGCGATTGTTTAGCTTTTAGTCGTGGCATTATATTTTGTTTTGTCCAAATTCATATGCATTACATTCGCTCGAAAGCCAGATTTAGACACTTATACAGCAAAACTAATATAACTGCTGAGTATTAAGTCAGATAGAAAAAGTTCAAATGAACGAAACAAAAAATTGGTCTCTACAGCTCCTGGCACTTTCGCATAGTTTGGTGTCATAGCAACGTTGAAAGACAGCCAGCACTTGCAGCGATTGCGAAAAAAAGCGAAACCTCGCAAAATTATCTCTGCGTACAGAATTAAGCACGTCTCAACTGAGCTGAGCGCATCGTAAAGCAGAAAAATCAACGTCGTGCGTTATTAAATTTGTGCGAGAATGAAACGGGAAGTAAATGAATAATTCGCCTCATAGCATCGATGAACGCTTCATTTATGAAATTCAGAAGGCGAATGACGTGAAAGAATTTGCATCAATTATGGCCGACAGCGAGGGAATGAGAGAGGGAAAGAGAGAGAAACCAATAGTGAGCCCTACAATCAATCATTTCCATGAAAATGGTCATTGTGAAAATGGCTACGGAATGCCACGAACAATTCATATGCCAATCATAGAATTATAATCAAAGTTTGCTTCTTAAGTGAATGAATGCCACACCGAATTGATTGTCGGCTTGACACCCGATTTATTCAATATTCGAACATGATTTCAAGTCATCAGAGGATAGATTCTGAAATTATGGCGAAAAGCTCAATCGAGTTGCAAACTCACAATGCCTTCTAACATGAACAACAAAAACAGGGGCGGAAAGAAGAAAGAAATTCGATCAGGGACAGATTTCAATTATTATTAATCAGAGACCGACATAATGGGCCGCAATGCCATTGGCATGCCCATTAGCCGGGCATCTGCACAACGAATTGTCAGGTTCCGAATCATTCAAGTTGCGTGTATTTCCGCAAACTTTGTCACACCATCCTAGTGCGTGTATCGAAAACCATAAAAGTGACATAGAGTGAGCGAGGCGACAGCACTACTCTTAACGACCGACCGTAACGTACGATTGTGCACATCTATAGCTAATGGCCAACCGGCCAACGATCATGGCCCATTGCATCGTCTCTTTTAATAATAAATTGAGTGAACATTGAAACGGACCCATTTTCGTTAAAAAGATAGAGCTTTCGGAGACGGGAGAAGAGAAACTGTATGCGGTTTTGTTGTGTGCAAAAACCACATTCTCTCTCTCTCTCCGTGCTTTTGGCTCTTGATTTTCAACGATAAAACATGTACAAATTCTGAAAAGATTTTTTTTTTCGCCAGAATATTATACATCATTCTTCATGTACGTCAATGTTTTAATTGTACAAGTTTATCTTCATCGAGAATTTCAGAAAATATTCCACAATTTGCGTACGTGCAATTCGAGTATATCTACGTGAAATCGAGAATAGCAGCAACAATAATGAATGAAGACTATATTCAAATATTTGAACAACGCACTGCATCATGTCCATATGAATTGAGTTGGATTTGCATAAAGGTTTGAATGAAATATATATTTATATATAAAAATATTTGTGTTACACATTTCCCGTGCAGTATTTTTGTAGTTTAACTTACCGGATAGAAATAGGTCTTGGAGCGCTTGAACTGATTGACAAAGTAGTGCCCATCCCTCAGTTTGTGTCAAGCCATTGGCCTTAATTTTCATAACGTCAGATAAGAACACAAAATTGTTAACATTTTGCTTTAGTTGATTTGTGGCTGAATTTTTAGTGGAACATTTATTGTTGGCATCAGTGCCACCACGACAATCCGTTCCGTCGGTCGTGGTTCGATGATTCGACGATATCTTTGCATGTTCATTGTATATTTGCACAGGCCTGATATCGTCATTTCTCAAATTGCACAAAGATTTCGACTGAACTACGCCAATTTGATAATTTTCCTGGTCATTTAAATAATTTGCTTGGATATTATCCGGTTTTGCGTTGATCAAACGGCTATTGCTATAGAAATATCCCATATTCGAGATGCCGTCAGACAAAAAAGCGCTCCGTTTTGATTTTGAGCTTTTTTTGTAACGGCCCAATGTTTGCACATTATAAGCATCACTTTCACAGTCCTTTTTATCATTCACATTATAGTTTTCATAATTATAGTAATTGTTTGAACCATTCCACGTTCGTCCACCGCATCTTGTCGACAATTGTGTTTGTTGTTGTTGTTGCTGTTGTTCATCGTTGATTTTCAACGCTTTTCGATCACTGTCCAACGCTACACGCACTCGGGGTAGAAAAAATTCCTTTTTCAATTGTTCAATCTGCTTTTGTCGTAAGTTATTATTGTCAATTGTTGATGCTGCAATGGGATCGATGCGGCGATTATATAAGCTGAATTTATTAGTTGCTTGCTGGTCATTATATTTATACTGAAGATAGGGTCCCCTTGGTAATGTACTATTTGTGTAGGCACCATAGGTGTTGTTGTGTGTCTGTTGTTGGCTATCATTCATTCGGTATGGTTTTCTATCTTCGTTTGTCAGAAAATTCAACTGAACATCATCATCTTCATTATAATATATTGCACTTGAATCGAATTTACTTTGTGCAAATGCGTCCTCATGAGATTCATGGCGTAAAAATCTCTGACTTGATCTCGGTAACGCATTTGCGTCTACATTTATACTTGCTACGTTTGGGTGATGATACATTCTGCAGAGAGATATGAAGGAAACGAAAATAGTAAGAATAATAAATTTGAAAAATAAAAGCCAACATTTATGTGAATTGTCAAGAGATATGAATATTGATGTTTAAATAATAATTACATTAAATTCTGTGGGATTTTGGACATATTTATTTGTCAACTGTATCGTTGAAAAAGCTTCCATAATTCCTATGGCTCTATTTTCGAATCAAATATTACTCGACCTCACAATTTCGGGCCAACATGTTATTTGAATTGCGACATCATACAGCATTGCATTGTATTGCATTGTTTCAGCAATAACTTCATCGTATTTTCGTATTTGCTATGATAGAAAGCGTTTGGAGAAGATTTCACACAAACTCAAGGACATGCTTTCGTTGGATGCTTATGTTCGAAGTGCTTATTTCCGTTTGATTGAGCGACACTCCTCGATGCAAAATGTCCGGGACATGAAAAATGCACGGTGAATGTTGATCATTTCCGAACATTTGGTGCACGGGAAAGCAAATGTTCATTTTCAAAATGTGAATAAACAATTGAGTGCAATATGGTCATACACGCTCATCGTATGTGAAACGAATGTATGTTATGTGTTCACATTCGCATTCTCAATTTGCAAATAGTAAGCGTCTTTGTCACTTTTTCAAAACAATTCCATCGAATTTATAAAAAATGCGCATTTGAATTCTCAGATCTCTGTATTGGTAAACTATAGTGAATCGATTCATCGAATAGTGATGATGATGATGATGATGATGACGGTGACGATGAGGACGATGCCTACATACGAACTGCACGGAATGAAATTCTGTTTATTTTCTGGCTTCCTCGTTATCTAGAACGGAAGCAATTTATGTGCCGGGAAAATGAGATTTTCAGTGCACAGGCAGCACCGACGACATAAAGGTGTACCGAGCGAAAGAAACAGTCGATCGAACTGAATAACGCAAATCTGATAGTGTGCAGCATAACTTGTTGAGCGGCTGCATCCTGATTCAATTGAATCCATCTGCTGATTTGCTTTGCTCGCTTCCTACATTATTCAATCTCAATGAACCATTTGTGCACACGAACTGTTCAACCGTACACCAAAGGTCAAGCCACATATCACTGGATGCTTGTAATCATGATTTTGTATTGCCAGCTAGAGCAATCATACAAATTACTTCGGATGGATGTGTGCATGTACTTGTGCAGTCGTCATATGCAATCACGTAGCACAAACGCAAATGGCACACAATTTCAGATGTTGCAACAAATTGGAAAAGCATTTTTATTTTATATTTTTGTCAATCATTTGTAAACGCTTGACATTTCAGGTGGGACACCTTGTGAAACATTTGCCAATAAACACCATTAACGTTGGTGTGATCCAAACTGGTGAGCATCCGTTACATCTGCTCGTTGCCAATGCACACGGACAATGAACAAACATTGCACAATCAAATCGTGTTTGTGTGCAACGGTTCATGAATGGCATATCCTTTTCCCGAACGGAATTCACAATACAATATTCGTTCCAATAAAATATACTACCGAACAATTATCGTGACTGCTTTTTTAATGACAACTTCCTTGCCAAAGATATAATTAAATTACGGCATTGTAAGCAAACAAAACGGCCACGACTTCAATATAAGCTCCAATCTAATGAAAATGCAGCGTGAAGAGAAAATATGTGGATTGTGGATTGATAAATATAAAGGATGAAAAAAAAAAGAATCATCGTTATGTTCTAATAAATTCTATATTATATTCATTGTATTAAGACTTTTCCATATAATCAAAAGTAACGGGCCCGCCAACGCTCGATATTTTCTCGCTACCTAAATAGAAAAAAGCACAAATCGACCTTACTGTTTCCGCGTGCGTGTGTTTTATTCGTAACTCTTATTTTAGATGCTTAATAGCATCGTTATTAACATTCCGGCTTCAGTCGCATTTTCATACCCTCTCTCAATATATGGGGCATGAAATCTACAAAAATTTCACGATTTTTCTTTTAACTACGTTTCATCAAACGCTTTAAATGCATAGCTGTACGGAATTCCAGGAACTGCGTGGAAATGAAATCAGCGCTGAAACAGAGTGGCGCTTGAGAATGCGCGCGAGAACACATCCACAATTGAAACAATATTAAAGTTAAATCAAAAGAGCATGTGATTGGAGTGAAATAGAAGGATATCTAGTTGAAAATACGTGGATGAAATTCTTTGCATTCTTTTACAGCCCATTTTCAAAATGAACGGCTTCACATGTTTGCACCTTAATTTGAGTGTGTGCATATAACTAGATTCTATCGCAGTGACTGGGGGAATTGAGGAAGAGAGAGGGAGAGACTTCCATTATGCGATCGTTCCGCGCACAGTGAGAGTGCACTTGAAATATGCCTAAAGGCACAAGCATGTATACATGGACATCTCATTCTTACGCACACAGAATTTTGCGTTTCAATTAAATTAAGAAGTGTAAAAATACAAAAATCAAATCACAATTGCTCTTTATTTTCTATCTTGTTGCTTGCTAGCTCGTTTGCTGCGGGGCTTCAAGCCCCGGACTTGACAATGAAATTCTCAATTCATTTTCATCTCTTGACTCGTACCAAATACGCGATTGAATCCCCAATCCATATCCAAAGCATTACAGAAATATTTGATATATGATTTCAACGCGTATAATCCGGAATCGATCAGATAAACTTTATTTCACATACAAATATGAGAAAATTTCAGCATTTAACATGTGCGGTTGGCAAGGGTGGAAATGTGTTTTTGTTCATATTTTTTTTTTTTTTTTTTTTTTTTAAGGAATAAAAATTCCGCTCTCATGAAATCAGCTTGTTTCTGCATATCAACAAAAAACGTGCGAGTTCAAATGTTAAACTGCAAAACTTTGTTGATAACAATTTAATTGAAGCATTTATTGTCGCGGAAACACATAACTTTATCACTTAATTTCCTTGTGCACGCACTCTCAACAATCATTTTTACTTTGATTTTGCAATTCGGTAGCAAAATGTAAATGTGAATAGGAATTCAATTTCCATGTATATTTGGGAACATCATGTAGCTATTATATCGAACGAGGGAGCGAGAACGAAAGCGAGAATGAAAGCGAAAACGAGAGCAAAAATGACATCGAAAACGAGAGCAAGATGCGTTCCATTTTATCAAATCCTTTTGCTATAAAGCGTTATCGGGAGTGGCGCAATTAAATACAATTGGGATGTTTTACCAACCATATGGATGGTTATAAAGCATCACATTTAACCCGTTTAAATGTTATAACTGGCTCTAATGGTTGTTGTTTAAATACGAAGAAAATGGAGCATTGCTGCCCGAAACGTCGGCGAATTATTTGAATTAACATAATTTTCGGTCGATAGCCCATGAACATGTTTATTTTCTTCGTAAATTTTATAACAATTCTAAATTTTATGATAGTTTCAAAACATATACACACGTTTTCACTAATGAAGGTTCGCTTATCAATATTTGCACACATACTTTATGAATTCCATAAACATAAATGAGCTACTAAAATTGCTGCTGCTGCTGCTGCTAAATTTTTTTCTAAAAGCGCAGAAAAAAAACAAATGAAAACGTAGATGAATCATCACAAAGAACGCTTAAGTATTCTTCTCTTTAGTACGAAATATGAAAATATTCACGTTAAATAAAGTAAATTTAGCAGCGAGCACTGCATTCAGGTCGATTCATTCAATGAATTTTGATGCTATTCGTCAGCATCAAATAATGAACTTGTCATAACTTCATGAATCATTTAAACAAGTCGGATACTATTTCTTCTGTCATTCTATGCGAATTAAAAACGCAAATTACACTCCATTTCGCCGTGCCACTTCAGTGTGAATACGGCAGTAAAAGTGGTTTTATTTGTTTCACCATAGTTTGTCGTGAAGTTTTGCCGCGCTTGACAATAGGCGGCGCACTCATTAGTAGCTGCATAATTTGCTCGGTCGATTTTCAAAGGCTTAAAGGTGTGCAAAACTATTTTTGCATGTTGCAATTATTAAGTTATTTTTTCGGTGCCGCGCATCGAAATGTGCGCGTGAAAAATATGAAGCATCCGCCCATTCGTCCATGTTCATAGCGATCGCATAAGCATTTAAATGAGTTTGCCATGTCATACGATGCTATGGATCTATGTAAATATCGCACAAAAGTCTGCTTCTACTTCACCATATTTGATTGAAGAGCTCGATTTAATTTCTCAAATTGTATGCATAATTAAAAGTTTGCGTCTAATTTATACCTACTAATTAAATGATGTAAGGAACCAATCATATACACGAACATTGGCATCAAATTGGCTATACCATCCTATAATTCGATTAAAATACCCCTCCATTTGGAGCATTGCTTTTGTTTAACGAGCGAAAATCAAATTCAACTGCAAAATAATGGCACACCATCAATACAACTTTATATTGTCATGTTACGAAAGTTTTCAAGTAGCGCGTTGAGCTGAACACAATGGCAAATAGGTTGTGCCACAGCTTAGCATAGTTCTAGTCTAAATGCCTCTATTCAAAATAGCATTGATTAGCTATGAATATTTGCAGACGTCACATAAGTTTCGGAAATACGTCGTAAACTTGAGCAATTGCATTAAATCACATGAATTCGAATTCCTCACGTATTCGTTTGGTTTGTTTTTCTAGAAAACGCATATTCACATCCAAATATATGACTTTTTCCGTGTGTAACTTAAATTCAATTATTTAAATTATTAAGAAAATTTTGGAGCAAACTCTTTTTTTTTCGAACAAAAGGAAAAAAAAAAACGAATGCATTTGTTCGAAAGCTTTAATCAAATATAAGAATTTTGCGAAAAGATGAGTGAATGAAAAGACGAAAATTCATTCCTGAGAATTTGGTGCACCAACAAAACAAAAAAACAAAGAGAGAAGACATTACATGCTTTGCATACCGTTATAGTCTATACGCTTTGAATTGGTCCAGTGATGTGTTTGATTTCACGATATTTTGCTTTGATATAGCAAAATGATGGTGGCTTGTCTAAATCGGATGCATTCGGTTGCACTGGAAGTCCATTTGATTTTTCATCAAAAAATATGTTTGATCGCTGATCTCCGCTGCTGGACGCGTTGTTACAACTTGGATGAACTGTCATCTTGCTAGTATTGCATTTTGTTGGATGCGATTTCTGTTGTTGCTGATGTCGATATTGTTGTTGTTGTTGTTGTTGTTGTTGTTGTATATTTGCGTCGTCCATACAATTCCAGTACTGGTGATTGTGGTGGAGGTGGTGGTTATGATGATGCGGGCGTTTCCACATTCCCGACATTTGATTCGTTTGTCCATAGCCACTATTCTCTATTTGGTACTCAAAAGCTGTGGTTGACGGTGCATTTTTGAAATTTCTTGAATTGATTTCGGGATCGTCATCAACGGCGTATTTACAGCTATGCCGTGAATAGCTGGTGACGGCATGCTGTGACGGTGGCAAATAGTAAACCAAGCAGGTAACACCCACCAAAAACAGAAAAAATACGAACACTATGTCGAACATCAAAAGCGAATTAAAAGTCATAAGCTGCATATTACACTAGGAAACGTTCGCTTTTTTAGTGAACATGCAAATCGTGCAAGACTTGATGGGTTTTCGTGTCTCTCGTTTCACCTCGCTGTTTCGACTATGTCTTGTTGCTTTCTCACCGTCTTTGTCTGTCTTGTTTTTCTTCTTTTTGTTGTGTGAATGTTTCAGTCTTTTGTATCCTTTTTTTTCTCCCCTTTCGCACTTTCACAGCATTTTTCTTCTTTTTTTTCAAATTTCTTTTTTCCACTGACTTTTTAATGCAATCTTTGAAATAATTACTGCTCCATTTACAGTCGGTGCGATGCAAATTCAAATGGTGCAAATTACGTCCGAATGAATGTATCAGGCAAATTGTATCTCTACTTTATCGTTATTCTCTCGCAAACAAAAACCATTAAAAACACATTCACTCATACCGTTTGCACCATTTCCATTTTCAAATTACGCCAGACACGGTGACAATGGTGCTCTTCTTCCTTCGAACAAATGTTCGAAAATGTTTTCCGCTTGGCGTCTTATTTGGATTCGTTCATGTATTTTATATTCATTCAAATTTGCGTATTGCTCAAATGTTTTCATTCATATAAATTCAATGTGAATGTGCTTTCGCTATTGCTATTACTATTGCGCCGTTCAGCATCCAACGCGAACCGCGTTCCAATTCACTCACTGACTGACTCTCGTTTGCTTAGTAATAAACTGAAATTCAATAAGAATACACAGGTTTTGTGGAATTATTTGATAACAGTTTCGAGTACTTTTTTCCCAACCAATGCAAACATTTTTTGCCGACTCCCATTTCGAGGATTGCGAAGAAAAGATAGACACAGAACACACACATAGAAAGATATTGAGAGCGCGCTCGTGGTAGACCATTACGTTAACAAATAAAAAAAGGGGAATTTTATCACCGAATTTATTTTAAATATGAGCTATCCAAATTATTAACATTTGTTAAATGGCTGTGTCTATGGACGCGAAAAACTCCCTATTTCCTGAGGTGTGAATAATAACATGTACATAGAACTAGGATACAATGGTGAACTCTTTCATCGTCACTTAAGACGGTAAAATTCCCATCCAATTTCTGTTCAAAAAATATTCATGCCATCGAATTTAGTGGCCCTTTGTTTTATCCAATTTTCGTATCTCAATCCGTTTACTTCCGGTTTGACTGGCATCAGCAGTTCGAATATCAACGTTTTCCATTGAAGACACACACCCATTGGTGTGGCAGCGCCGTTTTGTTGCATATTTTTGTCAAAGTGATTGAATAAAGTGAGAGGAGGAATATTTGTCGATCTTTTGAACAAATTCCATCAGTTTTAGTCGAAAATTGATTTTGCTCGCGCGCACCGTTTCTCGATATAGATAATATTATGCCGGCATAAATGCAATGGATATTGATTAGGATATGTCAACTGTATATTGTTGACTCCTTCAAAAATTGAAATTAAATTGATTTTTCTGTCTCTTCTATGACATCGCAAAAATATCCTTTCTTATTCTTACCCTTGCCAACGTTATGAATGAATTGTTGTCATTGTTTATTTTGCTTTATTCACTGAAAATCGTCCGGATGTACGATTCGACAGAGCATTGAAATTCATGAATGATTTGATTCGTTTTTATTCTGTTTTCACGTCTTTTGCTTTTCGCATTTTCAATTCGAGAAGGAAAAACAAAATGCCCACAACAACAACATAAGTCGGATTCAATTCATTTGAATAAGCGATGTATAATGTTGATATAAATTATTTGACTATCATCAATAATATGATATATATGCAACTTGCAAATGTTGTAATTAATGTTTTATTTCCATACAATTGTAAAATAACAAGCATTTTCGTGATACAGTAAAATATTTACAATTGTCGAATATTTAATTGGTAGAAATGGCATACAATGCAATCGCATTGTGTCGCATTAAATGTTTGCATGGTTGGAAAGCTTCGGTAATATTTCGTATGCAGTTGTGAATTTGTTTTGTGTGCGAGTGTGTTGAGCTGTTTTCTTTTCTGCCCTGTACTTGCGTGCACAAACGGTTAAAATATGCAAACATGCTAAAGTTTAGCATATTTCTTAAATTGAAAATAAATATGACAGCACTTGAACGGAAACAGACAATTGTATCGAAACCGATTATTATGTTGAAAATTCAGAACACAAATGTTGGATCACCGACAAAAGTGTCTGTTAAAATTGTTTTATTTTTGTCTCTGACGTCGAAATATAGCAAAATTAAAATTAAATGAATCCTTTGCATTAACGGAATAAAAGATTCTTTCGCAATTCGACCATTGAAATTTCATTCATAACGGTTTTTCAAGGAATACCTTATGAATATGATTGTCAGATCAAATTTTCGATAAATTCACCCATTTTTGCACATACACAATCTATGATTAAATCATTTTTCATTCATCCAATAAATTTTCTAACAATTTAAAAAAAGCAAAAGCTCAATATGCTTCAATTCAAAATGCTAATTCAATTGAAAATAATTTATTCAACATTTATCCATGTGGCGAGAATGTAAAACTTTCTCACCACCAACAGCCTTTCAACTTCGCGGTATTTTAGTGTTTTTGGTAAAAGATTCGAAATTTAACTGAACACGAAAGTTAAACTGCAAAAATTTCGCAAACGATGTGCTCAACACCGAACGAGATACTGAAACGAATAAATTGCAGAAAACTGTGTTCAAGTTGATCGAAAGCTGGTATCTCTATATTTCATCTGTGTATCAAACAGGCGCGCAACCATATGAAATGCCGATTTTCCATGTAGTTGTCTGTTGGTGGGCAAATGTGTGCTTATGTGTGTGTCTACATGTATATGCAAGGGGGAAAATTTGTACTTTACTAAATGAAATTCGGTCAGAGAGGGAGAGCAAGTGACTTTGAATATTCCATGGAATATTCAAAGTTGACATTTTACGAAGCTTTTCGCATGTTCCGGCAAGAGTTAATGATGTGGTGGATCGCTTGTACAAGTGGATTGCCAAAATTTCGCTCAAAATTGGTCGAACAGGTATGTACAAACGTCGTTTGTTGCAATTTTTTTCGTTTGCTCGCTAACTGTTGAGATCCTTGATATTTCGTTCCAGAGACATATTTTAGTTTGGTTATCGATGTAATATCATAAAGCGATTTGGCAATTTGAAAACAAGGTATAATTTGAATTAAGTAGACTTTTTATGGCTATGTACAGCTCCATCAATTTTCCCCTTGGAATGTGTGCACTGGAATGTGTACGCGATCGGTATACGAGAGCTTGAAAGCGGCACAGCCAAGTACAAAATATCTGCCCAACAAATGTGGTAACGACACAAGCACGTATTTCGGCTATTCGCACGCACATACATACACAAAAACCGATGAATGTGGATGTAAACCCTTAAGTGCAACAGGGAAATAGATTACTTGTGGTGGTCTATTTGCAATACCTGTTCATAAGTGAAAAAAAAAACGTTAAATGAGTCTCCCTCTCGCTCTCTAAATTTCTCTCTCCAATGTTTGTCGTTCTTATTTTCGATAGATTATTTTCCATTGAATAACTGTTGTTTTTTGCATTGTGTGTATTCCGCTGCCAATTGCTGATTTCAGTTATGCAACCCGCACGAAGCCGAATTACTTGAGATATTGCAAAGTAGTCAACATTTAATGGAACAACTATCTGCTTATTCTCATTATGTGAAATGTCTAACACTTACTTTGCCATCAATTCAAGTGTTAGTTAGTCAACTGAAGCGTAGCTGCAGAAAGATGCATTTTGTCGTAAGAATATGGGAAAAGATGGTGTAAAAAGCATACAGTTTAGAGCGTACAGAATTATCAATGTTCACTCGAATATTGTTCGTATGCGTTCGTGTAGCATATATGAATTGCGCATATTCGCTGATATAACGAAAAGACCATTGTGCTCTTTATCTGTTTAAGTCCGTTGAATAAATATTTGGGGATTGAGTGAGTTTCGAAATTCAATGTTTTTTATTTTCTATTAATGCGAAAATGATTGATTTCGATAAGATTTCAGGTGAAGCTTTTTGATATGTTGACTTGTTTTCGTAGCCGTTCATACGTGCTCGTGTAAGCGACCGCTCGCTCGAAATATTTTCGCTCTCTATTAAAAGCGAGAAAGACAGAGAAAAAGAGTATTTGATTAATACTATGAAAATGGTATGGGCACAGACACAACAAAGTAACTGTGAATGTTTGTTTCAATGCGACTAGTTCGGGGAACATTACAAAAAAACAGCTTTTTATTTGAAAACACAAAGCAATAGCAACAACAAGAGATATTTAAATTTGTAACCTGCATATCCATTTTTCAGCTAGCCCCGTGTATGTGTATGTATGCGCTTGTTTCTCCCTCAATGGTTTTCGTTGTAATGACTTTTCTTTGTTTAACAACAAAGTTTGCTTATAAGCACTATTATTCAATACCACTGCATTTTACGCACCAAAACACCGTATCATCCGTTCGCATTTATTTTTTTGTTTGTTTTTTTTTCTGCAAACCAATTTCAAATTCCAGCATAATCGATTCTACCTCAAAAAACGTATATATTGATTGTCATCGGCAATTCAACTGGAATTGCCTAAATAACCGACAAAAAAAAAAATAATTTCCCAAGCACTTTTATACACATGGGACCGAGATTTTGCAAATACAATGCAAATATTTTTTCACATTTCGTTTATAAATACTTTGGTTTTGAGGAAGTGGACTCATGATAACCATAAAAAGTAAGCAGATTTTCCATTTTTTTCTTCTCTTTTCACCATTTTCTTCGCATCGCATGTTTTCTTAGAATATACAAACACGACAGTAGGCTGGTCTTATTAAAAACACCATAATACAAAATGCTTAAAATTTTCTTTTCTATGTATGTTGAAAAGACTGTCATTTCATACTCCAAGAAGCGAATTAAATTATTGGCTCGAATTTTATGATTTTTTTTCCTTCGTCCCTTTTCGTCATTTATCTTCTCTTAACCCTTTTTCCGATCAAATATTTTCATGTACTTATTTCAATGATTTTCAGTTAGCAGAATGGGGCAAATGGACAGAGTTTGGAAATAAATTTTTGTTTGGTGCATGTCATTAAGTATTTATTATTAAAGATGACATCGCATGACGTCAACTCAATGAATAATGCTCACTTTATCTCATCTAAATCTTAATTGTATTGTGAACACTAGACTGTACGCGATTTTTTCATTCCATAATAAACAATATTTTATTGAAAAAATACGACACATTCTTTTTGAATATATACAATTTTTGATAAACAGATGATTATTCGCGACCATAATCTAATCACGAAAAAATTATTGGACTATTCTATTGGCTGAATCAAAAACGGACCATTTCTTCATTACAATTCTGATTTTTTCTGCCGCCAATTTCTTCGTTTCGTTTAAAAATTATGCCACTTTTATTTAGATCCAATTATGGTGACGAAAAATTGATCGATAATTAAATATAATCAAAAAGATGGTGTCGTATTTATTCGAAATAAAAAGTATTGTCGATTAAGGAATGAAAAATTCGCGTACAGTCTAGTGTACAACGAAAATGAATTCTTACGTAACGTGCATTCCTTTAAAGCATTTGTTTTCGGCTAAATTCTATTAAGGAATGTGCCGCAGATTAGGGAAAGTCCCCGTAAAGGCTTAAGGATACTGTGTTTGTGCATCGTGTAGAAAAGTTGGGCAAGTTGTGAGTTCGGCTTCGCGTTATTGAATTTCAGCGATAACAATCATAATTTGGTCTTTCATTTCTCCAAAATCCCATGTAATTTTGAACTTTAATTGAAATGTGAAGTTCGAATGTTGGCCGGCTTTATTGCATCGCTATGTCTTGAGGTCGAGCAGCAAAACAGTTAAAAAAAAAAAAATTGTCATACATTGCCAAAGGCATACTTTCGGAAATGTCAATCCTTTTCTAGTAGCTTTTTCTATTAGCGGTGAACACTTAAGCCTATTATCAAACCAAATTCTAATATACTTACGTGAACCCAGCCCCCTTTTACGTTTGATTCGGCTCCAACTTCGAGGCGAGCGCCAGCAGTAGCGATGATGAACACTGAAATGAAAATGGCTGCATTCAATATATCCATTTAGTATTTCGTGTATTCAATAAACATCGTTCTGTGCTTTTAATCAACTATTTATGGTTCAAGTTTTTGCAATAACACCCTTTTGTTGGCAAAAAAATCACAGCAAATTTATACATAAAAGAGTACACAGCTCAAAAGCATGACACAAAAACTGTCTGCCAAAGAAGAAGATGCAGAGGAAGGAAAAGCTCGCACTTTGTTTTTATGTAAATTTTCACTTGGTTCAACTATGCGAGCAACTGTGAGCAAAGTTTTTGGTGGAATGTTAAGAAAGTTTACCAACAATGTGAAAGCTTTTCATCTAAACTCAAATATTCGACATTCAATATTCAATCATGTTGCTTTCTATTTGTCACAAGGTATTTAGAGGGAAACAAATTACGTTGAATATTTATATTAATCAAAGGGAAAAAAGGATGACAGTATATCAACATTGAAGAAGGATCACATTTGAGGGGGATTACTAGTGACAACAAAATGAAGTGTTCAAATGTTTCAAAATGAGCAAGAAAAAGATTCACAGAGAATAAATAACACGGGCGCAACAAGTGAATGAAGATGGGGCAAGAGCCGTGACTTGCTCTCTCATCATCTTGGACAAATAACCGAAATTTCATTATTTATGCTCTTTGATGAATAGTTGAAAACAACAATCTTGTCTTTTTCGGTTCCTCCCTTACACATTTCATTCCATCATACTTTTGTGCTGCTCTCTCTCTCACTCTCTCTATCTCTCTCTCTCTATCTCCCATTCGATTCATCTCCTATTTTCCTTGTACATTTGTTCTGTTCGAACTCTTTTCGTGAATTTTCTGCATACCAACCAAATGCCATTTTTCATTCTATCCACGGTTGATTGACACATAAGTAAATAAAATTTGTTACAGCTTTTGCTGCCAACCAAATAAACGGCACACAGCATGAAAAGAGATGATGAAAATCAATTTCGTTTGATTTATGAATGCGTGTAAATGTCAAATTTGTTCATTGTTTCTAGAATCTCTCTAACTCAAATGATGTTAAGTTAATGCAATAAAAGGAGCGCATAATAAATGAACAAAAAGCGTCTAAATCGAATGACATAAAACCATTTAGAGGAATCTTATTGAATTATGACAAACATCAACGACATTTTGGTAGGCAAAATTGTTGATGATGGCTTTGTTATGCTGATAGAATTTGGTATGTGTTCTTTTGCAATTATGTTTATATTTCCCATTCTTGGAAAAGAAAAAAAAAGCAGATCCACATGCAATACAGCACGAGACACTTGAATTCGCCGAACCATGATACTACACATTTGCACTTCAGTGAGAGCTCCAAGTTGAACCGTTGGATGTAAATCGAATTATGGTTTCATTGCTTTGGACCGCAACTTTAATTTATTATTAAAATATTCGCGAAGTTTGTCAATCAAAAATTATGGCGTTCGAGAATGGCAAACATTTTTTGCATACCAAAATACACGACCATTGAACGTTGACATTCGTCTAATTGCACGCCCCATGCAAATGACACATTTGTCATTTGAATTGGAAAACAATTGTTTTCCATCTTCATATAGACAAACACACACACACACACACACACACAAAATATTTGCTTGGAAATTTTGTTCCCCATTGATATTACACGAGACGGAAAAAACCGCTTGATTTGCATAGGATTCCTTAATCTCATTATCTATTCATTTCTCCATAAGCCTTGATGTTGATATTGATAGGTTGACGCGAAGACACATCGGCACATAAATAGATTATAATTATGGGAATATTTGTAAGTCTTCTCTTCCGTCGGCTATATCGAAGAAGAGTCAATATGATGACCAGTTCGTGTTTTTCATTCGATATGATAGCTTCGTGGTGAGTTTTTCCAGCAAATTTTTTGCTTGGCCAGCAAAAAATAAAAGGACTTAGCCCAATCCTGCCCAAATCATTTGAGTGAATTACATCTGTTCGCATTTTGTTTGTTTCCAATCCAAGCAAATCACTTAATTTGTGTTGCATTGAGCCGATGCGTTATTATTTCCCCCTCTTTGTATAGCGAATATATGGAAAATCGCAAACAGGATCTATTCCAGAATTTCTATTTCATTTTTGATCGACTAGAAATGATTTTTTAAATTTATTTTGTGTGTAAAACATGTTCTCGACAAATCGCAATCGAGCACATTTTTTTCAGGAGTTCATATTGAAATTGAATAATTGCCTATTTTATTTCAGGGTTCAGGTTGTTTCACTCACTTTTCCATCAATTTCGATAATCCATCTATTTTTAATCCGTGTTGTTTTGATCGAGAGAAAAAAATCCACATCGAAAAAAAAGGGAATATTCCGAAAATCAAAACTGTGTTTCGGTCGTGCATTGTATTTTATGATAATAACTATGTTATTACTTATTTACTCAGTGCAATGCATTGTGGCAGCTTTCGGTGCGTCAATAAAATGAGAGCTTCTGAATTTGTCAATTTTTGTTCTAAAAATAGGTTAAATTGCGAACATTTTAATGAATTAAAGCGAAATGAATGGGAAAAATAAGCTTTTTGCAAACATTCAACCCGTTTTTGTGCTTTGAATCCCTGTGTCGCCCAGCATTAAGCATAAGAAAAGATTTCACAATAAATGTGTAAAAGTGCAGTCAAGAGTTTAGTTGATGGGTGGTTCTTTTTTCAGATTCTGCTTAAAGGATTTAAATGTAATTGCTGTTGAATTTGAGCACCGCAAAAAACCTTTGATCAAATGGCAAAAGCAAACTCCAAGAAGCCAACGAGCACGAACAAAAGCGGTCAAAATGATGCTAAACCAGTTGTAGGCATGTCAAAAATCGCCGAGGAAGATGAAAACAAGCGAGATCAAGATGAAGAATTAAATTCTGGATTCGGAAATTACTTGCGTTCAAATGAAGGTTCGTTGAAACATTAGCCGTAGCTGTTACAAACGAATACATTGCATTTATTTAGGGTCGAAAATTTGGCCATTTTAATGTTTCATGTAATTTGCAGGAGTCGAAATGATGAAATTATTTGTTATTGCTAACACAATGCTGGTATTTATGACAGTTGCATGGCCAAGCATCAAAGAATCACTCTACATAATTCGTGACTTTTTTTTCGACAAACAATAAAGCAACAATAAAAAAGCGACAAACATTCTCATCAAATTAAAATCCACAATTTCATGCGCAACGAGGCATCAAATCATTCGAACGAGTAACTGACAAAGTATTTATTTTTAAAGACCAAATAGAGACAAATTATTAAGACTGCAATGATTTTTGTGGCGGTAAAAATGTTATTCCTGTCGGGAATTATGTGGTGGTACAGCATGGCCATATTTTCAATGATAAATGACTATTTTCGCAATGAATTTAATGATTATTTAAAAACGGATCCAATTGATACATATAAAAGTAATACAATACAGCATACAGTGCCCGCTTCGGTAGCGGAAAATATCAAAACATCGCAATTTAGTACGGTAAGCCAGGCTCAGCACCCGGATCAAATAAATGAAGTAAATGCACGTCAGCCGAGTGATATCGATGGAGTGAAATATGCAGTTTTCTCGGAAAACGGGAGATGCCGTTTAATTGAATATTTGCGGCAAGTTCTTCTGAGAAATGCTATTTGCTTATCAATCTCCTAGCTAGTCTGCTGCCATTTTTCCGAGTCCATCACAATTTTCATCGGCTATTTATTCGGTTCAGTGCATCGATTGAAGATATTTTTCCACCTCGAACATTTTTCGAAACATTGTAATCACTATCCATTTTTTTGCAATTTATTAAAAAAAGTTTTAATTACATTTTCGAACGCAAAATTATGCAATGACATTGACATTCAATAAAAAAAAAGCTAAAATACACACACACAGAGGGAGAGAGAGAAAGAGAGAGAGAAAGAGAAAGAGAGAGAGAGAGAGAGGGATGGAGTTAAAACTAAATAAAGTGTATATTTATTAGCAGCTATGATGTTGAGTAATTGTTTCATTTCATTCAATCTTGAAGCATGTTCATGTGTTTGCGGTTTTAATTTACATGCACCCTGTACTGCGGGTAGTTTTCTTCAGCAGCCGAGCAATAAATCAACAAATTTAGTAACACTGAATGTGATAAAATTCATCAACAGCTTCTGTTATCCTAATCCAATTACATTCTATCATTTATTTACTCTTTGGTTGAAGTTGACATCAACCGAATCATGAAAACATAATATATCGACTTTGTATGGTTCAAACGGAAGATGAGAGATAAAAAGGGGAAGTACTTAAATATTTCAGCTGCACAAATTTCGAACGTGTTTTCCATGACTTAAGTGCTCAGTGAACCATCTGGCCACTCGGGCCATACATGTTAACGAAACACATTTACAACTTATGGTATTTCACTCGATGCCATTTATTTTACTTTAAATAATTGAAATATTTACAAAAATAAACGTTTTTCCAAACTTTTATCGAAAACATCTTACATTGCATTACTACGATTTCATTTTTATTTGGTTGAATTCCATAAGCAGCGCGTAATTAATGCATTATCTTGAAAAAACGAACAAAAATCAATATTCGATTAGCATGCCACTTTCTCTGTAAACTCATGGCGTTTCTAATGACAGTTCCAATATATTCAAGTGTGAGCTCAAAAAGAATTTTTGAACACAGAAGCTAATAATATACGAGTGAATGCTAACCTTTTTCTCTCCCATTCATTTTTGTTTTAAGCTCTTTTAGAATTCTCCGAATGTTTTTTAGGAACTTGAACAAAAACTAAATGGTCATGGCTGTTTTTTTCGTATTCAATTAAATGGGCAATAGATTTATGCAATATCAATGTGGTTCACGTTTTCGTTTAGAATATTTTCAATGGATTTCGCATGGCTCACGAACACTCCATATATTGTGTAATGCATTATATTTTCAAACCTCATGTTCAAAAAAAAAAAACAAAATAATTTGGTTCATTTGTTTTATATGAAGAGGTTAAAATGTTCATCATTTTTTTTCGGAAAATAGAAGCACCAAATACAGCTTATTTGGAAGCACAATATGGAGAGCGCATTTGGTGTTTTTTTTCCTCTAATTTATTATTCAGCGTTTAATATATTTGGCAATAATATACATGAATATGTATGACTTGGCGGTCTAATTGAAATACAGAAATACACTTGCGTTAGTTAACCACAAATTGGATGGACAAATTGAACACATCGGTTGAATGGTTAAAATTGATGAACTACCCAATAGTCATTAAAACAACACATGGTCGAAAAAGATTTCTATGCAAAAATGCTCAATGCAAAATAGTTGGATCTAATTTCTAATTTCGCATGTATACAAAGAATTCGTAAATGCCAATGAAGTGTTCTTTTTTTTTTAAAATGAAGCACTCTAAGAGTCGAAGTCAATGTTCTTTGACCCGTGCTCACTATTTGAGGTGGCCGGTTCGCTTTCAGTTGCGTTCATTTCCACTCATTTATTACATTGAACCAACAATGATTTATGACCTTTTTAAAAAGTTATTTGGAATACTTGTGTCGGCTACTAAATAGTTGATATGGGTCGATCGCTACATCAAACTGTGTGTGTGTGTGTGTGTGTGTGTGTGTGTGTGTGTGTGTGTGTGTGTGTGTGTGTGTGTGTGTGTGTGTGTGTGTGTGTGTGTGTGTGTGTGTGTGTGTGTGTGTGTGTGTGTGTGTGTGTGTGTGTGTGTGTGTGTGTGTGTGTGCGAACATGGAAATGTGCACGGAGCTAAGCAAATGTAAATGTGCGGGTTAGCAACTGCACTATGAAATGTCAGAAAGAACATTACGCTTGCAAAATGAGATAATCTTTATTTGACTTTTTAGTGTTTATTGCAATTCGACGACAGCGGCAACAAAAACAACAAAAGCAGCAATAAGGACAACGGCGGCGAATGGCGTCGATTTGAAATGGTTTGAAAATGTAACTGAAGACATCCTGAATAGAACATTCGAAGTGACAAACCAGACACGTTCTGTGCCTTCATTAAATTTTATATGAGATCTTTTGTATACGTTGTGTGTGTTTCGTTTTTCTTTGTTTTTTCTATTTTTTTTTTTTTTTTTTTTTTTTTTTTGGAAAACAGCAATCGCTGCTTATTTATTATGCCTGCAGCAATATGGAACAGCATGTGGCGTTCAAGATTTTCCTCGCTTGCTTAGCAAAGTACATCGGAAATTCTTCCGTATGGCTTCATTTTACCAATTCGCATCGGAGCACTGAGTTGGCTTGGCGTTGAAAAGTGGGGAAGCAAACGACCGATAAGAAACAAAATAAAGAAAATAAACAGAGAACAATAAGCCAAGTGAAACACGAAAAAGGGAAATAAAATACAAAACCAAGTACGAATGAGTATCAAAACGAAACAACCGACGTTTTGGGATTTAATATCAGCCCCTTCTAGAGAACATGAAGAGGAAGCAGACCCATAAGCAGAAGCAGAGGAAGAAGAAGGTGGAGAAGTAGCAGGCAAAAATAGATGTGTTCCGTTCTATTTTGCGAACCATTTCGCCTACAATGTGTGTAAAATATTTGAATATTTTCATTTATTAAATCTGAGTTTTGCCATGCGATTTCTGGTGCGGCCAACTTTTATTGCCCACCCATTTGTGAGTAATTAAAGAAAATTTTCAACGGCTCAAAGAACGGTTCAATGCGCTGCTGGTCAATTGATTTATTGGAGTCTTCGCAAGCACGCAACATAAATTTTCATTCAATCATTATTTGGAGCGCTTCGAACAAAACATATCGAATGAAATATTCGTTTCGTTTCGACGAATTGTCGACCATAACCATTATATATATACATTCCGCTCATAATATGCACTCATGATATAATTGTTATGCTTTGATTTTCTAAGTCGAATGGTTTTGATCTACGCACATTTAATTTAAAACAATTGCTGTATTCAGCGTTTCACTTTCACATGACAAGTGTGATAGACATTTGATGTGCATGCAATGTTTCATGCTTTAGCTGCAAAAGTGAAACGCACTTTCATCACATCGCCACACTATTCTTCGAGTTCAGCCAAAGTACAAGTACAAACTGTAAATACGAACATGAATGCCGTAGCTATGCTTGTGTCTCACATAATATACTCTTTAATGCCACACATTGATTGAACATGAGCGGAGAAAATATATTTCGCGCAAACAATACTACAAATGTGATGATGCTCTTCACAAAGTGTGTGCCTATTCAATAAGTTTCCGAGAGAAAGAAATTTTTTAATTAATTGCGCCTGAATAATTGCAAAAATTAAATCAAGCAAATTTTTGAAACCGGTTCAAATGGCGCGCTCGAGAGAGCAGCGGTGGAGGGTCGTGTCTTGTGTTGACTTTGATAAGGAATATCTCTTTGTCAGCACATGTCCATGGTATACATAATAGTGTTTTAACATTTAGAATGTCTGTCTAACTGCGAATATTGCAGTTCCAATGCGCAAGAAAGACACTTTGTTTGGCCTACTTTGAACGTGAACGATATATACCATGAAAGAGTAAAGGAAAATGCGTCGCGTGCGCTCTACTCCACATTCTGCATGCATACTTCATTCGGCCGTATAGTAAACGGTACCAGAAACTTGCCGAGCAAAAAAAAAACATATCAAAAATGTGGCGCGCGCGATCATCCATACACACATCATGACGTTCACAAAATAACACTTTAATCTGCACTTATTCTTCATTCCAACAAAAACAACGAGAAAACGGAAAATATTTAACTAATAATCAGTCAATCTTGTGGCTGTGTGTTGAAATGACGAACATGCAAACACATAATCGATCTTATAAAAGATAATTTAAACATGTCTATCACTTTGTTCTCTCGTATCTTTATCAAGTAATTGATATTACTACAAAATGTAATTTGAAATAACAAAAGCGAGCATTGTTTACATCGACTGGCACAAAAATAAAACAATAGACCAAAAACTGAATTCAATCAACTTATACCGGCCACAAAGAGAGCGAGAGATGGATAAAAATAAATGAATGAACTACATTTTGTATAGGTCTGACCTAAAACCTTCGCGTAATACAGTTAAAACGGTTTTATCTGGAAAGCAAAACTGTTGCAGACAGCTCTAAGTCACATTCTGTCCACCCATTCATTTCAATGATTTTTTTGTTCGAGAAAGAAATGCGAGAAAAGAGAATGGAATGGCATTATAGAGTTTGTGAATTGTATGACCAGCGAAAGATGGACACAATGGCGCGTGCACGCCTGAGATTTGTTTCTATCTCTCTCTTTCTCAAATGATTAATGTGTATTCCAAACAAAAATTTGGCAGAATTGCCAATTGGACTATTGCCGTTGCAATTTTTGACTAAAAACAAATGGAAATACGGATTTTGTCAAATTTCATCAAATAATCCTTTTTTCGGGATATTTTCTTGGGTACATTTGAGTTTGAGTTCATTTTACATTCACCACTCGCAAAGCATACTGATCATGCACTTTTTTCCACATCAAAATGCATATCGTCAATTTTTTATGCTTTCAAAAACACCAAAAGAGCAACTAATCTTTTTTGTTCGTTTACATTAAATCAAATGGAATATTCGCAACTTTCTTTGATACACTGCGCTTTTATTTGGTTTCATATATGTTTTATCGCCAGAATTTCTTGATATTTTAGTTTTGTTATTGTATTACTTACCTCTTTGTCGTTTGCTCTTTCTATTGAACTTTTTTTTACACTATTCTATTGCATTTGCCTTCGAATGGAGATGTGTCAATAGACTTATACACCAATTTTTCTGTTGTTGTTTTTCCGTCTTCCTCGTATTTTGCACACAAAGCTTGCAAACAACGAACGATGGTATTCGTTGACGATATTTTACACATTCGTTCTTATATTACTTAGTTAAGCAGAGCATATATATTTAATAGATGATGCGAAACATGGATAAACACACTTCCCAACCGGTTTATGTTTTCGTTTCAGCTGCGATGAAACAGTATCATCACAAAGCATATTTATTGGTCCACTTTGCCAGGCACATGTGTGCACACTTCAAATTGTGTGTAATACATAGTAAATGGAGCCGAAGCAAACGCAACGCGCCAATATCTAACTGACTCGGTCGCTGTTTTTTTTCCCTTTCTATCTATGCAATGTTTGGAATTCAATCAAGTTGAAAAAATTTGCCTCATTTTCGTTTGTAACGTACACATGAATCAGTTCTCTGGCAGTTTCACAATTTTGTTAGAGAAAATAATTTGGATTTTGCACAAAACAAAATAGAGCTGCACTTCTTCTAATCACGAAACACTCAAACTCCTTCTAATGAAAACATCAGTGAGACTTTATCTCTTACTCTTCAAGTTTATTTTCTTTTAAATAAATCATTTATTTCCTTTTTGTATCAAGATCTATTGCACTCGACTATTATTCAATTAGATGCAATTGAATGGAATATAATATCACATAATGCCATGCACTCAAGTTGAAGTGCGTGCACCCACATCTTTGTTTTGCAAATAAATTGTCCGTTGTGTTTTTCTGTCGACTAGTGACTTTCAAAGAAGTGGCTGACTGTTTGAACGATCGAAGCGCAATGGCGTGGTCTTTGTGTTAAACAACAGTTCAAGCTGTCAAATGATATCTGTTGGGTGATCATAGCTCCACCTGTTGGCTTATGCTGCTGCTTTGCTGCGATCACATTTCAAAGATCACCATTTTAGCTTCATCATTCTTTGGACTGTGAATGCAATGTTTTTGACAATCGAACAAATATGAAAGAATGACACAAAGAGCTGGGAAATTCTTAAAACCCGAATTGGTTTGAGTTTTTGTATGCAAACTGGAATGTGCATTTGCAAAAGAGAAGGCATTTTTTTTTTTTTTGGATGCATAAGCTAAAGTGCAAAAAACAAATCCGCCCGAATGTTTGCTTTATGCAAAGACTTTGATGTTTGTGGAAAGAGCTGATGCATTTTAAATTATATGAACGCGTTAACAGAAGCGCTGTGGCCACTGAAAATGCAGAGAGAAAGTGAGATCGAGCAAACCAAGAACGTGGAAATCATGTTCAGTGAGCACATAATTCGATAAGATCAAATGAATTTCCAATTTTATCTATCACCAACAAACATTTCCCTCTGACTTTTGCTTGGGCAATGTTTGCTGCTGCTGTATACTAGAGGCCTGTATTTGATGGCCAAATCAACTCCGAAGTCGAACGATTTCATTTTTGGTAATATTTTTTCCATCCAACACCCGAAAATTATCGAATCGGATGTCAGATATCCGAAAAATATATGTGCCGTTGAGCCATCTTGACAGCTATATTGCCTTGCATTTGATATTCAACTCAAGTCCGAATCCGATCGATTTCATTTGTTGTAAGTTAAGAAAATTATCGGATCGGCTCAAATGATTCACATTCTACTGTATACCTTTTATATAAAGTTGGCTCCAGCTATTTCCGTGCCGTATACATTTCAATCCAAGTCGCTTTCAATAGTAACTAGCCCTTTTCCATACAGTATTTTTCGCAAGTGTTGTTGATATACTGTTATCATAACATCGATACGTTCAATCATATGTTCAATTTATACCTGAAGACCCAAAATCATCATGAAACTTTACCTGATAAATTTAATTTGAATGCAAAGCATGTCACTTACAAGATTTCAATATGGTCGCATCAAAACGATAGCAACTGGAATATATCCTGTGTATCTTTTAGCTAGTCTCATTTTTTAGGAGAAGAAATTTCATATAATACCAGCGTTAAATGATACAAAGCGAGTAAATAACTGTCATTTTAAGAAAGGATCACAACTCGCAGTTTGAAATCGGATGAAAAGGTTTTTCGTATTAAAGAACAAGAAAAGTTAGTAGAATATTGCTTGACTTCAAGAGATTTTCACTTTCTGTGTTTTATCAAGATGAAAAAAGCGGAGCAAACTCATTCGTTTAGTAGTTTTCCTACGGCTAGATACATACCTGTTCTCAAAATTTCATCAGGTTTACAGTTGATTAGTCAATATCAGAAAGTTCAAAAGCAATCAACTCCAGGAAATTAATTGGAAAGAAATACTTATGTCATCGAATCGCATCGAGTCAAGAGAATGAAAACAAAGCGAAAGAGCAAAAGCAAGCCCGAATACCAAAAGGACAAAGAGAAGAAAATGAAAATCAGATTGAACACGAAAATAGCCAAGAGAGACGAAATCGTGAAGATGTGAATCGCAGCAGCTGATAGTCACAACAGAGATGTTTTATTGCCTAATTTTCTATTTATGAGTAAAAATCGATACAAATCTGGGTATAAAAATAATAATAGTAAAATTGGCTCAAGATGAGCTAAACACGTGTGTTATCAGATTGCAGATACTTCTGTTTGTTTTCGGTGGCCTACAGAAAAACTTGTTTCCCGTAATTTTTTACGATTGCACAATGCGTTCGCAAAAAAGCAAGAAGAAAACGATGTGTGGAAAAATGTGCGCCGTGCTACAAAATTATTTGAATGAATTTCATTTTTTTTTTTTTTGCAGTATGTAGTAGAAAACGAAAACTGGATTTATGTTATTGTAATATTGTATAAGTGCGACTCCGTACAGAAAAAAATCACACAATATTTCAAATAGGTACGCGTGCGTACGGTCTATCTCATAAAACCGTTCTTTTTTTTATTCGAGCAAGAAAAGCTAAAAAATATTTCAGCATTTGCCACATTGGTACATATAGGAATAAAACATACAGAATCTACGGCACATTAGCCGTGGCACGCGAAATGCAATTGTGTGAAAAAATCACAAGCGATTTGATTACATTTTTCCCTTATCAAAAACAATAGAGCGGTGCTTTTAGCTCATTTAGCTGTTACAGAAATGCAAAAACAACGAGCAATTTTTTTCTTGTTCATCTGTGCATGCATACAGAATAAACAACGGCGGCGAATAAAATATCCACATTCTCATTACATCATTTTGCGTGTAATTACATTTGCACCACATCATCGTCGATTCAACAATGAACCAGGTGTAACATTTGACTTAGGTGCTCAAGCACACTTTCATTCAAATCAGTCTATGCACTATCCAAGAGATATCAGATCGTGTGTGTCCCATAGTCGTGGTCTCAGCCGCACTCTCTGAGCGTGTAATAGTTTATATGAAAATTATAATTTTTTGGTTTAATGCTGTGCGTTGCGTTGTTGTTGCTTTGTGAACGTTTGTGCGAATTGAAGTTTATTTGGAAAATCGAGAAAACGTTTGTGTTTTTCTCACCTTTACCAATTTTTCCACTTTTCCGCGAGTCTTTCATCTTCTTTTCCTCTTCTTCATCGTTTACCATTCGACTTGAATATTTTAGTAAGCATTTTGCTATTTTATGATTTCGTCATTTGTGGTTTTGTGGATTTATGCTGTGTAATCGTCTCTCTGTCTCGTTGTTGCCGGGTATTATATTGTTTCACAGACACCTGATCGTAATGTAATTTTTCTCACACAGTTAACAATAAATATTTTATTTTATTTTTTCTCTTCACGTTTTTGTATGTTGTTTATTATATTATTCGCGATTTATGATTTAATCCGGTACAAACGGTTGTGTTTTAGTGTGTCTTGTGCCATATGAAACCGAAAAATGCTACACACGAGCCAAGAACAAAAGAAAATCAAGTATTGTGGTATTGTTGCATTGCCACAATCTGATAAAAGTGAAACACTTATAATATATCTTATGATCAAAATGGGCCCCTTGATCGCTCGCGCCAACACACTTCAATAAAAACGAATCTTGAGAACAAATTGCTTCTATGGAATGGAACATATTATGTATATTTCTTTGACATGATTCATTCATTTGTAAATTGAAATACAAAAGTCTCTATACAGAAATGCACGAAAAAAAGAAACACATTGTCATTGTACGTATTTTTCCTCTTGTTACCATTATCATTATGTATGAATAGCTCGCTCAATTTTTTTTTTATACATTCAATTTTTGAATATTGAATCAAATGCTCTGATTTCAAATTATTGATTTGAATCAGTGCATCTTTAATACTATCATTTACAATCAATATTGCTGAATTGTTCGGGGTTGATACAGTGAATTTGAAAAGTGGAAAATATCGTATGACTTGCCCCATATTATATGAGTCATATAGCATTTCATTCCAATCATATGTATAAGCTCGTTATCGTGCTTGATAGCGATTCAATGATCGGAAATGATGCACTGGAAAAAAAATAAAGATCGAGCGGTCAAACAGACACTTGTTCCCCTTATTTTACGCTCGTTATTGAGTGCCCAAACAATTACACAGAAGAATATCGCTCATTAAATTAACAATTAAAACTTCTTAATTACATTGAAATTTGAACAAATTTGCGCATCGCTGGAGCATATACTATTATGAGCTTCAATCATATTCATTCGCTCACTTTTGTTGGCTCTTTGTGTTTGTTTTTGTATTATTATCGTTATTATCATACAATCTGAACATGATTTTTTGCGCAACATGTGTTCAATATAGATTTTACATTTTAAATATTTCACTTTTTTGGCTATCGATGTAACGAAATGTTAATCACTGATCAGAATGGGTTCAACATGCATACATTACGGAACCAATTAAAGTTATTGCACCGAATAAGATGAAAGTTGATTTTTTGGCAGTGCGAGCTAGCCAAACAAATGAAAAGAAAAATAAATAAATAAAGAAGTTTGACGGTTAGGTTGCACACTTGACTTTTTGCATCAGCAATTATTGGAAAATGAGTGGAAAGTTTTTGCACATCAATTAGTCGATACGCAGCTTAGAGCCGGAAAAATGGCTGGCTTTATTCACTTTTTATTGTTTAATGGTCAACTAAAAATGATTCGCTAGCACTCCATTCGCATGACGGAATGGAAAGTGAAATGAAAAATTCGATAGTTCGTCATTTTTTAATGGGTTCATATGAATGAATGCTGAAATAAAAAGAAAAAGTGCTACATAAGAATAAATTCGATGTGTTTCTTTTAGAAATGGAATTTTATAACATTTAAATGACTTTGAATGCATTTATTTTGGGGTTGTTCTAAAATGTATTTGCTAACTGAAATTACGCTATTCCATGAAATCAACAGCAATCGTAAATATTTCAATTGGAGTGTGGAAAAGTCATACCAAAAACGCATATACTGGGCAATTTATTTGCCGAACTCCCAATATTTACAGTCAGTTAGTATTTTTCGATTAAAATTATAGCTATGTCAATTATGTGATTTATTAAATTCCGAACATTTAAAAACTAACCTGCTTTCAATTACATCTCTTATATTATTCTTCGCCTATAATCTGCACACTTCGCACCGGTTTCTTTGAGTTTGATTCGGGCATGGTTGTTGTGGCTGTTGCCGGCATTGCTGTCTTAAAATATTCTTGTATTGTACTAGCGTCAGGAACTGGAACGGATGGACTAACCTCTGGTTGGATAGCCAGCATGAGCATGCGATATAGAAGCTCTTCTCGCACATCTGGCGGTAAAAATTCGCCAGTTCCTGGCGCACCGATCTTTTGCGCTGACAAATCATTCGATTCGGATCGATCGTAGCCCGCACTGTAGTACTGTTGATTGTTATAAGCTCGACGCGAATGCATTGATCGTCCCTGCATATAGGGCAAATGTTGTTCGACAGGACTTTGTGCTTGGTACATATTTTCTTGTTCCGAAAATGGAGCATAGAGGCTATTGGGCGGCGGAACGGGAGGTAGGGATCGGCCGAAAGCGCTGTACCTTGGATCGAATTGATTGTACAGCGGTGGACGCGGAATTTGTTGATAATTATATGGATTATAGCCAAAGTAGCCACCACCGTATGGATTATTATAGCCATTGTAACCGCCATAACCACCATATCCCCCGCCTCCAAAGACGTTTTGACCCATCAAACCAGGCAAGAGACTAAGACGTTGTGATTGCTGATTTCGCAGCACCAATAGGTTCAATAGCCGTTCAAAGTCTCGGGCTGTTAACGGTCTATCGGGATGATTGTAGTAGGATGACGGCAAAGGACCACCAAGTTGTGGTTGGTAAGGTTGAATTGGCAATGGAATCGATTGTTGCTAATAAAAAATTATATTATTTAATCTTCCAAATGGTTTCTTGAATGCATTCATTCAAAGTCGATACAGTGCAATTAGTGCATAAACAAACTCATTAAAATCCATTTTGAAGTGGTTTTTAATCAAATGAACGCCAATGCACTAGATTGCGATGCAATAAAATTGAAATGTGTTACCTGTTGCAAGCGCTGGTCATGATCGGCTCCTCTAAAGCTTTGCTGTTGTTGTGCTGCCGATGTAGCTCCTGCATACAGTCGTTGAGTGCGTGGATGAAACGATTGTAGAATTGGTTGAGTGGCAGCATTTAAATCGTTATTTGCATATTGTTCAGGACTCGACGAGCCCTTTACACTTGGTTCGGATGTTTCACGTAAATATTGTTCATTTTCTCCGTCACTTTGAACCACCTGCAATTTATATTGCCGTGGGCTGCCTGTGTTCTCTACAATGCTCGATGTTTGCGATTGTCGCAGATATTCACGTTGCCTAGGCAAATATGCGTGTGGATGACGATAAATGTGTTCATTGTCTGTTTGAATTGCATCTTGATTAGCTGGTATTTGGACGGCAACAGGGCTCTGTGTCAAATACTCATTATCAGAAATGGATTCTGTCGTTGAAGTAGTCTCTTCACGTCGATCCGGCAATTTTCTTCGGGGTGGCTTTGCGTACACTTTTTCGGTGGTAGTTGTAGTCTGTGTTGAGTGTAGCGCTGCATTTTTCAATGCGGCGGCTCGATTTCGTGCAGCCAAAACCAGTGCTGGTATTCGGGGGGAACTGGTGGTTGTGTACACGGGCCGTTGCGTTCCAATGATTCCCGAATACGTATGCACCGAATCTTCATCACTCGATCCCGTTGGAGTGTACACAACTTGATGCGTTTGCGTTTCGTAATTTTCACTTATATCACTTGGCAATTGACGGCGCAATGCATTTCCACGCACTGGCTTTCGCTCAGATTTCGTATCATCACTCTGCTCATCTGAATCAATCACGGTTTTTGGTGCATTTTTATTCATATTCAGAACTTTCGAAAAGCGATCACTGATTTCGAGTTTGTTTGGTCGTGATTTTGATTCGGCCGCTACCGTTGTGGTTGGGCTAGGTTTCACCGTTGAACGAACAGATGTGGCATAAACGACCGTTGTTGTTGGTTCAGTTTTATGCGGGCTACTCGATTCCGTGGCCGATTCCATTTTTCGTGTTGTCGATGAATATTGCTGCTGCTGTCTGGCTGTCGCTTGACCCGATGTAGGCGATGATGCAAGAAGGATGCGTCTCTTCGGAATCGCCTGAATAACATTGGAATTCGAGCGAATTATCGATGGGGTGGAACTCATGAGGAAATTCAGCGAAGCTGGTCGACGTGTTGTTGACGATGCTGAGAATGCAGTCTTATTTTGCCGTGGAATATGCACGACTTGTTCGACGGGCTGCGGGGTGCTTCTTAATCCGTTTGTCGTATTGTTGGCCGTATACGAAACACGTTTAATTTCACCATTCTCATCGACATAGCCGTAAGTCCCTTTAACATTACCCAGAACATCGCGGCTCTCGATTTTAAACGTTCCATCGACTGCTTCGTAGCCAACCGTATAGGAACCATCGTTGTTCACACGTCGAATTTGTTTGATAATTTCAAGTTTTTTGGCATCCTTTGTTTCGGCTTTCTCCAAATCGCTGAGCGCATCACTGGCATCGGCTGCTTCGGTTGATGTGGTCGATGCCGATGCGGATGTCGCTGTGATGGCTGCATGCGTTGAATTGGCAGTGATCGATTTCGTTTGTGATATTAAACCAAACGCACAAACCAACCAAACAATTAACATGGTTAATGCCAACAAGAAATACCACACCAACGAAATTCTGTCGTACTTAATTTTGGCGATATTTTTTTGACGCGTTCCAAATCGAAAATTTATTAATTTTTTTGGTTGTTGTTAATTTGTTTTTGGTGGTGGAAATGTGTTTTGTTGTATATTTATTATACGTGATTTAATGAATATTTAAATTGGATTTGTATTATGAATTATCCACCGATTTTCAGGTTAGCGCTTCCAAACGCATTGATTCATTTATATTTGATAATAATTCAGTTGATTCATTGATTTTTGGCGATTTTATTTATTTGTGGTTGCTGCTTTTGGGGTTGCTTATTATTATTATTGCTGTTTTAATTGGTGTTATTTCGTTTTTAATGTTCTTGCAAATTACTGCAATTTTTCACATCACCCTTTCGCGCGGATATGTCATGGAACAACCAAAATCAAGATGCAAATTATTGGCAAACACATTCGAGACACACAATACACTTCATATGCTTTTATATGTTAATCAAATATTGATAATTGCATTTTGATCCCATTGTATCTAAAAATATTCAATCTTAACTTAACGAGTTCAACACACCAATTGAGATCTGGCCGTTGATGCTGGCTGCCTATATAACATGTACCACCATACGGCCGTCTCTCGTCTCACACTCGAAATTTGCCGTTAAATCTACATCCAATGAACTTACTTAGGAAGCACAACAATACAAACGAAAGCAGCAGCAGCAGAGGAAAGAAAAAAGCACACACAACACATTGTCGGAAAATGCCATTGATGATTGAGTGTGTGTGTGTGTGTGTGTGTGCTGTGTGGGTGTTTACTGTTTAGCATTATGTGAATTTATCAGAACCACAAACAAAATAGCATTTAAAGTACGCGCGTATTGTTGTGAGATGGTTTGAACGACCTTGCATATGAAGCGGTTAAGTTGTGCCACCGATACTGCAATACAGTCACACCGCATATTTACCAAATTTTTATTCGTACTCTTCTCTCTGTTCGCCTTTGCTTCTCTCTTCTCTTCCTGTTCACTCTTATTTTCTTCGGCAAATTGTATCATTATGCCAATGCGTGGAATGAAAGTGAAATCTAAGAATGGTCCCCATGTCGGCACCTCTATTTCCTATTGGTTTAAGCCCCTAATGCTTTTAAAAGCATCCCAGCACATCGACGGATGTGCTTATGCTTGAGTGTGTGACTGTGTGTATTCATGAATGTGCATTTTCAGCAAATATTCGAACATTTGCTCTATGCTTATTGTTTCTTTATTATTGATTTTGTTGAGCCCAACTTTATTGCATTCAACTGCATATACAATTCGTAGTGACAATGGAAATTTAGAGACAAATGACAATCAAATCAAACCAGAACGCAATTGCACTCAGACCTTTTTATGATACGGTGAGAATTTCCCAAGATTTTCATTGTTGTGTGTAAAAACTATTTTGACAACGAAAAATGCACCATTCAAGAAAAACAGTAGAAAAAGTGGATAATGTCTTGTGGCAGGCAAGCGTTCCGTAGGTGAAACTATAAGGGTCACAGCTCTGAATGAAACAAATTTCAATTAAAGACAACAAAAACAACAAAAAATTCGATAAAGTGTTTTTCTTCGCATTCCACCAATTTAAAATTACTTTTTTTTCAAAGAAACGAAAAAATGAGCTTGAGAGTTTTCAATAAGCCGAAACAATGCAAAATATGTATACCAGCGTTGGATAGTTTGCTAATTGTTTTCATTCATGTGTAATGTAAATTCAATTAATTTTTCATTTTTGATGTTAAAATTTCCGTTGTCGACCAAATATGGACGAACATCATCTTTCAATCAATTAATACCGGAAACAGCGTTAATTTATTGATTTCACCATTATTTGCCATGTCATTGGCATTTTACCAATTGCCGACAACTGCCAATTGCTTTTTGTCCGAATGAAAAATTGAAGCATTCCTATTGAAATTTCATTCAACGTCCAGATTGTGCCGAAATTCGAATAAGCAGAAAATCCAGGCTCCAGCGATCCGATGACTGTGATACACCACTATTTGGCAGAGCAAAATGTTTCGTTTGCTTGCTTGTTGTTGGTGATTGATATCTTTTTCACGCGCTGATATTAATCTCTTATTTCTCGCTTGAAATTGTAAACAAATTGACCCTAAACCAGAGCACCGGTTTTCAATTTTGTTGGCTCAGCCATAATTTTATTTTCATTTCGCACTTCACAAAGCTGCACGCTGAATTCATTGTGCGTTATCCAGTTGGGTCGACAAATATCTCCTTCATTTCGGTTTTGGTATATGAGTTTGACCCAGAGTTTCTTGTACACATACATTCGAATGCGTGAGAAAATTGCTTGTTTTAATGCTATTGATCAGTGAGTTCATTGGTGCTACCGTTAATGCAGCTTATATATTGTATGCAAGGTATTCTATACCGTCTCAAAACATTAATTATATTTGATTTAATTATTTTCAAACCCTTCATTGGATGAATATCCTTTGTATTTGCCCATGTCTGGGACGGATGAAAGAAGAAGGCGAGTAAAAATGAAAGAACATTTTTGCGGTTGTATTCAATTCAGGGAAATAGAGGAGGGCATATCACACGGTGCTTCGTTAAAATCAAATATTTAAAAATAAAATAGAGACTGAATAATGAATACAGACACTTTGGATGGTACGTTGACAACAAAATCAAATTATGACGAGCAATTTCGCTGCAAGAAAATTCTGAAAATTCATATTTATCGCATGCAAATGTGAAAGATTTCTCGAATGCAAGAACAGTGCGTAATGTATACACTCGTTTCCAAGAGGAGGGTTTATTTTTACTTGAGACATTCTGTCGGGTAGGCCATTCCCGATCGAACGTTCAATCTCCCCATTGTATCATTTGATTTTGCGACAATCGAATAAAAATCAAATTTTTTCTGCAAAGTGTAATTTTCGTCTAACGACAATGAGACACTTCATTTTTTTGTAGTTCGTCATGGATTTAGTGATGATTATTTGCTTGACATTGTTGTTGCCGAATTGCATTCAATGCTTTTTAAACAATTTTATTCGCAAAATATTTTGAATACAAATTGAAATGGAACGTGCCTAGATGATAATAATGTGGCATTTTTTGATTGACCTCTTAACCTTGCACTGAATTTGATCTCACTGCCATCGACACTACCATTCCGTCTAAATTAATGTGCACTAAAAACCTAATGATCAACTTGATGTGATCAAATGACCAAGATAAGGTGCAGTTTGACAAACCAAAAGCATTTTGACGCTTATTGTTTTTGGTCATAATGGGTAATTCGCAAGCATTGAAAGAAACAAAAGGCGCGCGCCCATTTGCTCTGTTTTAATTTCGATGTCAATGGGATGACGAAAATGGGGATATTTAAAAGCGCCACATAATCGACGTCATTGTCAAGTGTCCGTAATAAATTTTAAGAAGTCTCACACCCGACCGATGCTGCCGCCATCCCATGTCAGCTCATTTGCATTGGTCGGCCCTAAGAACGACTCGAACAAAGACATCCACTTCATGAACAAATTGTATTGTGTGGTGACGCAATTAAATGTGTATTACTTCAACAAAATGTGCTGTTTCGAGTGAATTTTAAATGAGAATGTTGCAAAAATTTCGGGCCATTTAATCAAATGATTGATGGTCACCGTATCAAATTTTCAATTAAATGTTAGCACAACATTCTATGTTGCACAGCACGTGAATTATCTCACTACTTTGCTCGCGAAAGCAGTAAATTCTTTATTGTCGTAAATTCGCACAAATTGATGAGTATCGAAACGTGGTCAACGCCATGCACTTATTGCTGTCGCCGCTGAAGCCTCGCTGTGCGATAGGCGATATATGAACCGATTGCCATCAATTCTCATCCACACACACACAAAAAGAAATCCAAATTAAACTAGAAACACCAAACTGGTCCATCTCTCTGTTGGCATAGCGATGCAAACAGCTGGTAACTGGAGCCTTTGTGCACCGAATATGCTTTCAATATTTATTATGTGTTAATGAGTTCGGAACTACCAACGATTTTTTGATGTGCTGTATTTAGTTTTTATTCTTTTAACGGTGAAAATAATTGTAGTATCATGGGATTGTGTAATGTTAATGACTCTTTTTTTCCATCATTTGTTTACAAATTAAGGTTTCATTTGGTTATGTGATTTTTTTGGCAGCGGTCGGTGTTTGTATTGTGCACGTTGTATTTTAAGTGGAAATTAATGTTGGACGAATTTCAAGACGAAAGATTCCAGAGATCAAATAAATTAGAGTGACTGAATGAAGGTCTCTCTCTCTCTCTCGCATTCTCTTGCCGGATTCACTGAAAGGGGAAGAAGTGTAAACTACTGCTGCTGCATACGGCTTTTTCGAGAGGAAGATTTATGGTTGAATATAATAGTGACAAATTATCAAACATTTAAAACTAGACTAGTTCAATTAGTGTTGGATGCTCATACACTTAATTTTGTGCAACATGTTTATTCATGTTCAACACAATTTCCTCTTTTTCCGAAAGCACACAATTCACCGAAAATGTATTTCAGCTGGAAATAACATTGTACATTTCAACATCCTGCTGCTGCTGCTTTGCATAGCGAATGGCGGATGCCGTCATCTCGTTGGCCGAATTAAAATTCATCCAGTCTTTTTTTGTCCATGCGCGCTGTATTTTACAAATGTGATGAGATATGATGAAGGATACAGCAAGGAAATTATAGTCACATTGCCATCGTTATGCTATGAAATACACACGACCATAATAAAATCAATTTTTTAGCTGTTGCGTAGAGATTTCAATTGGATTTGGCCGTTGTCAGCATAAAATGCACAGTCAACGTTTTGATTACCTCTCGCATTTGGATATTTTCAAAGCTAGTAATATCGTACATTCAGGCGTTTTTCTAGCTTTTCGCTTTTTCTTTCAACCAAACTGAACCATTGTTCAAGCTTTAAAGCAGTATTCAATATAAAATCTTTTACCATTGAATAAAATTATCCGTTTAAAAGTTTATCGCCCCTCAATGTGGAGTGAATTGAATTTGAATTGGTTAATCCATGTGCAAAATTGACTTTACGATTGAATGCATTTAGCTCATTGACGCTATTACTCATCGTTTATCACTGATGTGTACAGCATTTCTCGACCATATTCTTGAATATATTGAACTCAACATCTTTTGCGTGCCGCAATTTCAACATAATAGGCCACTTTCAGTGACCACATCTCTCATTTAAGGAAAATAAATGTCTAACCCGTTATCAACGAACACCGGGGTTGGTATGCGCGTTAGCAAAATAAAAAAAGAAACACCAATATGGATCGATGTGTAAACTTTATTTATTGAATTCATCAATCACCACCATTCATATAGTTTATTGACATAAAATAATGTATTTGTAGTTTAATTGTTAAAGAATTGAATAATCGAGATTGCTCTATAATCCACATAATCCAATTACGTGTGTAATGTTTTCGAAACGTTTGTATTGTTTGTCGTGCAGCGTTTCACACGCGTACGCTTTTTCTCCATTTAATGCGGCATATTGCATTACATACCGACCGACTAATGGTAACACATATGTGAACGAGAGATATTTACTTATCTCAACAAATAATCTCAATGCTTGCCCGTCTTATTTTCGGATGACATGGGGTTCGATTACATATTTCGCAAGAATGATTCGGATTTGGCGTGCCCGCGTGCACAAGCACAACGAGACTAAGGCCAGCCGAATCAGAAAAAAACAAAGATACACATTCGAAATTCGTTTTTTGTATCCAATTTTATTATTTACAATATAATATATAAGTTGCACAAATTCAATGTCAAAACTGTAATAAGAGTGAAATGGCAATTCACTTGCATCATATAAACGTCAATTTCAGTATAAAACAACTAATAATGATAAGATTTATTTGAAAATGTTGCTAATATCTTCGACTGAATAATATATATAGATAGGTTTTATTGAAATTTATTCAAAAATATTCGATGTACTGTCGAAGTAATTTCTTTGTTTATAAATGAGTCGTTTTTATTCGGTTTTTTTTTTTCTTTATTGCTGAGTTTTGCTTTATTTCTGCTGTTGACGTGTGCAGATTTGTCTTCCTTCTTCTACTGCTGCTGCTGCTTCATGCCGCTTAACGTTGTTCAACTTAAAAATGTGTCAATTGATGTTGGTTGATAAAAGAATCCCGGCTGTTGTAATGGTCTCAATTGGGGCTGAGCACCGAGTTGAAATCGATGATTTGGTTGATTTTGAATTTGCGATTGGTGTCGTTTGACTGCTTCAAGTCGATCACTTTGCAATTGTTGGTGCTGTAGTTGTTGCTGTTGAGCGTACAATTGCTGTGAATTCAACACTTGAAGGTTTTCATGGTCTTTATGATACACCTATATTTGCATGAAAGACAAATGATAAAAACAAAGATGAAAAAATAAAAACATTAGACAGACGAACGGTCGGATTATAGATCAAAATAGATGCCAAATGTTTCATTTTTTGCATGCGCATTTTTGTAATCTTGATTCCATTTTGAACGCAACTGACTCATTCGTGATTTGAATATTACGGCGGATAAAAAAGCGTGCACATACAGAGAAAATTGGTAAATGGAGTATGAGCGAATATGGAATGAATTAATCCGTCAATTGCGTTAAAATAAGTACTTGAATTTAGACGGTAAAATGCGTGGATTTGGCGCAGATTAATTCAAGGTAAAATGCTTGCTTGGTGAATGCTTTTCAGTCGGATCTAAATTAGATTGCATTTAATATTACTTGTTGCGAGAATTGTGGAAATTGGAGAGGTGAACGTGTGGTCGGTATTTGAAGAGGTCTTTGGTAAACTGATTGCTGCTGTTGGTGTTGTTGTTGAAGTTGCTGTTGCTGCTGCTGCTGCTGCTGTTGCTGTTGTTGTTGTTGTTGTTGTTGGTGTTGTTGCTGCTGCTGCTGCTGCTGCTGCTGTTGCAGTTGTTCTAGTGTCACGATTTGGGGAGATGGTTGGAATGGTTGTTGTGGCTGCACGAAGCTGGCTGGAATCCGATAGGCCACATTTTGTGGGAATAGCGATGAATCAATCTGGCCGGTGGCCGGATCAAACACGAGCTGAGTTTCGTAGATGGGATTTGGTGTTGCGCTGGGGAATTCGAGCTTTTGCGGAGCTTGAGGACGATACGTTTTGAGATTTGAAGTTCTTGGTGTTGTTGTTGTTGTGACTATTTGATTTTCTTGTTGGAATTTTTGGAATTCAGCAGCAAAATCGATGGGTTTTCGTGGTGGGGCGAATGGCGATTGTTGAGTTGGTTTGGAAAAAGTAATTGGTGCGGCTTTTTGTGTGAAAAATTGAATGGCAGGTCGGTATGTTGTTGCTGGCGGTTGTGTGTGCACCGTATCGCGGAAGTTCGGCGGACGAGCTGTGATTCCGACTGTTTTTCCAGCTGTTTGTGTTTGAATTTGATATAATGGTGCCGGTGTTGTATTGATGGTGATTCGTGGTCTCTGTCTAATTGTAACTTCATCCGGAACTGGCACGTGTTGTGGACGCGCTGATATTCTAGGTCTTTGGGGCTGCAACAGTTGGTTTTCTATTGGTGATTGCAAATGAAACGAAAATGTAATTAATTAGCATTTGCGTAAACAACTCAATTGAGACATCTTTTACAGATTGAATAAATGCCTGACGAGAGGAGAGAGAGAGAAAGGAAAAAAACACACAAACGATTTACACAGTAATTTAATAACGCACGAGCGAAATATCACACTCACCATCCTCACGCTCGTCTTCCTCTTGTTCGTCGGCATACGCGTTGCTGGTGTATTGGTTTTGGAATACGGTTGTCGGTGAATGTGTAGTCGTTTGTTGGCGTTGAGGTGGTGCTGGTCGTAATGGTCGTCGTGGGAAATTAATTGGAACATTTTCGGGTTCATTTGTTTCTTCTTCTCGTTCCGGTTCTTCTTCATTAGGGTCGGGGTTATTTGGATCGCATGGATTGCCCGAAACGTACGTAAATTCACGTTTATTACCATCTGGATCAACATATCCATATTTACCGCGCACAACACAATCGGTGCCTCGTGTTTCCTCTTTGAAACTTCCATCGGCCGCTTCATATCCAAATGTGAATGAACCGTCATCATTCACCTTACTGTAATTTCGGATGGTTTGCACGGTCTCTTTTGGTGTGACGTCTTTAGTGCGTGCTGCTGCACTAGATGTTATTTTCGGTGGTGGCCGATTGTAGTCGGCACGCGAACGTGTTGCTGGTGTTGGTCGTCCATATAAACCATTGTATTCATCATCCGTTGATACTAAAACAACGCGATTTTGTTGCTCATCTTGGCCTTGTGATGTACTGTAATATTGTAATGCTGGCTCTGGTGTATTGTCCTCATCGTAATCAGCTGCATTGTCACTTTCTTCGGGTTCAGCCTCTTGAACACGCTGTGACTGCTGTTGCCTCAATGTGTTAGGCCGAATGCGCGCACGTCCCCTTACCTGAGCGTCTACTGTCTGTGACAGCACCACACACACAAAAAGGGGTAAAAGCTAAAAACAGAAAAAAATACGTTAAATTATTATTTGGAACCTTTTATTCTATAATAAAAGTATTTTACTCGTCGAGAAAACGTTTATTTTCGAAATAGCGAGTGTAATTGCCGCCCCATTTTTGGTAAGCCAAAATGGAATTTGCAGTATTAAATTGGCTCAAATTCATGCCGAATGACTCATGAAAATCCAATACCGCAAAATATTGGCTTAATAAAAATAAAAATCATTCGCTTGAAGCGAATCCAGTTCCATAGATGCATAGACAATGGCTGCGCTTGAAGAAAATTTGCGGAGGAAGTTGACAGCCACCGAAATCAATATAAATCGATACACATTTGATATTTTCAAATATACAACAGAAAAATGCTTATCGCCATACTTTCAATCTTCGAATGACTCGTTCTTCTCAATGATTGCGTTTATGGGCGACGACTAAATTTTGGGGAATGTGCTGGCAGTTTTTGCCATTTATCTGTTGTTGTTGTGGTGTTTTTTTTTGTTTTGTTTCATTCTTATTTTGTATGCCAAACGTAACGTAAGAGTGAAAAAAATATAGTGCTACGAATAAATTATAATTCAAGCGTGCAGGCGCTTAAGCATTCGATTCGGTAAATTGCATACGGAACACTGGAATTAAATATTTCGTTCATTCGATTTATTGCCAACTTCGAATGATGTATCTAATTAAAGTTTGTTCTCAACAAACACACACACTCACACAATGCCCATTCATTCAGCTGAAATGTTTAAAGATTATGAGGCATTACGCAATGAGTGTGTGTGTTTGTGTGGCTTAAACTGAAGCGAACGAATTGTGAGAACGAGAGTTAAAAGATACATTCATACACGAGAAGAAACGAAAAATGTGCACGCTTAGCTTATGGTTGTATTGTTAATGTAGTTCACGGTTAACCATGCACGCAGACAATGTATTATCGCACCGATTGGATCGCATGATTGACGCCAGGCTCCGTTGTTTCACTGACCAACCTCAAGATCAGTGAAAGAATTGCTGTTATGCTTTTTTCCCTCTATTTAATTTGCCCCATTGTAAAATGCGCAGTGAAAATAACATAACATGAGCGCACCAATTAACACTATAAATAACAGCTAGACAGTGCTATATGTATCGGCTGAGTTAACCTTGCTGTTCAGCGACTGACGAATTGGCCGAACAACAACAAAAAGACAATAATGAATTCACTACCAACGAAAAATGCCACAATATCGTTTCTTGATACCGGTGCTCGAGTTGTAGAAAATATCCAGTTCTTGTGTCTTTTCTTATTTTTGCTTGCACATATTGAAGTGCGTAATCAGATAGAGGGATTGTATTGAAGTTGGACCGATAGTTTGGGCGAGTTGAGACTGTGTGTGTGTGTGTGTGGGAGGGGTCCGCTGAACGCAATTGTTTCATACACGTTTCCCTCGGAAATAAAAATTACCACGAAAAAATGACTAAAATTTGGTTTGCTAGTTCAGATATGTGTTTGTGAAATCGTTTCGCGTGAACAAAACCCATTAACTTTATTATCGGCTATTATGGCACTGAGAGCGTAGGTGAAATAAAATCGTTTCTTCATGATCATGAGTTGGGCGGCAATAGGTTTGCAATTTGCCGAATGGCTTGTGCACTTCTATTGTTGTTGCTGTAAATACCGGAACTTGGTTCCAGATCAAACGCATTGCCAATAGTCTTGTACTACAACATTGGCTGGCGCACTCGCGGACACATATTTCGCGTGTGCCCGATTCCAATCACGTCTGACTCATTATATTCAAACTTTTTGCAAAATTGGTGAAACGCAGTACTTCCAAACCATATTGAATTGTTGTTGGGTGAAATACATATTCCAAGCGAATCCGCCATTTCACTCTCGGTAGCATATATGTGTCCAGTCCATTCAGTTTCACACCCAATCGGACACACAGTGATTCGTTTTCTATTCGAAGTATAGCTATTCGTTTCACATTTAGACGATTCATATGTGAAAAAATGTATCCCAAACGGAGCACGTTTAGGCCTCCATTTGCACTCTTTTTTATGAATTCAATTTTTTGTTTTTATGAATTCAAATGAATTTCAGAATTTTTCTATGTATCACATTGTGCTCTCACACTGCCGAACAAAACGTGCAAAAAAATTATCGGTACATTTTTCGATGTGCTCTCGAAAAGTTTGAATAATCATCTGTCGAATTGGTTTACAATATGACAATTAGATGTTAAATGAAGCATTTGCAAGCAGTTTTCACGGATTGTAATGCACCTGTGTATAGCACCAACATTGGTCTTCATCGGATCGTCGCTCCGATATTTTTTTCTTCGGTTTTCGCTTTGGTTCAGTTCATGGTTTAGTGACGAAAATGGTATCAACGCTTCGACGAACATAATTGCGATATTTTCAAAAATGGGTACAACGTTAGGTGCATAGTTGCGAACGTTTTCAAACGAACTGATCTCAATAACCCGTAACAAACATGAAATGTAACTGCTGCTCAAACGAGTAATGTACGTTGTGATTATTCGTTTTATAGTATCACAGACAAATAGAGATTTTTCTTGTTGTTTGGCTGGTTTGTTGGCTGTTGATTGTGCATTAACCTCTGCAGCTTTCAAAATGTAAAGAAGTTCCCACGTTTTTTTTCTCTTCATCCTCTTTATGCATAGAGCGCATTTTCCAATTCGCTTTTTCGCTGTTATTGTGTTTTTGTTATTTCGTTGACTTTGCAGCACCATACGCTTGCGCATTTGTACACTGGCATGTTGCTCATGTGCGCAATCATTATCAAAATCTGAAAAAAAACCACATCTTTTGTGTGTGCATTTCATTCGACCGTGTGTGTGTGTGTGTGTGCATATAGCCGCCGAGAACGCGAAGACACATCTAGCCACAGCGAATTATGAAAATCAAGGGGTTTTACTACTAAAATGGCCAAAATAACGGTGAACATCGAATGAAATCCTTAAAATACCTGTGAAATAACGATTCAGTAATGACTGAGAGGACCAAACAAAATCTGTTGATATTTGAAGTACATATAATGCGTATAAAGAGATTAAGACAGACGTATGCGCACAAAGTATGCACTTCATACACCAGTCTCTCTCTCTCTCTCTCTATTATTTTGAAACATTGCATTTTTCATTGGTACTTTATGGATTTCATTTGTTGTATGAGATGTATTTTTGGTAGCAAAAACCACCTTGATGAAAATGGCGGAAACCAAAAAATGCATTTTGGTGTATACAAAAAGATGTAATAAAATAATATTTATAGTCCACAAAATAATACATGATATTCAAAAATAGATTCGGTAACAACATCTTCATGTGTTCGATTTCTTAGCCATTTGTCTCCCAATCTTTCTCTGTGTGTCTCCCAGCATATCTGGTTGACTGTACAGCTGGAAAACGATGGTAATAGCCCAACTGTTGAGCCGCATATCATCATTTCTGGCTCGCCGCAATGAAACTCTTTCTTTCGGTGTGCTTCAGAAACTGGCTGTTTGATGCACGACAATACGCGAATGTACTTATAAATGTACGAAAACAACACAATTGACACGAATTGAAGTGGAAAAAAGCGATACAAAGAGACGAAAAACAAATGAATGTGTAAACAATACGATGAATTCAACAAAGTAACAATAGAAACCGCCGAGAGACAAACTATTATAAAATCAGAGGAATAATATGAATTTTTGATAAGGTAAATGTGTGTGATAATTGCGGTCGACAGACATATTTTTTTCTCTGTTCATTTTGTGATGAATTCAAGCGCATACGGTTGCACGAATGTGTGTTTGTGTATGATGGAATCATTATCGTTTGCCATTAGTTGGACTTTTTCCAACACCGGTAAATGCGGCTCCCATTTTAAAGCATATCAAATTCAATATGATTTCATTCATTCAATATTTTTAGTTAACCAAGGCAGCAAATGAAGTGGAAGGAAAAAATGGAGGATTATTAATGAAGAGGCCGCGACGAACTTCGTTAAGTGTTGCATGACGGCTGACTCCACTTACAATATACCTATGCATTTTGAACAAAAAGCGTGTAAATAATCAACGGTGAAGTGAATTTTTGCAACACGGATTCATAGTAGCAGTGAGAGAATTGACTTGCTGGAAAATTTTCGCAAGACGCCCTCTTTTACGGATTATAATTGACGTGCATTCGCGAGGTGCACAAACAAATCGAGTATAATTGGCTAAATTAACAATAGACATTCGACCCTCGATCACATTTTGCACCGTTTTTGTTGTTGCTTGAACTCTTTTGGCTACTGCCTGAAAGCATACACTCCGTTTTGTCGCAGGACAACATTGGGCGCAACCGAATAAAGAACAAATCAGGACGACTCCATGCATGCTATATGTCGCATGCAAGTCCATGGTCAATCAAAAAAAAGTGAGCTCTTTCATACGCGATTTCATTTTTACTCGTTCAAAAATTTCTCCCGCATTACGAAATACTTGAAACCGTTTGCAATATGTGGTTGGCAGACAATTTGCCTTATCGCTGCTGCTGCTGCTCTTTGTTTCTGCCATTTTACCGTGTTTTAATGCTCGTTTCATTTTCTTTTTGCATAAAAAGCTCTCCATTTTTATTATTTTTATTTTGTTTTCTTTCATTTGTGTGTATGTGCTGCAACTTATTCATATTTTAATTTACACATAAAATGTATCAGCGATTGTGCGCAATTTTAATGAATATGTGCGACACATTGAAATTGGTAGTGTTTTGTTTTGTTTTATGTATATTTTTTTCTTGACGCATTTTTTTTTTCAAAGTTGTCAGCCATCTGAAAAGGCAGTAGCTGACGACTTTCATTCAAGGAAAAATAGCTCGCACGCAGACACAATTTCAATTAACTTTTTGTTTTAAGTTTTGTTTTGTTTTTTTTTTTTTTTAATTTTTCTTTGCGTGTGTATATGTATGTGCGTTCGCACAAGCGAATGTATTTTATTTCAACGGTTTTTTCCTCCGGTTTTGCCGTGAATTTGAAGCCGAATGATATGCCGTTTGAAAAGAAAGTGCGATTGTATGCACAACGTGCCAAGTATAAACAGCGATATGAACGAATCTTTCACTATCTATTTGTGTGTTTTTTTTCCATGCAGTTAAATTCAATGCCATGTACTCATAAATCAGCTCACTCCATCCGTGGCCGTAATGTCCATGTCGCTCATTCGGGAGACGACGCCTAGAAAGTAATTTGGGTGAAAAACTAGTAAATTTCACAGCGAAAATAATATAAGGCCAGAGTGTCCAATCTCAAGCACCTTCTTGCAACATTCCATCGTAATTGTTATTCATATCAGCTGAAGAAGTGCGCCTCTGTCACTAATGGATATGCGCAGCAGCGCACGCACTCACTTTAAATTGAAAATTTATGTTATTTTTTTTCATTGCGTGTGCTTTACTTATGAGTAGCAAAGGTTTTAAAACAGAATAAATCATTTCGGGGGCAGAGAAAACCATTGACGCGCGCGCACGCACACAATAATCGTCAACAAAAACCAAATAATAACAACAACAATGGAGAAAAAAATGTTTCAAATACCAGCGCTAACTCGATATTCGTGCGATGTGCGTTTGAACCGAAAAAGTTTTCGTAAGTATATTACACATACACCGGTTACTCAGTTGACTTGAGCAATATTTCCTAACAAAATTGTCTGCCAACCAAAATTGTAATTGGTTCGCTTAGCTAAACTTTCATCTTTTTTCAATAGCTTCAACGATATTTAATAGGGCAAGTATAATTAATAGCCATCCAATTTACAAAAATTAAATTAAAAATAACAACAATGAAAGAGAGAAAAATGAACTGGATGAAATCTTTGATCAAAAATAGAATTCTCCGTAGAAGATCCACCGTGTATAATAATGATGACATCGAAAATAAGCGGATCAATCACGATTCACGATATTCTGTTTTCCAGAGTTGCGATAAAGCGACGAGATTTCAAAAAATCAGGCGCAAACCAAAAACTTGAATGGAAAAATGAAGGAAAACTACAATCGATGGCACTTACATAATCGAACAGGCGCAATTCGCAGTTTTACCATCACGAGCTTCGATTGCCCTCGATCATTACACAGCCAGCTTCGTGATCATCATCATCGCTTTGGTTGAATTGTGCACTGTAAAATATGCGACAGGCACATAACCGCTATTTCTAATGTAGACATGAAAAAACATAGGAAGAACCACCGGATATATTTCCTATTCCGAAGTGCCAAGTGCATAACATCAAGAAATTGAGGAACGACCAACCGACCAAGGAGCAGCGCGGCATAAACTCATAAAGTGAAAACAGAAAGCTTCATATTTTTCACAACAGGTTTTTTGCGTGTGCGCTAACACTGTATGACGGTTATATAAGTATTCTTGTTTAAACAAGAAATATCTATATAAATGTACAATATATTTTCTCAAGAGTGTGGCAACTAATACACAAACGCCAATGCACAAATGGACACATCGTTGTCGTTGTTGTCGTCGATTTTATCAACCTGCAAGACGATATTGTATCTGCTGCTGCCTTTTCCCCTCTATCGCATCGACACGGAAGTTTTATTCCAGCAACAACTCCGAAAATGCGATGTTGCGATGTAATTTGAGCAGAAAAGGTAGTCGCTTTCGATTCTGAAAATCAAGTCAGTTTCGTCACGTTATGCGATAATGGTTAAAAACTTTCTAACAAGTGGCACTTCTCGAGTACGATCCTTAAATGGGCCATATTGAAGTTTTATATCACTTACTACAGGCAGTCACACACGAATAGAAAAATGCGACAACGTTTTGTTCTATGGCTTAGAAAACCGTTTCTGTCCACAATCACGAATGCATTCAAACGGCAATAAATCGGTCAAATTTTGAGGATCCAATTAATTTGATATGATTGAATTGATAATAAAGAGCGGTGCGACATTTTCGATAGGATTTTCTCACTGCGACCAAATATATGATTATAATTTGCATAAGACATGATTATTATAGTGGCAATTTATGAGGCGCACTATGTGAGCCTACGTTTTCATCATCCACAGAAAACAAAATGAAAAACATTGAAAATTGAAAGAGAGCTTGATTTTATTCACCATCAAAATCTGTTAATTTGCTGTTTGATATAGACCATCATTGTTGCTACACGAAAATTTATCACATAGATCCATCGCTTCGAAGAGTCTAGTCAGCGATTGCCCATTGAACTCATTCAGTACATGTGATTGCTTTGAAATTGGAAGTTTTGGCGTTTTTATCTCATGCCGTTCACGATGATAAGTGTAAATATTAAGAAAATGTTATGAAACCAATCCACAAAATTAATTCGAATTCGAATGGTTCGCACGAAGATGGCGCACATCATCCCGCGGAGTTCACCAATAATAGCTGCCCGTATTTTCGTCATCGTATTGTTTTATTGATGGCATTTTATTTTTTCATTAACTGGTTCGGATTACTTCATTGAATTTCAATCGAAAACAATCAATAACCGGCTGCCGATGTATCGATCGATATGTGTTTTTTCTTCTTCTTCTTTAGCTATCAGTCGATTGCATGGCCTCTTCAATTTTTCAAGTCAATGTTGCTGCTGCGCAAATTTGCATGTCAAAGACAACTCTTAATTTTCAATTCGGTTGTTCACACCGCTCAATAAGATTGTTTATACGTTATGCCCATTGAATTAAACTCCAACAAAAGTCAATGAATGTCGAAATATAATGTGATCAGCACAGATGATTTTTGTTATATTTGACAGTGCCAAATATGAGCCAATATAATGCAACAGCGAATCAGTTTTGCGGTAGAAAGTATCTAGCAACAGACTTGAATTTCTGAAAAAGAGTGAAAGACAAATTGCGTGATGTTTTGCGGTGATTTCATATTTTTACTTGAATTTATATTTGATTATGCGTATGACCTCCATCGCACTGTCGAATGAGTTGGCCACCTGCAGTACTTGCATTATTCGAGTTTTGTGTCCCATTTATGCTCATTATCGAAGTCCCTTGGAGAGCTTTTTCCATTATCCGCAATCCGATATGACAGTAAAAACAATGCTATCATTATCAGAGATTATATTTCCTTTTCATTTCCGATAAGTCTCGCATTGAGTTAAAACTTGGAACGAAATGCTAATTAGACTCACAATATCAACAAACACAACATCAAATGGATTGAAAGAAAAGAAACCCAGAGATAGAGAGAGAAAACATGCCAAAAATTAAATGGCCCAAATTATCTACAATAAACAATGTATTGTTGTTTCGTGAAAAGATGTCCTCGCGCATACGTGATAGATATTGTATTGTGGTGCGCCATTGAATGCTTTTGTATGCTGTTTCTTCATGATTTATTGTATCCTCTATATGACTGACGGATGAATCGATTTCATTTGTAGCAAACGAATTAAAAAAAAGCAACAACAGCAGCGGCGAAATATGATGGAAAAAGAGATCGAATTCAACCAAAGGCCGAGAAACAAGCAAATAACTATTTCAGTTATCTCATAATCGACTCCAACATGGAATACGATATAAATGCAGGTCACCAGATTCATGCTCAAATGTAGGCTTTATTTATCCATGTGTACGATTTGACGTCGTAATATGTGGTTCGCAATTCGAAAGTATTCGCATGTAAATAGTTCGATATATTTCTTCTTTTTTTCCCCATACAGATATGTACTATATTTTTTTTCTTCATTCGTTTTCCTCAATATTCGATCAAAAAGTGTTTGGCGCTGCCACAGACACACACATACACACGGGCGGGTGTATGTGTAAAGTTTCTAATATGGAAATGCGTACGACTTCCATTTCCGGGAAAACCACATTTTATTTATGCAATCGATTATATTGTATCAATGTGCACTAGCTTTGGAATACATGCGCTCTCTACTTGTACTATCGCTGGGAAAATTTACCGATAGAGAAAATTACACACATCGGACCGCAAAATTAAGAAGAAACCGAAGACGAATGAGGAGAAGAAGAGAGTGCTTAGACATTTTGCGATATGAAAAAAATCATTGCAATGAAATTATTGTTGCGGGCATTCCGGTTGACTGCACCAGAAAATGGCTTGTTCAATTTGGATCCTGCCTGCTTTACTCTGCAATTTCATCATCAACAAATTTCCAATTCCAATCATCCATTTATGAATATGATGAACAATCGTTTGTCCAATATAATGGCAATGGCAAAACGACGACGACGATTTCATCATTATTTGGAGGAAATGCACTGGAATCAAATCATCACAAACAAATATTCGTTTAATCAAGTTAAATGATAACAATCAATGTTATAAATAATGTTTGAACGAAATTGAATTGTGCTCGCGATTTATGTAAGTGGACCTGATTAAGCGCATCGTGTGCACATATTCCGTCTTCTTCTTTATTCCATCGTCAGTTAATGGTAATACTAGTCGACATTCGAGATACTTTTAATTGAAAAATGGCAACACAGAAAACGACTTATTGAAAATATCTCAAGACTGGATTGTTGATTTTGAATTGGGTTTCATGTAATTATGAGTTGGCTTACTAACAAAATGTTGACTGCACACACAAACACATTTCACACACGACTCGCATTGAATTTGGCTCCAGAAAATGCAATGAACCAGTTTATTTTTGAGAAAGTTTAAGAGCCATTTACAGATCATTTACGCACTGTTGATTTTTCACTGAAATCTCTTTTTCGCTTTTTCCTCTCTCCATCTGAATTTCTGCTGCACATCATACACAAAATGTGTGCACAATCAATGTAAAAGCCATTTTAAGTGCTTTCCAAGCTGTTCCTTATCCTTGTTCTTGCGTATTTGACAAGCATCCATTTTCAGCAGGGCCCAAACATTATGTAATACTTAATAAATAAACATATTTTGCATATTATTCAAAATGAGCGCACACTTTGTGAATGAAGCGGAATAAAATGGCTTTCAGCAGTCATAGCTGGGCCAGCGAATATGCCATAGGATTTTCCTATCATTAGCATTCGATTGAATTTCACTGGCACATTCACACTGGCATGATTTTAGCAGAGACTTGAGAATTTGCATACGAATTGCAACTATGCCGGCTAACACACAGTATCAACTCATTAATGCTAAGAGAAACTTTCAAAATTTAGATACAAAAATATATATTTAATATCCCTTTTTCCCCCCTACATTAATTACTCTTCGGAAAATTTCCGAATTGAAGCGAAATACAATCGATATAAAGTTTCTTAGAATGAACATTTGATCGAGAGTGAAAATCGGTGCAGCAATTGGGAAATGAGAAATGTAGGAAATTTCAGCATATCCGTTCGAATGACATTCATTCATTTTGAATTTCCAATCCGTATTTTCTGTCAAAAAAGGTCCAATTTATTTCGAAGAGAGAATAAAAGAATGTGTCAATTTTGTTTGGATTACGTTCAGGTCGTAAAATGGCTTTACACAAGCAAAAATTAAATACGAGAATTGGCCAACAAATATTCTCGCATAAAAATACACATTATTTTGTGTGTGTTCCTGTGAAACGATCGCAACATTCGGTGTAAAATCGAAGCAAAATCTAAATGTCATCTGCAAGCATACGTTTCATGTGAATACTCGTTGTTTTCCACGATTGCATCCAATAATTACTGCGTAAAATTGGCCTGAAGAGTCTTTGAATTTGTAAAGCCAAACAAAAACCACCAACAACAACAACCACCAACGAGAAAAAAAACACAGCAGACAAAAAAAAAAAAGAAAAACAATAGCTTACCAGTGCGCTGAGTCGCATGTTACGATATTTCATCGGTTGCAATACAGTCGAAATGAAAATGTACAAATTGTAAAAATTTACTTATGTCGTAAAACAAATGTTTCTTCTCGTATTTTTACTCCAATTTGGTTGATTTGATCTGTTAATATACACAGAAAAAAAAATGAAAAAAAATAAAGATTTTTCAATCCTCATGAACGCCGAAAGAGGAAATAATCAACGAATTTAATGTTCTATATTTTTTCCATCTTTATGCACTATTAACCGTTATATTTTCGAACGGAGCACACAACCGAATGTTATTCGCTTGCAATTTCAGTGTTCAATTGCGTTCTATAGTATATTATTTTTCTAGTGGAAATTTAATCAAGTTAGCAAAAAATAATTGTTTCTGTTTGAAGTGGAATGGCCGAACACAAGACAAAAAAAAGTGATATTCAAACTTGTAGTAATACCAAACTAATGTAAAATAAGCTAAAACTGAAAAAAATCGATCCACAAACTTTTAACAAACATGAGAGCAAAATAAAATATAAATAAATTGTTTGGCTGCAACGGTGAAAAAGACTTATGCTTCTATTCAGTACCAAGTATTCAACAATAATCGTAAGCAGACTTTTAGTATCGAAATGAAACCGAGAGTAAAGTAACCAAATCAAATCCCACTTTATCGAGTTTCAACTCCCAAGCATACATCGTGGATTGTGGTTTTTATACGGCACATCACTCTTATGTGCAGCGCAACATGGTCGCGCGCGCGCTCGCTCTCGCTCTCGTTCAATCTCACTCGAATTGCATGTTGTTTGTGTGCTTAAGCCGCACACAGCAAAGCAGTGACAACAGCACAGCAAATAGAAACAAGCGAGTACGAGAGTGAGTAATTTAGTGTAGCAGTTATTATTAGTATTTAAGTTTTTTCGCACCGTAAAACAATACACGACCAATGTGTATATTTCGAACATTAAATGCGGGCATTAGACAGCTGTAATGATTCCAATCGTCGTTTGTGTCTCTCACTCTCCTGCGATATCGAGGCCTGTATTCACATGTGTTTGTTGAGGCCCAGGCTAGTCTGCGCGCGATTTTTACCGTTGATTTTTTGCTTCTTTATTTCTTTTCTCTCTCTCTCTCTCTCTCTCTCTATCTCTTTCTCTTCAGTTTACCGTGTGTTTTGCAGATTTTTTTCTCTTACCTTCTGCTCGTCGATCTTTTCACAATTTTATGTTTGAGTCGCTTATATTGGATTCAGTTCGCTCAGTACGGTTTGTCTTACTTTAATGCACTACTTGTAACATTCGGTTAAATCTTGAGTTCTACGCGCAATGGTAGGTGCTGCCTTGCAACAAACAAAGCGGCTCGCATGACCTATACGATTGATTGAACTCGAAGCCAACGAGTCTATATGCATTCAGCGACCGATTCAAAGAAAATATTACATACCTCAAGACACACATATGTACGGTTGATTTTTTCGCCATTCATTTTACTTGAATCTCTAACTTTGCAGCGAATTTCTAGCATTCATTAAGAGGTGAATTATTTCATTGCAGCTCTAATTATTCGTAACACACATTGTGTGATTTAGTATTCACACACAAAATTAAGGATTGTTGAGTTTTTTTCATCAAGATCATCATAAAAGTTCCACACTTAATAAACTTAAGCTGCCTTTTCTTTCTGGTTGAGTACACAATTGTAATGATTTACCGTTATTTTGTTGCGTCAAAATAATTGCGAATCTTGGAAGGATATTACCTCTAACGGATCTGCCTGCAAAATATCTTAAATTACAATTTTATCGTAGATTTCATGACATCATAATGATGACAGGTTTGTTGAAGTACCGGTTTCTTCGGGAGTTTCTTTGCCAACGAAGGAAGAAACGCAGCCAATTATTGTTGTGCCAAAGAAACTACTCGTCAACATTTTGTTGATAATAATGAATGTTCGCTGTATTTGAATCTATACACAGTCGAACTGCAATTTAGGTCAGACAGTCGGTCGGATACTATGCATAAAAAATCAACCTCAAATTTTACATTTGGATTTGGGTTTCCTTTCTACTTTATTTTCTTTCAAGTTTAAAAGACATTCAAAAATACCACACAAATATCGTTAAATCGTTTAACTTTTGCGCATATATTGCGTCATCAGAGGCATTAATTAAATATTCCAGGCACACAGTGGTACACGTACCGCATGCCGCGTGCCAAAAAGACGGCCAAGAATTGAATAATGATAAATAAATAAAGAATTATCATGTCGAAAAATGAACCATTGGAATGTTTATTTTCGTTAAATTATTCATTTTTGAGATGGAATAGGCCACCACGGAACTCAAGTGGCCCGTTGATGTGTTGGGAAGTAATACATCCCGAAGTTGAGTGCTCATTTGGAATGGAATGGTGTTCGGTCGTTATGGATATTTATTGAAAATTTCTCTCGGTGAATAGGTTTTTGCGTTTTGGGCGTGAAAACGCTTCGGAACGAGCTCAACACCTTTTTCATGTTCCCCGCGCAAATAGATCGCAAATATATCTGCATTAAAAGAATCAATATAAATTAGAGCACACCATTAATCATGCATTGTGTACCATAAACGCCACTTATAAACGGCTTTAATTACACATTAATTGAATTTATTTTCGATACGGGTGTGCAATAAAACAAAAGAAATGGCATGAACGCACGAACGCACGGGCACGCATACACATCATCTGCAGCAAGCAAACGAGCGAGCAAGAGTGAGTGTGCTCGAGTTGGATTAATGCTTGCTGGTTGGAACACTTGAAATTTGTCCAAAAATCCATGTAAATAATTCAGTGTGACGCAAATATTGCAAAATGTGTTTAATCATTATTTATCCATTGTTTTCCATCATCAGAGGATTCATTCCTTGCCCACCGTAGAATTCATTGTTCAACCACAACTCGAACGGTCATTCTCGATCTCTCTGTTACTATTCAATTACACGACAAAAGAAAATTAGACGATTTTTACGAGGGCGGTTATTGCCTGTATTTCTCTTGATTCGACCGGAATACCGCTACCGCATTCATCCATCGTGAACATTCCATCAAAACACTTCTATTTTATTCGTTAGAACAACACACATATCATCGGCCACTATTCTGGTATTGCGTTTAGCAAAGATGCGCACACACACATCGTTGATTCGAAATTCAGTTATTTCGAACATTCTGTTATTCTGAAGCTAATTCCTGGCACGGAATGAAGAGCGAGAGAGGGACAGATATTGTCTAGGTAATATTGTATTTTGGGATAGCCTTTTCAAAATAAATGTCAATGAGAATGTACTCAAGCGAAGACATTACAGTGAAAATTTATCATATGGGTCATCGAAAAACACCTACAATTTGTCGGAGTCATTTGTTTCCACCATAAAATGTTTGATCTTGGTCTTGCATCTCTATCACTCTATCTGAGTCTCACTCTGATGCTCGCTCATAATTTCATCTCGAGCGATGCGAATCAACTGGCAGAACGAATACATGTAGCTTGAAGCATTCTTCATTCAAGCCATAAATTACGGCTATAAAATGGGCGCTTTGACACAAAATGTGCTTCAACTTAATTCCCTTATTATTTATTGCACGCACAAAGTCTACTCCTGTTTCTGGTACTCGGCTTTCCATTGATTGCCGCACACCGTTCAATCCAATGCAAATGTACCTTTGTCTATCTTGAAGTGTTTTTTATTGTTTTGGATTCAGCGCTACTTTTAGCCCGTTAGATTTCAAGCAAAACATTCAAACAATTTCTGAAATGCACATAGTAATTGCGGTGATTTTCAAACAGACAAAATATAGGGAAAACAGATGGCACTTTCCTTTCCGCATTTTAAACAAAAAGACAGCACAAATGCATATCATTGAAATAGCATTTTTGCACAATTATTACGAATTATGATGATTGTTATTATAATGCTCCATCACGTTTTGCATCCGCAAATGCTTTGATTCGCATTTAATAAGCCGCCAAAAATCACATTTGAGAAGTGACACGAAAGCATTTCATTGAATTTGACCAGAAAGCAATCCAAACGCATTGGCCAAATGAATGTCCAAATTACGCTGATTCATTGACTTAAACGAACGCGCGCCAAGCAATGCCATTTACAAATCATTGGAATTTAGTATGCACGAGTCGCAATCAAAAGTCCAATAGAAATTGGAATATGTATTTCAAATGTGAAAAGAAATCAACGCAATCCGCATAGATCAAATACAAAGTGGATGGCCTTTTTTGGTGTATTGAAATTTAAATTGTGTCCACCATTTCAGGTGAATTAATGCAATTTAACACATTTTTACATTTCAAAATTTACATGTGATTCGTAGAAATGGAATGTGTATTGTTTGCTCGGTGGCACACTTGATATAGTTTTTTAATGGCCATATTCGATGTATACGGCTTATTGCCTGTCGGTGGTAAACCGATAATCGACATTCAAATGAAAAACTACGACAAATATTTCAAATAGAATTATCTGCGGACACACAAAACGCCAAATAATTCTCATATTTTGAGACAAAGAGAGAAAGAGAGAGAGAGAGAGAGAGAGAGATTTTTTTTATGTCAGAATCGTTAAATACCCACAAATTCGGTGTTTATTATTTGCAATTAAATTGATTTCATGTTACATAAAAATATTGCGACTTTTTTGTGAAGCGAATTAGAAATAATTTGTTTTTGGTACGTATGCGCCATCTGTGAGCGAATCTATGTTGAGCACGGGGCTTTCGCACTCGTAGCATAAGCTTGCAATTCATGGTAATACAAAAAAATAATCGGTATTTATGTTTTCAAATTTCAGTTTATAGCCATTTTTTACTTCCTGAATTCAAGGAAATTCTATAATTCAACTGATCATTTACTCTCATTCCTTAACTTATCCATTTGAATTTGTTCAGTTAATCCATTTGAAATTCAAATGCCCAGCAGTAAATCATTAAGTATTTCAAATTAAAGCTTCAATACATTTATGTGTTTGTACTTAACTGGCGTGAAGCTAATATTAGTATGGATATGTTGACATTTGAACACAGATTTTTTTTCCAATCACAGTTGGAAGTATTGACAGAAGTCTTAATAAGTGAATGCGATACACACTACAAATATAGACGATCGTCAACATTTCATCGAATAACTTGTTGTATTGTTGCTGTGTGAATCGAATCGAAAGTTGCGTACCGCGTTTCGGTCTTTAATATGCATAATCGACGTCGACGACGAAGACGGCAACAATAAAAATAACACCAAATCAAAACAAGAACAATTCGGAACGGAAAAAGCGGACAGAAGAAATGATCAAATTGGCTAACTTTTCACGGTGTTGTACCAGCGAGTGATCAGTGACCGAAATTGATTTTGATTCGTGCCATTCATGTAGAAAAAAGAACGAAAAGAAACAAACAAGTGTTCTGAAAATTTTGGTTCGTGTTGTTCACATCACAAGTTCAATTGGATTTGCACTTATATTGTTAGTTTATTGTTAACGTGTACGGGTTTTGAGTTGTCCAAAATACACCAACGCATAATTCCCGTTCGCTAATCACATATTGTGGTGGTGAAATCATGCAGCGAGCACTGTAATCTCTGTGGCTGACCCTGTGTACATATTTAAAAGATGACAAATCAATTGTGACAGATTCATAATATACATGCATTTAATCAAATACTCGAATGTCTGGTGTTCATTGCATACTCAACCCGCATTCATAGCAACCAACGAATTTGTTTTACTATTTCCTTTAAATCTATATAATAATAAACGGGGAGAAAATTGTTCCTCATTGAATAATGCATTTGCGGAGTGTAGCCGTTAGACGGTCATCGAAAACAAAACTACTTCTTTTGTCCTTGGTACTCGCAACATTCATTTTCTACATTAAATTTGTTACACATAATGCGGACAGCAACGGCATTGTCGAGCACAATCCGAACATTCATTACGGCAATCGAAAACTAATTGCCGCTAAATTGGTGAGCGAATATAATGGCGAAAATGATGTGGAAATCACAAATACCTTTGATCATCATCATCAGCAATTATCGGAAGATGAACATGTGGCCAATGTACACGATGTACCGAAATACAATGAAAAGTACGAAGAATGGATAAATGCTGACATTGCAAAGCAAGAGCGTGGTCTGGGTGATAATGGGAGATCCGCATCGCTAGCCGATGCAGCCGCCAAGGAAATTGGAGAGCGACAATTGAAAAAAATTGCATTAAATGAAGAGCTGAGCGAACACATTAGCTACAATCGAACGTTGCAAGATGCTCGCAACCCCTTGTGCCGATCGCAGCACGTTGATTTGGACAGTTTGCCAACAACAAGTGTTGTAATTATTTTCTACAATGAACCGTATTCGGTGTTGGTGCGTACGGTTCACAGCGTTTTAAACACCGTTGATTCGCGTTTGCTTAAGGAAATTATTCTGGTTGATGACAGCAGTACAAATGCTGTGCTGAAGGAAAAACTTGATTACTATGTTCGAACGCGACTACCGGCAAACGTTGTAAAAATTATTCGATTAAAACATAGGTAAGTGCATTTTAGGCACGGCATTTACTTCGATTCGCCGTGTAATATTCAACCAATTATAAAAGAGTAGGGGTTTTTGAGATTTTAAAATTTGATTATGGTGAATTGTGACCGAAATTCACATCGTTTTGAATGTGCTTGGATACGGAAGAAGCTAACATTTTGAGTTTTTGCGTCTTCTCTACCATTCAAATCGAATAAATTAAAAACAAGTTCTCTTTTGTTTTTTGCTTTTTGATTTTAAAAATCAAATAACGACCTAGCGCGAGAGAAAGAAAGAAAGAAAGAAAGAAGAAAAATCGGTGCTTACGCATATTAAACATTGTATCAATTCACCAATATTAAAACTTAATTGGTGTATCATCTCCTCAAATGGTGTGTTTCATCAAAAGACTCCACCAAATCGAAATGCCACGAAAAAAGTGGCCGAAAAAAGAAATGTTAGAGTAAACACGAACACAACAGCACTTACGTTCATGCTTTACCGTGTTCCATGTCGAGCGTAAAATTTCGAGAAGAATGAGTGTGAAAATCAATTCAGCTGGTATTTTGTGGCTCCATATAACAGAACACTTTTATTGTCCAAATTTATTGTCCCAATTGTTCCTTTGTTTGAAATGGAAAAGAAAAAAACCCAGCCATTTGCATGTTAATTGATTCTCGCTCTGTGTTCCACTCGTTTAACACCAATTTTTAGATTCATCGAGCCGATTGAATTCGTGGTAACACAAATAAAAAAGCATGAACCTCGGTTTTTTGCACCGTGCATAACCGTAAATCTCCTTCACATTTAAACAATGCGTATTATGAAAATCTGGGGTTAAATTCATATTTTGAGCATTGATCGTTCTATCATCGCGATATATTTATGAAATGTCATCTAAACCGGTTTGTGTGCTATTTTTGTTTCGGACTATATATTTTTTGTTTTGCAGACAAAAATACTCGAATATTTCAAATGTTCACCTTGAATGCACAAACTAAAATTATAGGTTGAAACAATGCGAACCGCAAATGGACGTGTATTATGCAACATGCGAGCATACTTTTTTTCTTCCATTTTACAAAAAATTATTACGCATTAGAGCAAGAGAAAGAGGCATAAATTAGATCATACATTTATGATTCGGTTCATTTGATTGACTTATGAGATAATTGTTTGTGTTATTGTTTGAATGCAGGTTAGGTTTAATCCGGGCTCGATTAGCTGGGGCACGTTTGGCAAGAGGTGATGTACTAGTCTTTTTAGATGCGCATTGTGAGGCCAATATTGGTTGGATCGAACCATTGCTTGCGCGTATCCAGGAATCACATAACAGTGTGTTAGTACCAATTATTGATGTGATAGACGCGAAAGACTTCCATTACAGTATAAATGGCTACAAAAACTTCCAGGTAATTATATTTGACATTTAATTATATAATATGTATATTTGTTTCGCTCAAATAATTGATACGTGACAATAAAAAACAAATAACATATCTCATTTGAATGATAGCAAAAGAAAAAACTTCACTGAGCATTTTCAAATGATATTTGATGTTTATCGGAACAGGTTGGAGGATTTACTTGGAATGGTCATTTTGACTGGATTAATGTATCGAATAAGGAAAAGCAACGCCTCACAAAGCTATGCGGTGATAGAGCGGACGTGTGTCCGACATACAGTCCAACCATGGCCGGTGGATTATTCGCGATAGCACGCGACTACTTTTGGGATATTGGCTCGTATGACGAACAGATGGACGGATGGGGCGGCGAAAATCTTGAAATGTCATTCAGAATTTGGCAATGTAATATTTCATTTTGTCACTCATATTTTTCGTTAATTATTCATGTAATTTTAATTGATTGTTTTTTTAAGGTGGGGGAACGATAGAAACCATTCCGTGCGCTCGAGTTGGTCACATTTTCCGAGATTTCCACCCATACGAGTAAGTTTACCAAATTTTCTTGAAAAAGTCAATTTTAACGGAAATGGATGTAATTTTTTCTACAAAGATTCCCTGATAATCGAGACACACACGGCATAAATACTGTACGTTTAGCTATGGTCTGGATGGATGAGTACATCGATCTCTTCTACTTAAATCGGCCTGATCTTAAGGTATTATTTGGAGTTCGGACATAAATCAAGTTTCTTATTACAAAATCTATGAACTGAACAATGGCATTTTACTTGTATCTAACAGAATCATCCAGATATTGGTGATGTTACCCATCGCAAAGTATTGCGAGACAAGTTGAAGTGCAAATCATTTGATTGGTACTTGAAGAATGTTTATCCCGAGAAGTTTATTCCCACTCGATATGTGCAATTTTACGGAAGGTAAAGCGAAAAAACATTCAACTTTAATGGCAAAATGTTTGCAATATTCTTTGTATCGATGTAGGTTTGCGACAAAAGACCAAAATCTTTGCCTGGATGACTTGCAACAAGATAATGAGAAGCCATACAACTTGGGCGTTTACACTTGCCACAGGCCGAATGTTACACGGTCTCAATTCTTCTCGCTAACCGATGAAGGAGTGCTAAGGAATGAGCTCTCTTGCGCATCCGTGCAGCAAAGGTAATTAATGCGTACAATGCTTGATGCATCGTTGATTTGCTATATCTGCTTGATTTTCAGCTACTCACAAAAGAGCAACGTAGTGATGGCCGGATGCGTCGACAATGATGCGTATAATGAAAAATGGGAAGTCACGCAATACGATCAAATACGAAACATCAATTTGGATCTTTGCTTGGACTATGCCAGCTTAAATCCGCAGGACCATATTTTTGTTCAAAAATGTAATACTCAAAGTGAAACACAAAAATGGATCATCGAACATTAAACCAACGAACAACTAAAAACCAATTAATAAAATCAAACAAAACAAAAGAAACTCAATGTTGTAAATAACCTTAACAAACGAATGTATATACATGCTACATGCAAAAAAGAAGACATAGCCGAAGAAGTTTTTACCATACGGCAAGGCTGTATGAATTGTCTCAAAAGAGATTAAAACATCACAATATTTTGTTTTTGTCTAACAGATTGTAATTTTATTTTATAAAACAAATCCACAACTTTTGGAATAAATTGATTTTTGATGCATTTTCATACTTCGTAACAAAATATGTACGAATTGGTTTTTGTTTTTATTCTTGTCACATGGAAAGTCCTGATTTTTGTTTTGTTTTGATGAACTTCGATTTTGTAAAATACATGGATGCTTGTGGTATGTTTCTGGACAGATTGCAAAAAATGAGAGTTTTTTTTTTGCGAAAACGCCTAAAAAAGAGTGTTTGCAATTCAAAGAGACATCACATTTTTGATTTAGTCAATCGTAAACATTTGCAAATCATTCGATTTACTTGTCCATACGCCGAAATAATCTTGTTTCAAAGCATCCCAGGCTTTCTGGTATTCGTTCGACACATTTTTGGCATCGCGATACCGAAGATCCTTGAAATTCGTATCGACCGGAAAAATGCTCAATCTATCGTTGAATTTCCGCAAAATATCTAAGTAGCTTTTAAAAAGTTCAATTTTCGATATAAACAATCGACCATTTATCGTATTTGCCTTTTTCTTTGTGATGCCTTGCCGTTTACCAGCAACGGCAACTTGATGCGGATACTTGCTGGTTTTACACCAAACTATGCTAGCTGGCGCTGGCTCTAGTTCATTACTTTTATCAAAATAGAATTTTATACTGTGGCACATTTGAATAACGGGCTGATTTTTCATAAATGGCGCTCTAAATTTGATTTTTCTATTTTCGAAACGTTTCCAAATAGCCCGTTCGGCTGCTTCCAAATCACAATACTTAGTCGCTACCAATGTTATGCTATCGAAATAAATGGGTTTGGATATTATCGAATACAATAGAGCGCCTTGCAAGCCTAATACATTCCATTTGGCTAGTTTATCACTACATGAAATGCTCAGAGTTGGCTCTCCGCGTCCCGGCTTAGTGCGAACCTCGCCGATCGATTGTACCATCAAATCTTGAGCCACATCTGTATTTTTATAGATGATTTTGGCTCCGGTGAAGTTGGCGTGCTCTAAAGACACACAAGCACCGATCGATTCATTTTCTTTTGGCTCCTCCAATTTCAGTCGCTTACTTTCCGGTGGTTCATCGGCAGAAAATATGCTGGCATCTCCACATGGCCCGTGGCTCGTGAAAAAATGAAACGAAATATTTTCAGCGATTTCGAATTTTTTGAGGTCATCGTTGAATGAAAAGATGGAATTTTCCTGCGATATTGCTTGATTAATTTGTTCGAATAAATAACGAACAAAGCCCCGACGGCACATCACTTCTGCATGAGAATCATTCAGTATGGTACCATGTTTGCTCAATAAACTTTTACCTATGCATTTTGTTCCTGTTGGCAAGCATTCAAAATTATTTTTTTACGAATATTATCATATGGAAATGTAAATTGGTTTACCGGTGCCAATAGCAACTACCTCAATCACTTTCGTTTGATGATGATATTTTGCAATGCACGAAAGCACCGTCCATTCTTTACCGAGTGACGGTTTTCCTGATTTCGCTAATGACTCAAATGTATTCAAACAAATTGCGGCTAAATGATTTGCATTTGGAACGATTTTCTCAGTCATACTGATTATTTCCATTCAATTGGTCTTTGTCAAAGCAGCAAAACAATAACAAAACGCAGAAATGTTAGTGTGACAGAACCTACACATTTCTAGAGGCAAACTGAGAACCACTAAATAATATTACTGAATGAAGCTGAGTAGCAAAAAAAATTGTAAACAAATAAATGCTTGGATACACATGGCATTACATAGTCAACGAAACGACACTTTCAATGCATCGGTATTATCGATACTGCAGACGCAGTAAATAGTTTGATGTTTTGTCGTTATGTTGAATTTGTATTGCCAACCTTGTTGGCTGATTATTGAAAGACAAATGCAAAAAATACAAACTTTTTAAATTTGTAATCTTTCGAATTTGAATCATATAAATTCGTGTGAAATATTTGAATAAAGAAAAATTATTCCTCATCTATTTGAATGTGCATCGTTTGAATGTATTTGCCAGATGTGAATCTGCATGGCCGATTGCTCGCAAAGACCGTATTACTGACCTGTCATAATGCTGCCGCATATATGTCAAATGTATGTACATAACTACAGCAAGATAGTATTTTTGCTCTGAAACATGGAAGTGGTATTATTTGAAGCAGTTTGTGTAATTTTTTTGTGAATTTCAAGTGCAAGTTAAAAGTGAAGCAGTTGCAAATCAGAGTTTATGTGAATTTCGGTAAAATTGTGTGCTGCATTATTTTTGGTGCTAATAATTTTTCGCATTAATTTTAAATGAATTGCAATATTAACGAGGCAATAAAGACAGATTATGTTCGAATATATGCTACTCTTCAGTATTACGCCATTTTATTAAATTGAAATAAGACCAATCGTCTACTTTGGCGTCTCCAAGCCAATTTTATGCATAATTTTTTTCATTTGCTACCATTAAACAATTCCAATCACTATCGAATGGTATCGAAACGATCCGTTTATTGCTAAGTGATTTGTTTACCAGAGCCATCAGAAAGTATTTTTCAAATGCATTTTCGATCCTTCAATAATTAATATATTTTTTTACATACGGACGTTGTTCCATGTAGATGGCGCTATAGCTCGCGCCATTATATTTTTTCGTATCAAAGGCGCTCTCTGATTGGTCGACACCATTTTTTGGAAATTTCAATTAAAAATCCAAAAATATTTAATTAGCCATAAATTTAATTAGGTAAAATTAATGCAAGACGACGGCTCACATTCATTTCAATCCATTCCATTCGGGTTTTTGTGCGAAAGTTGTGTGAAAACTATTTTTCAATAATTTGACGAATCAATTTTACATAATGGCGGCTAAATCCATCGACCAATCACAGACGAGCTACGATGAGGTAAAACGTTTTTGCTGCTTCGACCCCATATGTTTCGCGTCTGTGAATAAAATTCGTTGTGCGTCTTGCATGTAGAAAAGAAAAATTCTAAACCAGAGAAGAAAAAAAATATACCAAAAGATCTTTCCCCAATAAGAAAATAAATTTTTGACATATGTCAAGTCTGTGTAATTTTTGTTTACAATAAATTTACTCTTTGCTTTTGGTGGTTTTACATTTTTCCAGTCAAATTGTGAATGAGTACGGAGCTAAAAGAAAATGTAGTACCGAAAATAATACGCGTCTGGATAAAATTACGAACATTTGAGCGACGACGACAGAGACAAGATATATACAATTGGTAAGTTGTTTCAATCATCATTCAATTCAGTATACAATGTGCAGAATTTCGAGTGTGAACAAACGATCAGATTGTGTGTGAAATAAATTGTGAACTCAAGGAAAATGAACGAAAATTGATTTAGATGCATGAAATGGGGCCAAATCCCAATTGAAGGTCACCAACCATTTTTTTTCTTTATTTCTGTGATGAATTATTCTCGAAAATGTTTCATTCATTTCCTTTTGGCTAGTTTGACAGACAGAAACGATATCGTATTTGATTTGAATATTGACAATCCGTTAGCACCAAATCGATTCGAAATGATCATTTTGTTGTTCATGTCCAAATTTATTTCAGATTTCATACAATTCGTCAATTGGTTGCATAAAATTCATGCCGAATGCAAAGCGAAGATAATTTAAAGATATTTTCATGTTATATACCAAAAATTAAGGATTAAGTGAATTTGAGTTTGTTTGAGAGAGAAAAGAGTATCAAAAGCAAGGGAAAATACCATTTCGCCAACACAATGACGGGACGAGGAACAAAGCGGCGCGGTCGACCGCCAAAAACACAAACTTTAGAGCGGCAAAGTGTGAAATACAGCTATAATGCGATGCGCAAACCGAAATATGTGACAGATTCACAGTTCAGCACACCATCCGCATCTCGAGCATCATCTCCGCAAGGCAGCGATAGCAGTCGCCGAGGAAAACCGTCAACATCACGAAAAACATCAACAAGAGGGCGAGGACGAAAACGTGGCAGTGGTCATCAAAGTACCAGAAAAAGTAAGTGCAATTTCAAAAATAATTTAGAATTCCATTTATTCTGGTGTTAGATAGTTGCATTTTTCTTATTAAATTGATGACAAAGTAGTGAATATAAATTATTCTCAAATAGGTTACGAAACCGAATATCATTATGGTTCGGATTTTGGCGATTCTTCAGATGAAAATGAGCCAGACGATGATCTAATTCTTTCAGCGAGTGATTCAGATAGTTTGGATCCAGAAAATGATAATAATGACAGTGATTTTTCGTTGAGTAGTTTCAGTAATGAGAGCAATATTAATAAAAAAAGCAATCGCATACCCAGCCCCGATCCACTATGGTTGCAACCCATAGAACTGCCGCCTCTCACCTTACCCGACTCATCCGATGATCTTCTGATTCCAAAGCAATATGCACTCAAAGCTGCCTCCATTTACGAGGTGTTTCGCCGATTCAGGCAGCTGATACGCCTTACGCCATTCCGTTTGGAGGACTTTTGTGCGGCGCTCATGTCGGATGAGCAAAGTTCGTTGCTCACCGAAATTCACATTATGCTTTTGAAAGCTTTGCTACGTGAAGAGGATGCACAAGGCACCCAATTCGGACCACAGGATCACAAAGACAGTATCAATATCTCGTTATATTTAATCGATCAATTTACCTGGCCAGAAATTCTGCGAAGCTACTTAGAAAGTCACGAATCTTTTGACAGAATATCGCTCAATATTTTGACTACGAAGGACTATCCATTCGTTAGCGTCGAGGACCGTTTGACCGTTTTACAATTCCTGACAGATCAATTTCTTATTACTGACATCGTACGCGGCGATTTGGCGCGTGAAGTTCCCATTATCTACGATGACCATTGTCGCATCTGTCATAAATTGGGCGATTTGGTGTGCTGTGAGACTTGTCCAGCAGTATTTCACTTGGAATGCGTTGATCCACCGCTCGAAAATGTTCCGGCTGGTGATTATCAATGCAATTTATGTAAATTGCAACAAGGTAAGGAAATCTAGTAATTTTTTCTAGTCTTAAGATTATTCGAATAGCTGCCTAATGTTTAAATATATATAAAAAAAATAAACTTCTGTTTAGTTCCTGGAGTTTACGACTGTGTGTCAAGTTTGGAGAAACAAGGCTTTTTGTGTCGGCACGAGCATTTGGGCTACGATCGTCATGGCCGCAAATTTTGGTTTATAAATCGTCGAATTTTTGTTGAAAATGAAGAGAGCAGCGAAATTTGGTATTATAGTTCGATGCCACAATTCAAAGAGATGCTCTCCAAATTGGATGAAGATAATATGGAGCGTGCATTGTGCGTTGAAATCGCTGATTTTACCGAAGAAATTGAACGTCAAATGGCTATTACTGAAACGCTCACGAATAAATTTAAGGGCAACAAAAAGTCGTACTTGGAAATTGAAAACCAAAATATCAATGACCGCATCAAGAAGCAAAAGGAAAAGGAGGAAAAAGGCAGCGACAGTGATACCGAAAACAATAAAAGTTCGAAAAGCGATGATCAAAATGAGCCACGCAAATCCGAAGAAACCAATTCCTTGGATAAGACAACAAAAGAGATGGAAACGGCGGAATCGAGTGAAACATCGCCGTCACGCGTTATTGCCAAAAATGTTGTTTCAACCCGCCTAAAAACCGGCTCATTGACCCCGCGTAACTACAATACAGACGATTTAAAGCGGAAGATTCCAACTAAAGACGAAAATGACAGCGACACCCGAATAACGCGATTGAAAAACTTAAACTTGAATTGTCCATTCAAGCTTGGGCATGAGCAAACGTTTAAATCATATATAAATCAGTACGCAACTAATGTGTACGCATTGAATAAACCACAACGCAATGAAGATCGTGATAAAAAGCGTCCGCTTTCACATAAATTTTCATTGACCGATTTGTCGGTATTCAAATGGGGTGGTATTTTGAATGGCAACCGCAGCAATGCCATCAGTACGCTGCGTCAAACGCTCATATCACTCGAACAAGCAATCTCAACACCATACATGCATCCAAATTGGCCGTCACTCAAAAAGCTATGGCTTCAAGCGATATCACATTGCAATAGACCTACGGACTTTGCAAAAGTCTTGATCATTTTCCAAATTTGTACGAAAAATTGCATCTATGTGAATGTCTGGCATGAACAATTGGCCCACATCAAATTGGATCGGATCACATCGGCCGAACGGGATGAGAAGAAGAAGAGTGACAAGCGTGAGAAGCGAGAGCGTGACGATGAAGAAGAACGCAATCGTTTAGCGATCAATTTTGTTAAATACCCATATGGCCAGAGACATCAGGTGGCCAAGCAAAAAGGTGAAGAATATCGAATTCATGGACAATGGAGCTGGATTTGGATGTCATACGGACGGCGACAGCATAGCAATAAGAATCAGCTCGGTATTCGCATTGAGCCAGCGCAAATTGTTACACAGATCAAACACAATGACACCGATAAGGTAATCACATTGGAACCAACCACCTATGAATATTTGAAGTCACAGAGTCACGCCAAAAGTTCTACAAACGTTCCAACTGAATTGAATAAAACGAAAATTGTGTCCGTTATTGATTCGTTCAATCAACTCGACATCTCGGGAGCGCTAACGGCTGAAAATCGCTTAATTTATCCGAAAGTGGCAAAGAAATCAGTGTTGGATGATTTGTTGAAACGTCGTCTGCAACTGAAGACGGAAGAGGAACAACGAATCGAAAAGGCTAGTGCACAGGATGCAAACGGTGAACCCGCTGCAAATATCGTCACAAAACCAAGAGGACGCAAACCAACTGATGTCGAAAAACAATTGCGAAAACTTTGCGGTATTAAAGGCGGATCCAATACGTTGAGTTCCATCGCGAATGCTTCCCAGCCGCAAAATGTCGATACAGACTACGTGAATGAAGTGGCTGACACCATAATTAAGGCTCGCGACAAATTTGCCCAGCTGAATCGGCTCGGAAAACAATACAAATGCTATTTGACTTGTGAGGCAAATGACGTTTGCTATTCGTTGCAACAAATGAAAAAGAATGTTTGCTATTCACCGTTGTGTTTGCAAAAGATTCGTGTCAAGGAAGAATTGCTGATTGCCTTGAAGAAATCGGCATCTCATGGTGACGCGGTGAAGGAGAGAATTATGAAAATTGTCAATCGCAAGCCAGAAGTCAAAATTAACGCCATTCAAAATAATGCCACCGATTTGACCGGCGATATCAATCCAGCGAAATTGCAAAGAAACTTCTTGCACGCATTGGAAAAGAGTGGCATCAGCAACATCGATAAGGATATCAATGCTTACATTGATAATACCGAACCGATGGAACAAGCACCGGTAGTGAAACAGGAAGAAAAGTGCAAAATGGAGGTCGATCATGAGAATAACGAGAAAGCCATTGAAACAAAACCGAACAATATTGATCAATCGATCAAGATGGAGGTGGATGGAGACGAGACTCAGCAAGAGGCAGCCAGCACCGTTGCCGAGGACAGCGAACAAGAAGACGACAAAAGGTACATTTCAAATCATATTTTATGGTTTCTTTTATGCTTCATTCAACCATAAGCAATGCTCATATCTTATCTGTGATTTTCATTCTCTAGCGAAAAAATTGGTACTAATTTGAACGAAAAGAACGGTTTCGAAACAGTTGATGAAAGCTCACGGTACGTGGAGAAATTGTTCAATACTTATTAATTCAAATTCCATTTTATTTAGATTTTCATTTGAAATTAGCACAGCTTTTTCAAAATGCTACTTTTAATTCCTTAATGTAATAACATGATTTTTTTCCTATATAAAGACGTTCCTCGCGACGATCTGTGAAACGCCGAAAATCGATGGCGTATAGCAAGATGTCCGCTAAAAATTCAGATGGCACTGACGATCAAACAGCGAAGACCCGATCAAAAGATGTGTCATTCAATGCAAACAAATCTGCGTTGAATGTGACATCAACACATGAATTTAGCTTACCAAGAATGGTTATGCGGCCGAATCGTCGATTCCATGGCTTAACGAGAGCTATCAAACGTGAGATGAAATTTGAAAAAGAATTCGCAGAAAATGGAACTGAGCGCATTTTCTCAATGACATCCACAAATGGAAAAGTAAAATTGGCCAAAATTGGTCATGATCATGATCCAACCAAGCCAATCAAAACCGATGCTTCGTTGCCCGCATTGAAGTATCCTCCAATGTACAATTTCCTTACAAAGAAGGGCTTCAGATCAATTATGGTATTACAAAACTATGAACTCAAGAAACTAGCGCGATGTGGTGGAAAAATGACTGTCAGCGGATTCAATCCATTAAGTAAATCGAATCCAGCCGTATGGCCATATCCATGTTCACGTCCATTTTTCAAAACTTGTTGGCTTTTCCGCACGTTGAATTCACGAACATTGGCCAATGTGGCACTTCAGCTACGAATACTCTGGGCTTCGTTGCGCTGGGATGATATGAATGCCAAGCCACCAACAAGTAATGGCAAAATTGTAACAAACACCGATACCGGCATCGTATCCATGGAATTATTGAAGAACCGCATTCGCGGCAGATTCTCCGAGAAAACAGACTACTTGCGATTAACCTTGGTCATTCCATTCGGCTATGCGGATGTGCAACCAAGTCGAGGTAAATACAAACACAAAATAATTATTCAATTTTGTTGAATGCATTTGATTGTTATTTTTGCAGAGACATCGGAAAATACACCGAGTCGTTCGGGACTACGTAAACGGAAACGACCCGAAACACCGCAAAAAACAGAAAAACAAGTTTCAGAGGAATGGGTCGAAGAAGATCAACTGCAAATATGGGAAATTAAACTATTTGGTGAAAGGTAATTCGTATCTGCCAAGCAATAATGGCAACTCTATTCACAATGTTTAATTAATGGCATTTCATAATGTTTCAATAGATTGGAAAAAGCGTTGCTCCAACCGGTCACTCGAACTTCGACTGGAAAATTGCCTCCAACTCGTGCTAATGCTGAGCCATCAACCGCTCAAACTCGAACAAACACCATTGCGAAAACGGCGGCTACAGCATCGCCAGTCGCCAATTCCAAGCAAGTTATTGTTGGTATTAAGGCCAGCGCCGAAGAGATCAAAGAAAAGATGGAACAAGAGCTGAGACTGCAGCGTGCCGAACACCACAAGAAGCGAACACTTGAAATGATGCAACAGAAGAAAGGTAAGCATTTTACACACATTTTTCTCGATCATCACTCAATCAATAGTTTTCAAAATTCGAAAAAAATTGAAAATGATGAAAATGTATTTACAATTACAAGCTTCCACATCTAAGGATGAGTTAATCAATACAAATAAAACTGTTGAAGGTATTGAATTGAATCAATCGAAAAATCATTGAGTTTCTGAATGGATTTGTATTTTGAAATGAGATAAAATACTGACATTTTCTTTATTTTTCTATCATATTTTTGTTAGATTCTCCAAAAACACCAGTTATTGCTCAACGACGGATTATTGTGCAAAATCCAGATGGAACAACAAAAGTGGTTGTACAAAATATTCTACAGTCTTCACAGGTAACATTAACGAAAACATCTTTTTCTTGCCAAATATTTCATACAAATCGTTCGACTCTGCAGCAACAGACACGAACACCGGTGCCGAGCCAGCGTCAAAAGCTTGGAATAGTTCGTGGTCCGGATGGGAAAATAACAAGTGTTACCGGACTTCAACCCGGCCAAAAATTGATTGAATCACCATCTGGTCTCCGCATCGTAACAACAGCTCAAAATCGGCCCGAACGGAAGGTCATTGTCAAATCAGAACTACCAAAAATGGTTTCAAAAGTGTCCAGCACACAAGACAGCGAAGGCACCCCACAGAAAGCACCAATTGTCGTTCGACAACAAGTCGGGGGCACTCCGGCCAACGTTATTGTCAAACAAGTTGCAAATAAAACAGCAGCTCCCGCCACTCCTGGATCGCGTTCCGTCGTTCTGAATAGCGGCCAAGTTCTTGGTATGTTCGGTTTCAAATTCAATTTTGCAATAATTTCATTAAATAAATTTTCACGTCATTCAAAACCTTTATTGAAACTTACAAATACTGAATATTACGAGTGTCCGCGAAAATCCATCAATTCTTATATGTATTTTATCTATTTTTAGTTGTTAAAAATGATAGTTCAAATATTCAAAATCAAAGTGACACACCTGTACAGAAGATAATTACGTCGAAGCGACAATTGCTTGCCAATAATACACCAAAAACAATAGTTCGAACATCGAATTTGCAACAGTTGTTAAATCAAGGCACCAACCAAAAATTTGTGATAAATTCCAATGCCCCAAATAAATTCATCATTTCATCGAGCGCAAACAGTCAAGTAGCTAATCAAGATTCAACAACGGTCACATCACAGCCGACCATTGTTCAAACTTCCACCGCATCACAGCTGATACAATCGCCGCAACAAATCGTGGTCAGTCAGCCAGCCCAGCAAAAAGTGCAACAGGAATATGTGAATCCGACAAATCAACAGCAGCAAATCATATTCCATGGTCAGCGCTTTGTTTTGAATCCCGGACAAAGAATTCAGGTCACACAGCAGCCAACACAAGTAGTGCAACAGATTGTGCAACAGCCAACGCAAGTTGTTCAGCAAATTACACAGGTAAATTACTCGTATTATTTTTTGAATTTCGTTAATGACATTTACCGACCATTGCATTCATTGGGTTGATTAGCCTCAACTGGTTCAAGCGGTGCAGCAAACGTCACAGCCCCAACAAATCATTATTCAACGTTCACCGCAGACCATAAATCAGGTACAATTGATACAGCAATCACCACCACCGGCCACAGCTACACAGCAACAAATCGTGGTTGGGAATTCCCTAGGTCAAATGCTGGCACAAGGTAAAGTTCAAATGGCAACGGTTGGAAATGGACAACAAGTGCTTATTAGGTGAGTGAATTGCCGCATGCTCCCGCATGCAGTCAAAGCGATGCGTATTCATTGTATGTGTGTTTCATTTGAATTGTAGACCGATCGGAAATAATCAATGGCACATTGTTGCTCATTTGAAATCACAACCGGATGGCACAATGCAAATCGTGCCAACGAGCAATCAAGTCGTGCAGCAAATCTCACAATCCGAACAACCACAAGCTCAAACACAACAACAGCAGCCGCCGCAACAAAAAACACTACAAACAAAGCCAGTACAACAACAAAAGCTAGTGATTCAACAACCACAATCTTCTACGCAACATCAACAGCCACAACAGCAACAAAATCAGTCAGTGCTATCACCGTCAATAGAAAAATCGCTGCTACAAGGCCAACCGCCCGGTACAATCATCAAATGTGTAACTGCCGAAGTAACGAAAAATCAAAATGGTCCATGCATTAAATTGACGGGCATCCAAGGAAGTGAATTGACCGAACAGCAAATGAGTTTGGTTCATCAGCAAGTCAAACAGCAGCTGGTGAAAAAAGGTAATTTCGGAATCAGACAATAATATTTAGGAATTTTAGTCTGGTCCAAAGATGTCATGTTTCTATTATTTCTCTTCCCATGAAATCGAAATATGCGCAGCTCAAGAGCAAAATGGTAATCAAGCCCTGGGCCCGACAAAAATTTATTTGGCTGTACAGCCACCACAGTCACAACCACCGCCATTGGCACAAGTGAGTATTTAAGCTTAAGTCGTTCGTTATCGACAACACACACTGTCAGACACATCCAAAGAAACGGGCTCGAAAAGTTGAAAAAGAAAAGAAAAGACCCAAAATGGCCACTTTTAGATTGGATTTGATATGAAAGCGCTTGCAATGCCAACGGGTGATCAAGAAAATGGCATTTATTCAGTTCAAACATTTAGCTATATAGACGTGCTTCGATTAGACTTTCATTGTTTGTCATTTGTCTAATAAATTTTTTTTTCTTACCCAATTTTTTAAAACGTAACTTTTTTTTTCTTATTTTTTGGCGAATAGGTTTAAAATGTTGCAAATTTGTTCGACTAATTGAATAATTTTATGTTTTCAATTCATTCGGCTATAATTAAAAACTTAATATTAGTTATTTATTTATTTCCATTTTTTTTTTTTTAATGCGATGAATGGGCAAAAAGAATTCAGGAAAAAATTATAAAATCTGTCCAAATTTTTTCGGAACAAATAATTGGTACGGATAAATGCACTGATAATATTTATCATATACGCTCGTTTACATACCGATTAAATCATTTCATTGTTTCTCTACATAATACGCGTGTTGCGTTGCCTTACAAAATGTTTGCTCTAATTTTTCAACATAATTTTTGCTTAACTTGCTTTTATTGGCAAATCGTCATTCTTAATTCATTTCATTGTACCATTGGCATTTGTATGCATCAAATTTAAGCATTTCATTGTGTTTCACATGAAAAAATACAGAAGAAACAAAGCAAAATTTTTAGATATTTGACCGAAAAATGAAATTTTGGAAAAACAGGAGAAAATATAAACACATGCAAAATCCTAAGGAGAGTTACGAATTCTTCTTTTTGGCACATCCCTTTTTTAAAATGATTTGTCACCATAGAATTTATGTTTTACAAATAATTTGTAAATCAGCCGAAAGCGTACAGTTTTAATGAAAATGTTGACAATGACATCATGTAGTTGATCGATCGGATGAGTGCAACTGTAAATTATTTCAATTAATGTTTAAAATGAAAATGCAAATAGATCAACTCACAACAGTTCAATGCACATAAGATGCTTATCCACTCATCCAATTGAACATTGATTGAATTGCTTCGAATAAAATAACTACACAATGAACACCACTGAATAAAAGAAGAAAAACAAAATTGTAGGTTTTAAGTATTGAAAAAAAAAAAATTCAACTATTTTTCCACTTTAATCAGAAAAAGAAACCGTTTTCGGTATTTACATGAATGAAACGAAAAAATAATTTAAAATTAAAGTTAAATGATTTCACTCTTTTTTCCAACTCACACATACACACAAAAACAACGTTAGGAAATAATTTATAATTATTCAATATCAAATGAAGAAAAAAAAAAACCTGAAATTCCGTATTTGATAGTTTAATTTAAAATGAAATGAAGAGAAAAAAATCGTGACGAAGAACATGCAGGACAAAAGAGTTATCATCAAAAGCAAAGTGACAAATGAAATCTAACAACAACAATTAAGACGAAAAAAAAACAACCCAAACAACAAATGTATTAAGCAAATTGTAAAGTGTATGCGCTTTTTGCAATAAATTGCATTAATATTACTAAATTATGTATTTGTTTTGATTGCCTCGGTTTTTTGTGTCGACAAACACACACTCAAACACATTGGACGCGAAATCTTGACGAATTTTTAGATTGGATCAAGTCATTTGATTTTTCATTTATGATTATGTAAAATATACATATGATTTGTAAAGCAAACAACACATCAACACACACAAAAAAAAAATGCAAAATATAAAACATGAAAGCAAAAGAAAAATGCAAAAGAAAATCAAGCACACACTTTCAGGCTATTACCAGGCAATGTTTAGTATCCGCATTGAATCCCAAGCCATCGCTCACATTGTTCTCCGATCGGCGCGTGCGGAAACAAAGTGAGATGTGTGCGACAGGCATTTTGAAATGACTCCCAAATTTTATTCATTCTCAACGGTTGCATTGCCAAAAAATAGTTCAGTAGTTTACACACATAAATAATTTAATTGTTCAATTCTTCGATGTCAAATATAAACCATTTGAAACACCAAGAGAATGACTAAACTTGTTGAGTTTAAGTCGTATGCAACATTGTATTGGTTTGGTACTTGATTTTCATTACGAGAATTAATGTTGAAATTGCAAAAGCGCTATGCATACAATTCGTTAATCATTTTGATATCGCAATTACATGTTACTATCACGTTTAACAGAGTGTCCATAGCGCTTTTAGTTTCTTTTACACACACAATTTCTATCAATTTAGACATATACATAATTTCAGTAACATGCAAAACAAAAACCAAATTATCATTTATTTTAGCTGAAATCAAGAATGAGATATGAATTGAATGGAATTTTGTTACTTCTGTTAAATGTGATACGGAATTAATATGCGAAACAATAACAAAACACATACAAAATGTTACAATGATCATTGTCAAACGGAAATCGAATTGACTTCTTAAACGGACGGCTATTTAATTGATTCATCATTTTGTTATTTAGTCATTGATTTTCTATTATGAAACATGATTTTTGCCTCTCATATGAATTAGAAACTGCTCAATTCATTCAGTTCATTTGTTGATTAAAAAAAATGAATTTGTTTTTTATTTCTTAAATTAAAAAGCGTACTACAGATAGGATGAGCCATTCGCTTGAAATCATTTGGCATTTGCAATTTGCATAAAATATTTGTATCGAACATCACCCTTTTCTTTTTTATTTCGCGATAGAAAGAATTTACATAGACACAAAAAGAACGCAGGAAGAACGATATCAAATTGTTGTGTTGTTTGCTTGCATAAGTCAGGTTTAAGTGGAAAATCATAAATGAAATCATATCAAATTATCCCGCCCTCCTCTTCTCTAACGCATTCTGAACACTGTGAATAAGCGTTTGATTAACGATGTAACAACTACCTCAAGTCGCTGTGTTGGCCATGCTTTATGTTTCATCCTGGTCTGTCCATTTGGATCAAACTATTTGCGCTCACCATTTTTTTTATACACATTTACATACACACACACACTCACATACACCATGGTACTTTTTTGGACAGGCTAATTCCTGATTGTGACTCAAATAGTTCGCCACATATTCATAACCCCCCTCATCATTTCACTCATTGGATCTCATTCACAAACACACACACACACACCAACTGTTGATACAAGTGTGCGAAAAAAAATGTACGCGCCACTGTCCTCTTATGTCCGCCGCCACTACCATTAAAGCACTTGCATATTCGCACATAAACAATTACTCATCCGTTCATTCATTCATTCAGTCATTCGAGGATAGCTGACAATCATATCAAATTCGAACTGCGAATTCCATTCAAGAACTGAACAGAACAGAAAAAAAGCATTCGTTTTAAAGCAAATTATACTTTCTTTGGCATTCTCATCTAATGTTTTGGGCCAACTGGAATACGCATTCACACAAAAAGGTATTTTGTATCATTGGGCCCACAATGGGCGCAGAAACTGAACTTTCAAATACGTGCACAATCATCAATTCTGTTAAACTGGCTTTCTTATCGGAGCAAGCAAATGCCGACGAATCTGATGGAGTTTACAAGCAAAAGAAAACAATAGCATTGATTTTTGCACTGTTTATTGCATTCATCGTTTCGTTTATCTCGATTATTTCGGCATACACACACAAATGATTGTATGGCATTGCATTTTCTGTATTCAACAGGATCAACAGTCCGAGGTGTCAACAGTTGCAACAGATCATGCCGATGACAATGTATTTGTAAATGGCAAAGAAGTAAATAACGATCAACCGGAGGTGGCGGCGACAGCAACGGTGACGCCAAAAGTACCAAAATTGGAGATTTTGGAAAATAAAATCATTGCAAATGCAAAACCACCAACAAGTATTAAGTCTGAGCCGCCGGTTGTCGAAGATAAATTGCTGAATCAACAAGCACAACCGGCACAAACGGCATCCGTTACACCAGCAGAAACACAATCAAACCCAGAAGAAACGGAGAAGGAGAACAATGATAATGCTGAGTCGTCGATTGTGACTGCCGACTATATACAACAAAGTATGCTCTTAATCATTAAATTTGAAAGACGGAAAACAATTAAACTGTGTTTCTTCTTTTTGTAGCCATTCAAAATGCTCTTCGACAGGGTAATTTGAATCCAGAGATTGAGGAAAAACTTTTGAATTTGCAACGATGCCATGAAAAACAAATGAAAGGCAATCAACGGCCGACATCCGTGGCACTAGCCAACAATCATCATGAATACACATCACCTGTAAAATACACGACATCGGCGCGCAAACATTCAGTAAATCGAACAAAAGAAAATGACGATGAGTGGATTATGGACACACCAAAGCGACGTCCACCGCGAACCACTAGCTTCTCTGAAAAGAAAAACGCTCAAAATGCAGCCGTCGTTGAAAATGATGTGAACCGCATCATACGATCGGTCGCTGAAGAGAGCACCAGCGCACAAGTGCCACAAGTATCTCCAGCTGCAAAAATAGCAACAGCTTCACCACCACAAACAACACCACCACCACCAACAACAACAACAGCGGCAACAACAACAGCAGCAACAACAACAACAGCAACAGCAGCAGCAGCAACAACAACAACAGTACCGACCACACCGGTGCGAACGGAAATACAGAGTCCGATGAAAAAGCCCGTCACGAGCACAATAACGACAGCTAATGCAATTAAGCCTAGTATTATTAATGATATAAAGCCCGTCAACAGCACAGTCAGCGAGACCAGTTCCAGCAAAAGACTGGTCGCTATGAAACGGGACACTGAAAAAAAGAAGCAGATGCAGGTAAGCGCACATTAAATTGCTTCGGTTTCGTTGTTTTTCGGCTGCTTTTTGGTTGTTTGCTTTTCTTTTGCACAATGTTTAGATGCATTTTTCTTAATTTATTTGAAGTAGTAAAAAATATGTTGTTTTTGCTTTTGGTTTCATATCAATTGCCGTAAAAAATAAATAGATGAAATTGTATCGCCAGAAGGAGCAACTAAAGAAAGACATTTTGAAGAAGCGGATCGTACTCGAAAAGGAGCTGCAAATAGAAATTCAACAGGAACTCGCCACCGAGCTGGCAAATCGAGCGAAAAAAGATGAAGACGACCAAAATGTGACTGAAAAGGAAAAAGATGTGATTTCGGATGCTGCTAATAGTCCGTCGAAGAAACGGTAATTTGTCAACGCAAATTCACTGATTGAAATGAAAAAAAATAAAAATAATGTGTATTTAGCTCATACGATTTGCATATTTCCGTTAACAGAGTGAGTGTTGCATCAGCAAAGAAGCAGGCGGCTGAAGAGGCTAAAAACGCACGAACAAAACCGATAGCAACCGAATCACCGCGCAAATTGTCCGCGAACGCAGCATCCAAAACCAAACTGAAACGAAAATCTCAGAAAATGTCAAATCCGGCCAAGAAAAAGAAGAAATTGTACTGCATTTGCCAAACGCCATATGACGATTCCAAGTATGAACACTTATTCACACATTTGCATTGGCAATTACAATATTTTTATCCGTTTTAGATTTTATGTTGGCTGTGATTTGTGCAATAATTGGTTCCATGGCGATTGTGTTAATATCACAGAAGAGGAGTCCAAAGAATTATCCGAATTTATCTGTAGCGAATGCAAGCACGCGCGTGATACTCAGGAGCTATTCTGTTTGTGCCGTAAGCCATACGATGAGACGCAATTTTACATTTGCTGCGATAAGTGCCAAGACTGGTTTCATGGCCGATGCGTGGGTATTTTGCAATGCGAAGCAGATACCATTGATGAGTACATTTGCCCGAATTGCCAAAAGAATAATTCCGTCAATTTTGCGAATATGAAAGACATGGGCAGCAAAGAATACGACGAACTGAAGAAGCTCTTCAAAAACATTCAGGTAAATATTGAGGGAGAGAGAGCGAGTGAGAGGGAAAGAAAAATAATTTTCAATTAAATATTGCAGACTCATAAGAGCGCTTGGCCATTTATGGAACCTGTTGATCAGAATGAAGCACCAAATTACTATGTTCTAATCACAGATCCAATGGGTAAGAAATTTTATTCTTTTAACTGCAATCCATTTATTCATAACAACCGTTTCGTTTTTATTTTTCATGAAGATCTTCAAAAAATTGAGACCAAAATCAACGAAAAAAGCTACAAAAAATTGTCTGAGTTTATAGCTGACATGACAAAGATATTTGACAATTGCCGCTTTTACAATCCGAAGGAATCGCCATTTTATCGTTGCGCCGAAAGCCTCGAAGGCTTTTTTGTACAAAAAATCAAAACGTTTCGTGAATCTTTAGCTGATAATAAGTTACCATAAGCCATCGAAACTAGCTATCGGAGGAAAACGGAGAAGGAGAAGCCACCGAGTATAGCCTATCACTTCTAAAATTCGCTTTTTCCATTTCCATTTCGGTAGAGTAGCGATTAAAACTGAACAACAAAACAAAACAAATACTTTTATAACACCGTTTTCAATCGACAAATTTTTCGAATCGATACAAATATAAAGATACATTTCAAATAAATTGTTTGCCTTTTTTCTCATCGCACCAAAATAATCTCTGTAAAGAATCTGTATAATTTTTCCAATTTAAAAGAATATAGTGAAAAAAAAACAAGAACCGATTTGTATCTTTGGAAAATAATTTTATCTTATACTTCGTCTTCATTTAACAGCATGTTTGGAATTCCATTGGAAATTTCGAACTTTCTGCCGGTTTCGGGGCATTCCAAATGGCCTTCAGTTATGTCAATTTCTAATAAAATGTGATGCAGTTTCTTTAGAAAATCTGTGTCATCGCTGGGTGACTGCGGAAGTTCGGCCGGTAATGTATCGACACATCCAATCTAGCGAATGTCGAGATAAACGGCAAAATGTTAAAACATTCTTGCAAAATACAATGTTTACAGTACAATTTCAATTGTGTGAGATAACACATACCGCTTTAGCACCTTCCAAAACTGCTGGCCATTCCAGACGTGGAATCATTCGTATCAGAAATTCTGCATTGTATTCAGTTTCAACTTGTTGTTGTGAGACGACCTGTGATTCAGCAGAAGAAACGCATTTCGAATAAATGGCGTGGACTAGACTGAACACAGAAATATGAACATATTTAAAGATAAAACGTGCATTCGTCTTACGTGCAATTTCAGTGGGTAGCCAACTTTGACGCCTTTAATGGCCAGCGATGTTAAAAAGTTATACGTGAGGAGTTTCATTTTTAATCTGTGAAGAATATAGTAAACACAATAAACTGTTTTGAATATGTTCCGGAATGAAGCACATTTCTATTAGGTTATTTGACAGTTTGGTTTGACAACAACAACTACAGCTTGGTTTGACACAAGCTCGAATTCAAAAGAGAAGTACTAGATCAATGATGAAAGCATTTTTATTTTATTTCAACGTTCTGGTTTTTCAATTTGTTTTCATTGCTTTGGCGCATATGTGTATACAACAATTTCGAATGTTTCTTCGTCGAACACCTCGTGCAATTGTTCCTTCACCTTGTCCCATTTGAGTCCATCTAAGCCGCAGCCAATTTGTGGAATCGCCAATTTTGTAACATCATTTGCTAGCTAAAATATAATCCACATTTAAATTTCACAGTTTTCATTTTCGTATCGAATGAGAGCAAAATCTTACCATATGAGCTTTCATGGCATGAAGTGACAGAAATAAATTTGCATACGTTGGCTTCTTGTAAGTGTCATTCTTTGATATTAAATAGTATATAAACCGTGAATTATCTTTCAAAACTGCCACACCACCTGCTTTGACTCCTTGTTTTTTCAGCTCTTCCACTCGACCATACTTTTGCTTGAATTTGACGGCAATTCCGGCACCCATTTTCAAATCAGCCGCTACACAATGGGCCAATGAATAATCTTCGGGCGCGGTGAATAAATCACCGTTCACTTCACGGAATATCAACGCCGACATATTTCTTTTCTTGTTTTGAAATGCAATATTCAAATTAATTAAACCTCTCAATAAACAAATTGCAATTTCTAGTTAGCTGATGAGTCCTTGCAACTGTGTTCGTTCAACTTACATAAAGCAACCACGGATAGCCGACAACTCTCGCGTTTTTTACACCAGATGTCAAAAATCTATGCGAAAATAATTGCATTGCTTTGGCCGAATGCAAACCAAATTCTGGAAAGAACTTTTGCAATAATCACTTTGACAGAAAATTAATAGAAAAATCGTACTAGAATCATATCTGTATTTACATTTGCATTTTATTTCAGTTTTCAGTTTGTTATCATTCAAGATTTTTTCGCTGAAAAGACGTATACACAGATTTCGATGGGTTCGTCGTCAAATACTTGATGCAATTGACCTTTCACTTTGGCCCAATCGAGTCCATCCAAACCGGCTCCAATTCGGGGAATCGCCAACTTCGTAACACCATTCTCTTTCTGGAATTGTATAAAAAATGAAAATACTTTCGAATGTGAAAAACGATGGTGGATGCTAGAATGAGTGTACCATATGTGCTTTCATGGCTTGCAGAGAGGAAAGCAAGTCCTCATACTTTGGTTGTGTGTAGGTGTCATTTTTTGAAACCAAATAATAGATGAAACGTGAATTATCTTCTAAAACAGCCACGCCGCCAGCCTTGATACTTTGAACTTTGAGCTCTTGGATTCGTGCAAACTTCTCCATGAACTTGACGGCTATGCCGGCGCTCATATTCAAATCAGCTGCAACGCAATGACCCAATGAATATTCATCGGGTGCTGTGAATAAATCACCTTCTATCTCACGAAATAACATGTTTCACGTAAAATTTTGTCTGAAAAAATTATTTAGCAAATGGTTTGCGATTGGTTAGCATGCAAATTGATTACTGATTTTTGTTGTCTGCTGACATTGTGGTTAGAATGATTGCTGACGCTTACTACTCACGAAAAACAATCTTCCCGCATTGGCAGTAACAAATAATCTAGTACTGCCGTTGAAATTGCACATTATAATTGACGTTGTTTTGTTTATTAAACTTGTTCATACGTTGAATGTTTTGCGCAACAAACTATATGTAGACTATGATTACATATAATGAATGAGATTTTGAATTAAAAAAACATATGAATGTGTGCCCTTTAGTACGATTAAGTGTACTCCTTTTTCTGTTAAGTAATAATGTCTCGTTCTTTGATACGCATAACACGCAAAGCATGGAATTTAAACAATTATCGCCCATTTTCGACGGCAACCAGTTTTAATGATTGCCATAACAAAAATGGAGTTGATCATCAAAATAATATGCACTGGATGTTCGTTTGTAAGCGGTCATTTGCCAATTCCAGTTCAAAATGTAAGTGAATTGCGATCATTAATATATGCCTAATATAAAAAGAGAGATGCGAGAATTTATTACTATTAATTCAAGGCATTAATTAATCAATTATTATCGTACACAATCTCATTTCCGTTCGGAGGCATTTTTGATAAGAAAATTTGAGGATAACTAAATAAATAAATAGAACAGAAGAAAAATTTTTGTGACAATCAACATTGAAATGATTGGCCTAGCTTTAGAATGAGAATTGTTTATATTCATTGAATGTCGAAAAGAATATGATTCTGTTTAAGGCTGTTTTGAGAGAATCGTGTGACAATCTCATGTACATTTTACAGGCAGTCACCGGTTTGCATGTATTTTGAATACAATCAAAGTTTAAAGTATATTAATTTACTCATTCAAACGACACTTGCCGAAAATTCTAGAACATCTGGAATGATCAATTTAATACAAAAGAATGGGTGAGAATGATAGTGACTTTAGCAAAGTTGTATGAATAAAAGTGAATCGTGAATTTGAATAAAAATAAAAGTGCTCCTCAAATTATGTTGCACTTTTATTTGTACGAGAATTTATGATACAATTATGATTGTATTTATATTCGACTGAGAGTTCATGATGCACTTTTATTTGTACAACTAAGCTTAACTCACTATTATTCTCACCCATTCAAATATCACCCTACCATACGATTACACAATATATACAAATAAAGAATGTTTTAAAATGAGACACATTTAAATTGATAAATATAATCAAGCCAATAAATTCTCATTGAATAGAAGGGGAAAACATTATATTGAAGTATCGGAAGAGACGCTGAAATGGAGAGCATGCTAAAATGGATGATTTGAACGTTTATTTTTACTGCTTGATTATTTTATTGAATACTTTGTATGTCTTCGTGAATTCGAAATTAAAATTCTTCGAACGTTTGAGGCATTCAGACACATATTTCTCTCACAAAACCATTTGGCTGTTATTTTTATCAGAAAATTTCAAGAAAGTATAAGTACTGTCACCAAGTAAAATGGGTAAGGGACATTCTATATATGGCTTGATTTCGGCGAATATTGTATTATTTTGCGAATGGAAAGTAGGAATAACGTATACAGAAATCGTATCTTTTGAATTTTCATTTTGATTTCGATTTCAATTTGAATAGCTCATTCAGAACGTGAAATCATTACGCTGAGCGAGGCAAAACGATTCATTGTGAGCTGCTTTGTTGCAGTGAAAACACCGAAAGAGCATGCTGAATTAATGGCTGATTTGCTGGTGGCAGCCGATTACCGCGGTCACTTTAGTCATGGCATGAATCGGCTCGAAATGTACTTGAATGATCTGCAAACTGGCACAATCGACGGAGCTGCCGAACCAACCATTGTAAAAGTAATTAGAAACAAATTCAAAAATAGACTTATCATATCTAAATTTAACAAATCGCAAACAATTACAATAATGTAAATGTATAAGGAAACACCAGCCACCGCTTGGGTAAATGGTAAAAACGGATTGGGCGCGGTCGTTGGCCGGTAAGCATGAAAAAAATCGGAATTCACTTAAATGTGAATGTCAAGGGTTTCGTTTCATTTTTAATCAAGGTTTTGCATGGATTTGGCGATTAAAAAAGCAAAAAATGTTGGTGTTGGATGGGTTTGCGCAAATCATTCAAATCACTACGGTACTATTTTGAAGAGATTTCATTTGCATTTTAAAAGTATCACCCAATCCAAATCACTTAACGAAAAATTGTTGTTCATCACATAGGAATTGCCGGTTGGTATTCGATGCAAGCTCAAGAGCAGGGCTTGATTGGTATTAGTATGACAAATACATCTCCGATTTTGTGCCCGACACGAAGTAAAAAGTCGGCATTGGGAACAAATCCCATCAGCGTAGCGGCGCCCGCAAAGAATGGAGATAGTCTTGTCCTCGGTAGGCAAGATTGCACCAACAATATTAAATAAACAATTTTCATTTTTTTAATCATCGTGTATGTGCTATCTTTTAAACGTTTTTGTTTTTTATTTTCAAACAAAGACATGGCAACGACTGCTGTGGCAATCGGAAAAATTGAATTGCAACGGCGCAAAAACCAGCCAATTCCATCTGGATGGGCTCTAGACAAAGAAGGCAACGTAACCACTGATGCAAGCGAGGCTTTCGATTCCGGTTTACTTTTACCTTTGGGCGGTTTGGAGCTTACATCCGGATATAAAGGTGGGTCTGAGCGCTTGCATGTATGCGCTGTACATTTGAAATGACATGACATTCAAATTTAAATGAAAACCGCAACTAAATTGTCCATGTTTCTTTCAACAAAGGTTACGGTTTGTGCGCTATGGTTGAGACATTAACTGGCATTCTATCAAATTCGAATTTTGCAACAAAAGTAAGAAAATGGAAATTGGATGGCTCAAGCACCGAAGAGGCTAATCTCGGCCAAGTATTCATCGCTGTCGATCCAAATTGCTTTGCGCCCGGGTTTGAAGATCGTATGTCCGAGATGAATGGCATTCTACGCGATTTACCAGCCGTAAGATTGGATTTCTGGCTAAAATAAAAATGCTATATTTGTTTCTTATTCAAATTTTTCGTTCGTATATGTTTTTCGTAGATTGATGAAGAGAAACCTGTTTTGATTCCCGGCGATCCAGAGCGTGTGCATATGAAAAAAGTTAACGACGAAGGTGGCCTTCGATATCACGTCAATCAACTTACGAACTGCGATGAACTCTCGGCCAAACTCAATGTTCCCAAAATTGGATCGAATTAAATTCAATGCTCATTTTAAATTCGGAATATATGATCAATATTCACACACAAAATGTGAACTCAAAGAAAAAAGACACTATTATATATATATATATAATATAAATTTGGCCTTTAATAAATTTACATTTCATTCGAAGCTGAACTTTATTTATCTTGATAAATTCCGATGGAAAGTAAACAGAGGGAGTTGCACGCATTCAGAAATTGCAAATATTGCGATATGAATAATTATTTCTTATGCAATCTTGTTCAGTGAAAAAGAAATATTACTCCAATCTTATTAATAGATAGATTCATCTGGAAGTGGGTTTTAGTGGATCCTCAAGATCGATTTAAGCTGCTCTCGTGGGAACAGTTTTGGTCCATCGTGTTGGATCTTCTACGAATCTATTAATAATAAGATTGGAATAAATAGTCATGAAGCAACAACGGATAACCGACATCTCTCGCGCTCTTCATAGTAGATGCCAAAAATCTATCCTAAAATAATTGCATCACTGAATTGGCCGCTGAAAAGACGTATACAATAATTTCGATGGGTTTTTCGTCAAATACTTGATGCAATTGATCTTTCACTTTGGCCCAATCGAGTTCATCCAAACCGGCTCCGATTCGGGGAATCGTCAACTTCGTAACACCATTCTTCTTCTGGAATCGTATAAAAAATGAAAATACTTTCGAATGTGAAAAATGATGGTGGATGCTAGAATGAGTGTACCATATGTGCTTTCATGGCTTGCAGAGAGGAAAGCAAGTCCTCATACTTTGGTTGTGTGTAGGTGTCATTTTACTTTTCTACACACACAACTGTGTGCGTAATAGTATTGCGATCGATTCAAAAAATTCAAAACGCTTGAAATAAGTTTGCTATGCGGTTGAGATTTGAAAATAAATCGTTTGCAACCTTTCCCGGAGATATTATTTGTCTGTCTGTGGTACGTTGTCCGCTGTACGCAAAAATTTGCTAAAACGATAACTCAAAAATTTGAGATTAGAATTGATCGCACATGAACGCACAAATAGATCTTCATTGGTAATAGAATCCTCATGATTTTCAGCCCCTTCGGATAATGTCTTCGGGTAGCTCAATTGGGGTTTAATCATTAAAACGTTTTTTTTTTTTTCAATATACAATAAATTCGAAAAAATTTAGTGGGGCCTATGTTTATTCCACGTCGTTTCATTATGAAAATTCCATAATCCCATCTTTTCCCAGAAAAAAGTAGTCGCATACTATATCAATCCAAACCGATGAGATTTAGAAAATATTTATATGGCAGCTATGTTCTTATGCGTGTATGAGGCTAATTGTTTCGTAAAACAGACCAGGCGATGAAAGGCACAAATGGTCTATAAATGCGTGTAGTTGTTGCAGCTATGTTCTTAGAACGAAACTGTGTTATGTTGAAATGTCAAGTGAATTTCAATTTTATTGCTCCACTTAATAAAGTTTATTTTTGAAACAAATAACACCGTTCTCACGCAAAATCTTCAAATTGTCTCTCTCTCTCGAAACTCCGATAAAACGTGTTTAGGTATTTCAGAATAGAAAAGTTGTGCTGTTTTTTATTTCACTACAAGAATCTATATTTTCACGAGTTTTTGTAGTGTGATTCAATACAAAATAAAATTTCAAAGCAAACATCAACTAGCATAACAATCCTAAATTTCATCGTTATGACTTGAAATTTAAATATTTTTTCAATTTTCTTTAAATATTACGCATGAATAAAGTTCCTATTTAACCAATTATTATCGTACACAATCTCATTTCCGTTCGGAGGCATTTTTGATAAGAAAATTTTAGTATCAATTTCGAAGTTTTAATATTAGCTCCTTTTTTTGTAAAAATGAAAATAGTAATAAAAAAAAATCTAGAAATGAAATAATATTATAAATCAAAATCTGACAAAATATTCTACTAAGTGGAGCAAAATATACACATTTAAGCAAGTGTAATAGCAATTTAAAATATCTGGCGTCAAACTCAGAAAATAAGAGTATGTAGTATTACGAAGTTTGGGCATTGAACTAAAGGCAATCACTACAGATAAGAGATCATGAGATTCGTAAATTTAAATTGAATGTCGAAAAGAATATTATCATTCTTATCATTGACTGTGGATTCGATTCTTCTTTCCTTTATCTTTATAACATAGTTCGAAAACTATCTGGTTATTGTTCAACGACAATTTATCACCTTCATTTGCCAGCTCCTATTTGAGGCATTCAGACACATATTTCTCTCACAAAACCATTTGGCTGTTATTTTTATCAGAAAATTTCAAGAAAGTATAAGTACTGTCTCCAAGTAAAATGGGTAAGGGACATTCTATATATGGCTTGATTTCGGCGAATATTGTATTATTTTGCGAATGGAAAGTAGAAATAACGTATACAGAAATTGTAACGTATCTTTTGAATTTTCATTTTGATTTCGATTTCAATTTGAATAGCTCATTCAGAACGTGAAATCATTCCGCTGAGCGAGGCAAAACGATTCATTGTGAGCTGCTTTGTTTCAGTGAAAACACCGAAAGAGCATGCTGAATTAATGGCTGATTTGCTGGTGGCAGCCGATTACCGCGGTCACTTTAGTCATGGCATGAATCGGCTCGAAATGTACTTGAATGATTTGCAAACTGGCACAATCGACGGAGCTGCCGAACCAACCATTGTAAAAGTAATTAGAAACAAATTCAAAAATAGACTTATCATATTTAAATTTAACAAATCGCAAACAATTACAATAATGTAAATGTATAAGGAAACACCAGCCACCGCTTGGGTAAATGGTAAAAACGGATTGGGCGCGGTCGTTGGCCGGTAAGCATGAAAAAAATCGGAATTCACTTAAATGTGAATGTCAAGGGTTTCGTTTCATTTTTAATCAAGGTTTTGCATGGATTTGGCGATTAAAAAAGCAAAAAATGTTGGTGTTGGATGGGTTTGCGCAAATCATTCAAATCACTACGGTACTATTTTGAAGAGATTTCATTTGCATTTTAAAAGTATCACCCAATCCAAATCATTTAACGAAAAATTGTTGTTCATCACATAGGAATTGCCGGTTGGTATTCGATGCAAGCTCAAGAGCAGGGCTTGATTGGTATTAGTATGACAAATACATCTCCGATTTTGTGCCCGACACGAAGTAAAAAGTCGGCATTGGGAACAAATCCCATCAGCGTAGCGGCGCCCGCAAAGAATGGAGATAGTCTTGTCCTCGGTAGGCAAGATTGCACCAACAATATTAAATAAACAATTTTCATTTTTTTAATCATCGTGTATGTGCTATCTTTTAAACGTTTTTGTTTTTTATTTTCAAACAAAGACATGGCAACGACTGCTGTGGCAATCGGAAAAATTGAATTGCAACGGCGCAAAAACCAGCCAATTCCATCTGGATGGGCTCTAGACAAAGAAGGCAACGTAACCACTGATGCAAGCGAGGCTTTCGATTCCGGTTTACTTTTACCTTTGGGCGGTTTGGAGCTTACATCCGGATATAAAGGTGGGTCTGAGCGCTTGCATGTATGCGCTGTACATTTGAAATGACATGACATTCAAATTTAAATGAAAACCGCAACTAAATTGTCCATGTTTCTTTCAACAAAGGTTACGGTTTGTGCGCTATGGTTGAGACATTAACTGGCATTCTATCAAATTCGAATTTTGCAACAAAAGTAAGAAAATGGAAATTGGATGGCTCAAGCACCGAAGAGGCTAATCTCGGCCAAGTATTCATCGCTGTCGATCCAAATTGCTTTGCGCCCGGGTTTGAAGATCGTATGTCCGAGATGAATGGCATTCTACGCGATTTACCAGCCGTAAGATTGGATTTCTGGCTAAAATAAAAATGCTATATTTGTTTCTTATTCAAATTTTTCGTTCGTATATGTTTTTCGTAGATTGATGAAGAGAAACCTGTTTTGATTCCCGGCGATCCAGAGCGTGTGCATATGAAAAAAGTTAACGAAGAAGGTGGCATTCGATATCACGTCAATCAACTTACGAACTGCGATGAACTCTCGGCCAAACTCAATGTCCCTAAAATTGGATCGAATTAAATTCAATGCTCATTTTAAATTCGGAATATATGATCAATATTCACACACAAAATGTGAACTCAAAGAAAAAAGACACTATTATATATATATATATAATATAAATTTGGCCTTTAATAAATTTACATTTCAATCGAAGCTGAACCTTATTTATCTTGATTTATTTCGGAGGGGAAGAAAGTTTGAATAATTTATGACAAAACTTTCAATTGCATTGAAGTTTATCGCGTTGAAATCACATGCATCGAAATCCGTATGAGTTTTCTCTAATGAATAAATACCAAAAGCATCTTACCAAGCAAATTTAGCGACATTCGCATAGACAGCACTACATTTTGTTGTATAATTGAACATTTTCGGGGATTTATTAACTCGCAAGCATCGGAACATTTCAATAGAATTCGAGAAAGGATTCGGCATTGTTTTGGCGATGCGCATTGTAATAATATAGTATGGCATTTAATTAGCATACAGAATAATAAAGATGTCATTTGTATTGAAATGTCGCTGGTGGGCCTTTTCTGCTCCTTTGATTTTGTAATTAAAAATAAATCTTAACGTTTTTAAATGGCTGTAAATGCGTGAGCGGCAATCTCTTTAGTTGACTTGATGAGTGAGTGTGGCGTTTTTTGCCGCTTGATTTTTTGATTTCGTGTTTCATTTGGATGCGCTCTCACACTCATGATATAACCGTATTGTCATATGCTTGGAATACAAATTGTCATATCACGCTTTCACAAAAATTCAACATCAACCATTTAACATGCGGATATCATTGTCGTGTATTTGTTTATTTCTCTTTATGTGATTTCGGAGCAAATCTGTGGTGCTGCAGATTATACTATGATGCGCCCATGATGTTCTCATTCTTTTGCGAAAAAGCCAAAACAGAGTTCCGAGCCCGTGCCAATGCGAGTGTGTGTGCTGTGTATTTGTGCCGTGTCGGGCGTATTTGATAACAAAATACTTGAAAATCTATGAGCCAAATAAACATGGAAAATGGAAATGCATAGACAGCATCATTGAGGATAACAAAAGCATAGCTGAAATGCTGAAACTCGTTCGTTCGTGCGTTCATTCATTCATTTGTGGAGTCGTAGGCTTTTTTACTGTTCAAATACATGTATTTTTTCTCTGCCTAACTCCCCATCTTTTTCTCTCGCATCGCTTTTTTCTATCTTCATCCAGCATTAGACTGTGTGAATGTCGTAGACGTATTTAAAAGTCGATACGCTAAAGTAAATGCAAAATACATATTCATTACATCTTGTAAATATACTCGATTATGATCATTTAACTGAATATCAAATTCGAATTGGTATTCGTATTCTTTGCACATATTTGCTGTTCTTTCCGTCATTTTTATGGATGAATTAAAGATGTTGAGCTTTCTCATAGTACGCGCGCTCAACTCATTCGCTCCAAATGCCCGCCAACACAACACACAGAAGCAAGCGACTTTTGTAGAGACTAGAGACTCATTTAAACTCGGCGTATGCATTGGACTGATCCAATTATTTATTACGTGTGCACCATTTAAGTGTGGTTCAATCCTTAAGATAGATACGGTACGGAATTGAATGAAATAAAATGGTATATTAAAGGCCTGGATCACTCACTCGCTTGCTAACACAAATGACACAATTACTCCTTTCACTTTCGAAATATTCGCAAGTTGCTTCGTGAAAAACCTGAATAGTCAGCATAAATAAATAAAGAATTATGAGAGGCGAGGCACACGTCGTATTCTCTTTCTCTCTCTGTCTCTCTCTCTCTCTCCCTTATGACGAAAGGGAAAAACACAATCAACCTAACAAACGGCTTAATGAAAAGAAAAGAATGTTAAAAGATGGAAGATAAAATAAGAGAAAAACCGAAAAAAGAGGGACATTCAACGGAAACGGCAGCAGCAGTAGCGGTGGCGAGAGAATGTCTTCGAAATATTTCATTAAAGCGGTAAAAATTACACCTTTTACATAGTGCTTTCACAAAAACAGTATGAGCCGTCACGTCATTTAGCCGCACATCACTTCTTCTTCCCCGCCCTGAACCCGCTCTCTCTCTGATCACAGTGAACAGCAATAAAGTAGTCTTTTATAGTGACATTGTATATTATGAAATTGGCTAGCGTTGAGGTTTTTCGTTGCACTTTTGATGCATTAAAAATGGCACATTGGTTATACAGCTAAAATAAAACCCCCAACATTTAACATAATATATATATATATATATATATATATATTAGGAGTACAAATTGAAAACCGCGCATTTTTTTCAAAATTTCGATCTTTATTATGGAAAAATGGTTACAAATTGATTATTCAAAGTATTGTCCATCGCTAGCCACAACTTTTTCCCATCTTTGTGGCAAATTACGGATTCCGCGTCGAAAGAAATCTGTGCTTTTTTCGGCTATCCATGAATCGACCCATTTTTTGCATTCCTCGTAAGAATGGAAATGCTGTTCAGCCAGGCCATGTGTCATTGATCGGAAGAGGTGGTAATCGGAAGGGGCAATGTCTGGGCTATACGGCGGGTGGGGTAGGACTTCCCATCGAAGCGTTTCCAAGTAGGTTTTAACGACCTGAGCAACATGTGGCCGAGCGTTGTCATGTTGCAAAATAACTTTATCGTGTCTTGCGACCGTTTCCGACCGTTTTTCCTTCAGTGCTCAGCTCAAACGCATCAATTGAGTTCGGTACAATGCTCCTGTGATAGTTTCGTTTGGTTTCAACAACTCATAATAGATCACGCCGAGCTGATCCCACCAAATACACAGCATTAGCTTCGAGCCATGAATGTTCGGCTTTGGCGTCGATGTTGATGCGTGGCCGGGGTAACCATACGATTTTTTTCGCTTCGGATTATCGTAATGAATCCACTTTTCATCACCAGTCACAATACGATGCAAAAAACCCTTCCGTTTTTGCCTTTGAAGCAGCTGTTCACAAGTGAAAAAGCGGAGTTCGATGTCTCTCGGCTTCAATTCGTATGGCACCCAATTTCCTTGCTTTTGAACCATTCCCATGGCTTTTAAACGATAGGAGATGGATTGTTGTGTCACTCCCAATGATTTTGCAAGTTTTTCTTGCGTTTGACACGAGTCTTCATCGAGTAATGCTTCCAACTCCTCGTCTTCAAACTTTTTCACTTGGCCTGGACGCTCTTTGTCTTCCACATCAAAATCACCACTTTTGAACCGCGCAAACCACTCCTGGCACGTTCTAATCGACGGAGCATATTCTGGATATGCTTCGCATAACAAACGATGACTCTCGGAAGCATTTTTCTTCAGATTAAACCAATAAAGTAAAACTTCCCGCAAATGCTGTTTTGTAGGCACGTAGCTCGACATTTTCAACGCAATAATAAACTTGTGTATTCAACTGAATGATAAGTTTGACAGATCGTTTTCAATGTATTTTTTTATCCTCTTTAAGATACAATAGCTGTCAAAGTCAAAATAATGACATCTATGATAGATATGAAGTTAGTAACGAATGCGCGGTTTTCAATTTGTTCTCCCAATATATATATATATATATATATATATATATAGAGAGAGAGAGAGAGAGAGTGTGTGTGTGTGTGTGCTCATTTTGCTGGTTTATATATGTGTGTCGCCCAATTTTTCGAACTCGCTTTGTATTATAATTTTATGGTTATTGTAGGGAGAAGCATATGCTCGCAATAGATTTATTATTTCCATGAGTATAGTCATATAGCTTGTTAGATAACTGGATAAGCGTTTCGCTTGGTCAAAATATGCTGTAGTCTGTTTTGTGATTGTGCTTGTGATTGGGTGTATGTGTCGATGTGGATAAACACATGCACACCCAAAACTAGATTACGAAAAAAGCTCATATACACAACTAGGCAAATGCCGAGCCTATTATGCCTGCTACACACAGAATAATTAGATGCTATATTTTATGTGATTTCACCGTATCAACCGGAAATGCACTTAAAGTACTCACAAGTTGAAAGGCATCGAAGCTTTTTACTTGGATAAATTTTTAATTTTAACGCTATGCCAGCTAACCAGCCAGCGAACTTGCTGCAAGTTGCACACTTGTGTCGTAAACAGCAAAACCACAACAACATTATTCGCGATTTAATAATATGTTACAGAAATATAGCACTCATTCATTTTGTGTGTTATCGTTTTTGAATGTCACAACTGCTAATTGGAATAATACAGCATGGAAATCTATCAGCAAACAATTTGATGTTAGCGATGCTCGGCGTTGGTTTGTCGTGTGTGGCGTTTTGCGGGATATGTGATTTTCAGTTCAGAAAAATAGAAAACGCGTTAATGTGCATCGTACACACGTGCTATTCGCCAGCCAACCGACCAACAATTCAAACGAACGAATGTGAAAAGCGGGTATGCCATCAATGAGATAGCATCGGGCCCGATAATAGTAAACATACACATACACAAACACACGAATCTCTCGAAACCGCCGATAAAAATGACGGAAATAAATAACAATGAAATTAAACTATTATCACAGTTCAATTCATCTGTTGACACGCTGTTGTGTATGGCATCGAATAGAATTGAACATAGCAAATTAGCGGTTGGTATAAAAGTCGTGGCAAAAAAATAGCGGCCAAATAGAGAGAGCGCGAGTGAGATCGATGAAAACTGCGGAAGAAAAGATGGGAAAAGTGAAAGACCATTTTCGTTGTTCAAACAACAATGAAAATAAAATGGATGAAGGAAACACTATAGGGTTTCGTACAGAGAATACCAGCGACGTACATCCGGAGAAACTGAAAATATTACAAACGGAAAATAAATCTAAAACATCATATCCGGTTCTCTACTCTCGTTCTCAGCTCTGCACATGCAATATATTTCTCGAATTCTTGCTCACACGAATCTCGTTCCTTATTTTTAGTGCGCTCTTTACGACACATACACACATACCAGATTCAATTGAAACTTGCCGTCTGCTTTTTTTTCTTTCGCTATTTCTCACACGCATTTTCACATTTCCGTCGTTCATACGTCGACAGATATCACAAGCATATTTCTATCACTGAGATCTAAAAGCGAGTGTCATTTTAAATGTTCATACTCGCCTTTAGATTTCAGTGATAGATTTCCACCTCCGATTTAGTTTTTTATAGCTTTTTACGTATTGTATTGATTTTGTTTTTTTTGTCGTGCAAATACACAGATGCGACAGGATTTGTGCGGGACGCGAGTTCGGGTTTGTTTGTGATGATCATTGAAGTCCATATTACACCATACTCCTAAGTAAATAATAATCCCATATTGTACGTAAATGTTATCAAATTTCATTTTTTTTTCTCTTTGCTTTTCAATTGCATGCACGCATGGTGTTACATATACTCTTGATATTTCTAGTTTATTGTTTGAGCTTCATCAAAAAGCTCTGCCTTTTATCACACACACTCTCCCTCTCTCTCTTTCTCTCTTTCTCTCTCTCCCCCTCTCTCTCACTCACTCTCTCTTGCTCTAGGTGTGTAGCAGATTCGTGCAATATGAATCATATATTCAACGAGTCCAAAAAAAGACAATGGAAAAGGACATAAATTTCTAGTGCGCTGCCCGGTGTGTTTTATGAAAAAAATGCCGTGCGAAGGACAAGGCGTGTTTTTTCCTAAATTTTAAACTCAAATATGCGTGAAAAAAAAAATCATTCGAAGTCAGTTTGGCGTTTCCGAATTCCAAAAAGGCATTTTTGTTCGAAATAGGCGATTGTTTTTACAGCAATATTCGACTTATTCAAACAGGAAAAACAGTGAAATATGAACTAAAATCGATGATAAATTACGAAAATTTCTAGAGTATTCCAATAAGAAGTGCAAAAAACGAATTAATGAAATTTGCTGGTATAAGCGCAGCGCATAACAAACAAGATTCGTGTGTTTGTGTTTAAAGAGATTCGGTGTATAAACCGTAGCCAAGTCTGATGAATATTTAGTTTGAAATATCTGTAGGAGACACACGCATATAGCTGCACAAGGTTGACTTGTGCATGTCATCCACTTACCACAATTGCAAACCAATAAAAATGGAATAAATTGATAGATTGAAGCGAAAACGTGACGTAAAATGTTAAAATGTCGGCCGAAGTAGCAAGGTTTTGGTGGTCATGCCAAGTGGTGATGAAGGAGCTAATTAATATGTCAAACGAATAGTGTATTTCCTGTGAAAAAATTCACCTCGATCCATTCATTCATTCAGCTCGCTTTCGTGTGTACGAAGCGTTAAGTGCGTTGTTTGGGGAGTATTACTCCATGGTGCAAGGTCGCCAAGATAGTTCAGCATATTGTTGTTGCCACATTTTGGCGCACACAAAAACACACACGCACACACATGTACCAATTGATCGATACTTCGGCTCACGATAAACTAGCATAAATTTTCGTAATTTATTTGTTTACACGTTTGCTACAAGTGCTGAAAGGATTCACATTATGGCACCAGAGCGTATGCATAAAAACATATTTCGAGGCAACAACCACAGAGTGCACATTGAGGAACTAGGGAGCACAAGCAAGAGTGAAAGGAGCTACATATACTCGCTATATATGCACACACAGATCAAACCACTATCATCGTACAAGGAAGAAGAGAAAATAGCTTGAGCCGACCGATTGCAACCGAAATCAAACAGAATGTCACACCTATTCTCCTGCATTATTCAATCGTATTATACGTGCCTTGTTGTTGGCACTTTCATTGCTATCTCGAACCCAACATCACCATTTATCTAGTAACAACTACAATACAAATGAGGAAAGATGACAACAATAGCAACACGGCCACAGCAACGGCAGGCATGAGGCTGGCAGGCAATAACAACAACAATAACAACAACAAAGAAATGCAACCATCTCCACGACGACACAGGAAATCGTTATGTTCGATTCATTGGGGGAAAGAATAACATCGGATCGGTTAGTGGAAAGAGTAATAAAAAGACGGACGTATTCGCCGAACAAAAACGTGGGGAACAAGGAACAAGAAACTAGGAACATGCAACACAATGACTATTCATATCCACTTACATTGCACCAGTACCAGCAATCGCAGTGCCAATACACAAAAAGAATCTTTAAAGTCACAATATAGTTTTATTGGCTGGCTGCTGTCTGAAGTTTCTTAGCAATTTTTTCCGGTCAACCGAAAATGGGCCAGGTAAATTTATTGTAAAAATAAAACAAAACAACACGAAAGCATTTGTACAATTTCAAGAAGCGTTGACGTTTATTTCTGTAGTTCATGACACTTTTGTTTTGATGAGAATTTCAAATGGATTTGCGCTACTTGTGAGAGTCTGTGTGTATGTGTCGCTTTTGGGGAGGTTTTTGAAAAATCGCTTTGCGCCTTAAAAATGCCCAACGGGTTCAACGTATTCAAGATGTTCTGAAAGTATATTCATCATTAAATGATACAATTAGCGCGTGCACATATTTCGTGCGCTACAGTGCGCGCTGATGTGCGATGCGCGCTCACGTACGCACTGCTCAAAATTGGTCTGCTGTGTTTCGCTACTGCAATTTTCCAAGCATGCACTCGTTGATTTAAAGATATCCTGATAAGAAGACGTAGCACGTGAACGAAGCGCACCAAATGAAATGAGATATTATGTGTGTGATTTGCGATTCATTGCAGTTCATGTAACATTGTCGACTTGTAAATCGTTGGTATGGAATTGTGATGTTTGAAAATTGATTAAAGATACACGAATGTGACTTTCTTCTTGCTGCTGAAACCGCAAAACTGTGCAGCAGCAACAACAACAACAATAACAACAAACAACAGCACACATTCACCGAAATACTAGCTGGAGCAGCGGCAGCAACGACAACTCAAGCAACCGTTGTAGCATCCAACTAAAAGAGCAAAACCTACATGCAAGAGCAAGAAATCCCGGCAAATAAATACTAGAGGGTTTCATGTAACCAACACATCATATGAACGTTTCGTGTTCATCAGTTCCATTTCGAAATGGAGCTTACGACGGCGTTGAGATAACAAATTAACTTGTAGCAACAAATATTTTAAAAGATTTATCCTCGGTTGGGCCATCAGTGGTGTGCACTGTGCATTCACGCACTTTACATGACATTGAAGAAATGTGACAAAAACGGACGACGCAAATGTGAAGTACGTAAGCTCGAAAGCGAGAGATCAAAATAGCGGGCGAGAGAGTAAGAAAGTCAGAGAGAGAGAGAGGGAGAGAGAGAGAGAGAGATAGATAGATACTGTGTGTTTGTGTGTATGTGTGCAGTTGGAAGATCGGTATGACTTTGTGCAGAGCCCTTGGGTGAGAATGTCTGTGTAAACAAACAAAATTACATGTTATGTTTATTAATTGGATGTATACAGTGTTTTGTACTCAGGGCTTGGTACGCGAACTAGTTAACTTGCGTATTTAAAATATTAAAATGCCGTGTATTATGCACGGATGGTATGACCTGGAGAGCAAACACTCGCCCGCATCAGTTGTTCATCTATAAAAAGTATTTCAAGTACATAAAACAAAACAGATTTAATTCATTTAGTTGGTAATTCTCTGTATGAACGAACTGAAAGAGCGACCGTGTGCATGCATGTAGGCAGCTTTTTCATGTTGAGAGCAATTCATTCGGTCGGTTGGCTGGTTTGTCCATCGCACGACAACCTGTTCTCTGCCTGTATATAAATTGTGTATTCATTTAATAGTATCGTACAGCGTACGCACTGAAAATGACAGTCTATTGTCCATTTTTATACCTTGATTCGTATTGATGTCATCATTTCCATCACAAAATGCTACCCAACGTGAATATCGCATGTGAATTTAACATTCATTTAACTGAATTTCGGAACCAAATTCATTTGGTGAACTTTAGAACTTAATCGTAATATAGCCAATAAATACCGATTGTGTATCTGAAATTACATGCGGTCACACGCACACACTCATTTCCATAGTGTGGCTCACGGTAGTAGTAGCAGCTGCAGCAGTTAGCTCTCCCTCAATTTATCCCGGCCAAAATGCGAGGGACATTCATGTAAACGCTTTAGCACATAATAGATTCGTCATTTTGATTTAAGCTTTTTTATACCATCTACTTTTGTAAGTGCCCACTGATATTGAAATGGATTGAAAAAAATTTGTGAATAATGTATAGTATTGATAATTTCCCTCTTTTTCACTTTTCGGTTGAAAAACGTTTCAATTTTGCAAACCATTTCATAAATTTATATCAAATCAATATTCACAAGTTAGCTAATTATTCAACGCATTTGCTGGGATTTGCTCAATATTTCGAGAAAATATTCGTCTTGAACGAATAAAAGGCCATTTACTTTAAATATTTTAACGATTTTAAGAAGCACCACATCCATTTGCAGTGACAATCGGCATTCTATAAAGCGTTTCGTGCCCTCTCCTCTCATCCCCTTCACTAGCTGCTTCTCAATTCGTCTTACCATTTCGATATTTTGTATGGTTTTTTGTCCGCAAAATAAATGTATTCATTGCTGATATTCGGTGCGGTCAGAAGAAAGAACGTACTGTTTTGTTTGTCCCCATTTCTGCAAGCATGCCCGAATTAAAGTAGCGACAAAACATGTTCGCTTAAGACGATGAAGATGAACACTACCGCATTTCGAATAAGTAAGCGGATGTGATTTTGGTAAATCATCGCTCATTAGCATTTGTATCGGATCCGTAAACAAGCAAATTACATAATTTATACAGTTTTAACGACCTAACAGGCAAGTAAACGGCTGAAACGTGAGTACACATACCATCGCCTGCTTCCCTCTCATTTTCAAAAGTAAATACGAAATTCAGTTTGATTTGCAATTTAAAGAAGAAAAAAACGCGCCATCTACTGTCACCATCCATTAACTTGGGCTCATCCGTACGTTTTCGGCATTACGAACAAATCTTTTGTGTCATTGAATGTATCGGTGAGATAAAGAGGCGAGAATGTATATTTAAAATGAAACAGATAAACTTGCCTCTCCATCTCAACAATTAAAGTTTATGCATAATAAAAACTATCACATAATACGATATCTCTTGTCGAGTGATATTTTTCAATAGAACTGGAAAAAAATACCAATCATATTTATTGATTCAAAAACAATTATCACCTTTTGTTCTCTGTCATTGACTGTATTTCACTGAAAGCTGCAAATTAAACTCATGCTGTGTATTCTTGTTTCGCACACAATTTATCGAGACATGCGAACGCATTCCAAAAAAAAAAAAAAGAGAAGAATCCATCCATATTCATTTAGTTTGAGTTCATCAAAAGCATCGTGCACTAAATAGTAAATGAAATAAATTGCTATTCGGTGGGTCGAAGCGCGCGCCAACTTTTCGAAAGCAAGTGACCTCGACTGAAGCTGTTTTGTTGAGGAGAGTATATGAATGCATTGTACGAACTCGAACAGTGTATACATCTTTTTTCCCGGAAAATGCGTTGAATCCGTAGCCGTTCGTGTCGGGGATGTTCAGTTTCATAATAACCAATCATCAACAAATTGAAAAATAATAATAAATTTCATTTTATTTCTCATTTCTTTGCCATCATCATTCGTTTTCATTGAAAAGAAAAAGCATTTTCAATGCGTCTTTTGTGATTCTGTTTTTAGCTATTTTTCCACAATTCGTCGCTATTACTTGGTTCTCTCTCTCTCTTTCTCTCCATTCTTTTTCTTCGGCTACATTCGATTGCCATTGCTATGGCAATATATCACCCGAAATCGCTAGCGTTTATTGTTTATAAATTATTCGAAACTGTAAAAATATATCTGAAAATGTATTTCATGATTTGACTTAGTTTTTATCGTTCGCTTGACCAAAATTAGCAATTTCTTGGATCAGCAACGTCAGTACGCCGCACAATATAGTAAGTGAAAGAGAGTGCCAGTGGAAAATGATGACCAAAAAGCGTGAAAAAGGCGACAGCACAGCGAAAACGGAAGAGAATGAAGCAAAGCTTTTTCATTTTATTTCTTCTCATTTTTCGGTGTGTGTATGTGTGCTGCTGCTGTTTGTTTTTTGTTCTTCTCTCATTTTATTTCCGTTTCACACATGTATGTTATGTTGAGCTATCGTAAGAAATTGCTGGGCCCCACCCTTTTATCCACGTAAAGACATATATTTTACAGATCTGGTGCTGTTTTCAAATGATTTTTTAGTCGGTTCGCATTTTTCTTCGGTTTTTTCCCTGCCGTGTTTATGTCTGCCTTAAAGTAGCGTGAATATAGATATAGGAATATATTTGGAATGACTATAAGGTTAGTAGAAATGATGCGACCGGCGATTGGTATCTAACTGTTTGCTCTATACCAATTCTCTGTTTCTCTTCCGCTCCCGCGCTAACTCTCGCTCGACCTATCTCTTTATACGTTGACTATTTGTAATATTTTTCATTTGGCGACATTCCAGCATATTTATACTATTTGATATAAAGCCGTATGAAAAGGGATTTATTTTAAAATCTAATCAAGTGGCAAGAATATTCGTTTCACATACACACACATCTCTTCGCCGCACACCGATCCTGCTCAATGAACGTTGCACACGTTTCCGTATATTCCTTTCATAGTAATGCGACACGACAACGGACACCAACCATTTCATTCCGCAATATAGACGATATCAAAGAGAGAACAACACACGACTTATAACAATCGAAATCGAATGAAGATGAAGATGAAGAAGAAGAAGAAAAGGAAGCAGCAGAAGAAGACGAACGAAAAGAAAACGTAAAAGTGAAGGAGTAAGAGAAAAAGGCATCATATCAAACACACATTCATATAAACACATATGTCGAGTGAATGGAAAAATGTGAAAGTAGTGCAATAGTAAGAAGGTGAAATGGGCCAATAAGTGCGGACGATCGAAAAGAAGAAGCAAACATATTCTGATGATAAGACATATAGTTAAAGTACATTGAATTGAAATAGCGAAGTGAATAGCGCAACGAAATTTATACGAAGTGGCAGGAGCAAAGCACACTTCTAGCAAAGCAAACAGCGAAATAAAGTAGAGAATGGGCAAAAATGGGATACAACAAACGCAAAAGATCACCATAAGCATGTTGGCTAACAGACAAAGTGCGGAACGATGCGTATACAGCATCAAACAAAGGACGAACAAGAAGACACACATACACAGAAATACATTCGAAATTGCTTTCGAATAAAAAAGTGAATCTTGCAAAATCGTATTATTGCAAACTATCACATTCCGAAAAAGTTGAATGAAAGATAGAAAAAAACAGAACACACATATTGAGAATATTGTCACCGCTGCCGTACGACAAGGATATGATTGAAAGCGCACAATTTGTGCATGCGTCGCTATGTAGCTATATAAAAGACAAACGAGCCCAGGATAGCTGTAGTTGAATAAATAATTTAAACATCTAACTGGTCTTCGCTGCATTCAACAAACAAACTTCACCCTCACGCCGCCACCGAATTCATGAATACTTACGAGAAGGCGAAAAGAGCTATGCATTTTGAGTAGAACGCTGTAGTTATTTGTGTGCAACGTAGTAACACGAAAGTTTAGAACCCAAGTTCCCAAGTTAAAATAAACAAACAACTGTGACTGCTAAACTAAAAACTCAACACTTTGTCATGCATTTTATCCAGACGAAAAAGATAATCGCTCGTTCTAGCATAGATGTAACATTTGATGCGAGCGAGCATCAAATGTATATGGATGGTAAATTTATATGAAGGGGGTGACAAGGCATATCGTATCGGTCGACACAACACGAATGTATCCATTTAACTAAAGGATTATCAATCTATTTAACTCACGATTTACAGCTTCTCCACCGTTTCAATTGAAGTGTGTGTGCTACACTGTACCATTTTACGTATTCTTGTGCGAAATGTTTGCGTCTGTAATGGTTTGCTGTCCAGTTAACTCAACTGTTCTGATGTTCACACACACAAAAAAAAAAAAAAAATAAAAATGATAATAAAAGAACGAAAAATATACATATAGCCAATGACAAGTAAGTTTTAGTGAAAATAGAGGGAAATGCTTTAATGAGTGTTGTAAAACAACATTCACATCGTCACGGGGTCGTCATTTCACGCAGTACTTGACATCCAATTCGTTCTGCTTCCTATTTTTCAGTTTTTTTTTTTCATCTCTCTCTCTCCTCCTCTTTCTGTCTCTCCTGCCGATGATATCTTGATTTGAACCAGGTTGATTCGTTCACCGTTATGGATATCATCATTTGACACAATATCTAGCAAATATTTCTTGGCTTTAATACTAATGCGACTTGGATGATGTTTCAACGCGATAATGCATGAGATGCGGTGCATATTCTCTCGCATACTGCATGTACATCGTTATCTCTCGATTTTGATTTGTTGCCTACTAAATCTATATTTATAGTGTGAGAGACGATCGAAAGGTCTTTTGGCGAAAGCGTGAGAAATTTTGCGCCCGTTTTTTGGTTCAGAGCCATAACGATGGTATTAGTTGATTCTTAACCGTATACGTGCGAGCAGTTAAATGGCCATATCGAATGGCAACTTTGCATGGCACATACAGTATGGCGAGAGAGCGATAGATATTGACGGCAGCGGAGACTCCGGGAAAATGTTATCTAATTCGTCCAAACTTATACCAATCTAAGCTAAACGACAATTCGCAGAACTAACAAAAAGAAAGCAAATAAAAACACGTAAGCACATCGTTCAACAAAATATCCATGTTTATCACCCGTCTCAAACTCTCTCGGTCTTTTTTCGTCCCTTGCAAAATCAAAGCTTACATTTGACATTGTCTTTGGAAGTTGTTAATATGCGTTCCCAAATTAAATCCTACCAATGGATCATTTTCATCGTTATTATTACAATTTTCTTGTCGTTAGTTCGTTACTTGACCGCAAAATCAACCCGATACGGCGAAAACTTTTGAAGAACACTCATATCGAATGATTTTTATGAATGAAAATGACAATGGACAGTTTTTAAAGCATACAAACTTGGATAGCGCACATTTTTAAATCAAAATTTTCATCAAAGCCATTGCTTGCTGCGACAATTTTTGTCATAATTTGTTTGTTGCCTGATCGTATGCATTTCAAGCTATTGTTTGCTTGCTGGTCTCATGCCATATTCACTCATTTTCTTCGGCCAAATGTTGTGCAGTTCTTTCAATTCCTTTTTATGATTACGTATGGAATTGATACGCCATAAGTGGAAAATATGGCCGAAATGCAGTCAGAGTGAGACGGAAAAAGGAAACTATCAGAAACCGAATGAATACGTGTGTGTGTGTTGTTACACTTTAGTCTATTTACATGATTCAGCCATTTATTTTATTCCACTGTATGAATCATTTTCGACAAACTACCGCCGAAGTAGCAGTAAAACAAATAAATAAAGATTTAATGATGAAAGTCGATCAGATCAAGGCGAGGCTTGAGCCGTACAACTGAATTGAGCATTGCAATCATATATTCAATGTAGTTGATCGGGCACTTTGGCCACGTGCGAGAAAAACTTAGTTTTCGGTGCAAACTAAGTTTTACATTGCGGTTACAATTCAAAGTAGTTCTTGTTAACTGTGTATATCCAATGCGAATCGTGTCCCAAGTTGGTGCGGACTTGGACGGTTTTGTACTACATACCTTTTGCGTTTCAAGCTCGAACCAAGATTTCATTTCATTTGAAACTCTTCGTTAGCTTTCGTTCTCTTGCGACGCCGGGATAGTCGACAACGTCTACAAGACACGTTCCTGCAACACACATCATCGGAATTTTGTTAGCAGCACATAGATGTGATGTTTATACTTTAATACGGTAGTCTTCTGCATATTCTTCGGCAGTAATTCCAGTATATTTGCTACATAGATATGTACAGTTGGGTGTGAAATTAGAGGAAATAGACGTGATTGCTCGCTTTCCCCCACTCTCTCTCTCTTCTTCGCTCACTTGTTCGCGCGCGTTCCATTATCGACTATCCTCCATTTAATCTATATCGGCCGAGAGGGCTTTTCCTATTACGTAATTCATTCCTTGTGTATTTTTCGCTATCGTTTTTCTTATGGGTCGGTTTTCGCGTCTTTTCTGATTTTTCATTTCCTCTCATCTCTTTGTTTTTTTTTCCAACCGTTTCAGTTTTGAGCCGAGATATGGACGAAAGAGGGAGAAGGAGAAAGGAACCGAAGGAATACAATATATGCAGTTCAATAGAAACGGATAAAATAGAGATAAGATGTGGTAAAAGTTTTATATGTTTCATTAATACTAGCACAAAGACCGTTTCAGCGAGGGAAAGAGAGAGAGAGAGAGAGAGAGAGAGATTCGGCCAATGGACACTTCGGATCTTTCACTTATCTCTGTCGCGTTTGCAGTCCAATAACCAAAGCATTAAAACTGCTGCTACGATTATGATTAAATGCAATCGCATTTATTGTTGGCTATTTTTTTTTTTTCTTTTTTTTTCTATGATTCCATGAAATATACATGGCAAGGGATAGCACGAACGGGCATCTCGTTGTCGCCTTTTTTTGTTGCGCCGTTTTTCCGTTTTTGACAGTGAATGTGATAACCTGGTTAGTTGTTGATCCTGCGATTTTTTCAATCGCTTGCGCGTATTTTGCATCGATCTATTGACGGTATCTTTCAATATTCGGTGGTATATTTTTAAATGCACTCTCCAGTCACCGGAATGTGAGTGTGAATGTGTGCGTTGGCTTGGCGAATGAGGTGCTCAATTTTGGGTTCACACTCACACACTGTATCGATACGCTTAGCGGGACAAGCACATCAAGTTTTTGCTCATCCACTATTTTCTCATTACAATTGCCAAGTTTATATCGGTGAAATATATTTACCCTTTCCCATTTATTGATCGCAATGAAAATGAGGATTTTTTCACACTTTTCCCTTTATACATTATTGATTCACTTTTTACGTGTCTCCCGGCTCAAACACAATTCACTGATTTCTTCTCCGTTCGTTGTGTGCTTTTTCTTGTCGCTCGCTCGCCTCCTCACTCGCCTGTAATAAACAAGAATAATGAATTCAAGGAATGCATGCGTTGGAAATGCAACAAACACCCCTCTGGCAATCGCATTGCAATGTGCAAACCTCAACTGGCTCAATTTACACGCAAACCGAACGAGAAAAAAAAAAATAATAATATTATATTTATATATTAGCCAGCATTGCACATGGAAGAGAGTTTTCTGCTCTTAAAATTTACAACAGATTACACGTAAAATTGCCATAAAGATTTCGAACGTAGCCCCCCACATACAAATATCCAACACATATTTATATGAGACAACGCGATGGCAAATCTTCCACGAAACATGCAGCGAAATGAGGATATTTCTTATTTCAACAGTGGTTGCCATAATCATCATGCGGTGTGTGTGACTTATATTTGATTCGCCTGTTCGGTAATTCTGCTCGTTTGCAAGTACAGCCATTTATGCGGCACGAAGCGAGAGTGCGAGAACCAGATATACGATCGGCTGGCAGGACACACGGATAACATTGTAAAAACCAAAAGTTCGGCTGATACAATGGTTGAACCTGACACACCGCCAACCAAATGTCATCACTTACTAATGAAAATAACACTGCATTCGCATATTGTGAACATGTAACATTGTCTATGTGTCTCGAATGAGCGCTAACAAAATAAAACATTAAATTTCAATTTTTCTCCTGTACGTTTTTATCAAAGCACATTCCTTCCATGAATATCTATTTGATTTATATAAAATAGGTATTTTTCAAACATTTCCCCGTTAAAAATGGTTTGTAGCATTTCGTATTTTGATAGATAGCGTTTGCTATTGAAAAACTTGTTCCTGTTCGGCTCATATGGTTGCGCGCATACATACAGAGAGTCGGTGTCCCAGAGACAGAGAGAAAGAGGCAAGGACAGAGAATGAGAGTGATTATTATAATTTAACAGGTTCATGGTGCTGTCTTGGTTGAAAAAATCCACTCGAACATGATACATATAAGTTGCTGCAATTGTTTTATATTGCATTTGGTTACACGAACATTAAGCTGCTTACATTCAAAAATATGTTCGTATTTATTCATAAAATGTGTCTCACACGTCCAACATTGAGTGCGACAGCGGCGAAGGAACGAATCTATTTTACTATTAACTGCCTGTTTAATAAAATATTTGGTTTAAATTTTATTAAAATATTTGTATAGCCAACGGCGGATGAATCCAATTCAAAATTATTCGCTTGTGAGAGTCCGGCCAACCAAGTCCTTTATGTATATATTGTTGATTTATAGCTATGCATTTATGAAAAATTGAGAAAGAAAGCGAGTGAGAGAGAGAGAGAGTGAAAAAAATCAGATCATTAATTATACTCACTCATTCCGATACCCAACATATTTCGTTTGCTTAGTAACTCAGCGACAACTCTCGTACACATTAGCGTGAGCAATAGCACTGCTCACTCTGAGTACTCAGTTCGTTCAAAGAGTTCTGGAAAAATCGACTGAATTTTATCGTTGATAACCAAAATGTATCATGAAGCAAATTAGTGTTCATACAAATATTGTTATTCGAGTAACACAAAAAAATAACTGCATACGAAAATAAGAATGAATTCTGTTCCTGAAAGAATGAATTTTGTACCCTTTTTGTGATTCGTTCGTTGGACCCTTTTCTTCGTCTTTTATTTTCTTTGGCTTCCATGTGAAGCACACAATTCATTCGCTGAATGAAAAATCACTGCTTGAAAATCGTGCAATTGAAAGCATTTGAACATTAAGTTGCATTTGATCGATCTACTATTCTATTTGAAAAGAATTTTCTTCGAAGAAGCCAACAAATCTCGAGCAACGAACAAAAAACGAATTGTTAGTTTTTGTTTATATCGCGCTGTAACGCAATGACTTGTGAAATGCACATAATTGGATTACGGGATTCACCTTAGCATGTGCTGATGCTAAGCCACATAGAGCTGTCTACGCACGCAGTAGCTAGCTGGTACGGCTCTCAATGTCTACACATATTACATCCAGCTACCAGCTCGAAAGTAAGCTGTATTTATTGTTCGTATGAAATACCCAAAACGCATATGCATATATTATTTTACCTTGTAATACACAAACTTTATATCGCTTCAAACAAAACCGCATAAATTTTACCGTGCTGCCGTAATTCAAATGCGAAACGAGAGTAATGTGTGAAAACGAGCAAGCCAAGAAGGAAAGAGCATAAAATAAGCAAAGCGACAAATAGGAACGATTCAAGCGACTGGGGCTTATGGTGGAAATTCTATGGTGGAATTTCGTGTGTCGAACCAAAAAAGTAAGACACCGAAATAAAAGGGGTCCATCGGATAAAAGAAGTAAGAGAAAGAGAAAGAGAGAGAGAGTGAGCGAGTGAAAAAAAAACAACGGAAAAAACATATACTTATAACAAAAAGTGGAATATGTTTTCATCTCGTAGCCTCCAGCTGATTTTACATATAAATTGTAATAAAATCTAATAATAATAACCAGAATATGAACTGAGAATGATAATCCACACTGCTAAATATGCGGTAAAATAGAATTCCAAGATTGCCTAGCCACACTCGGTTTATATCAGCATACAGTAGGGCCGAACGAACGAACGAGCGTATTCATCGGTGGTGACACGACAAACAACAATGCAGCGGAATTATGTGTGAATTGGAAAAAAAGAAGTTTAAAGTTTTCGACATTGACGCGCTCTTATGTGTCCAACTTTTTGTTGAACGCACTTCAACTCATCAAAATAAAATGTTTGCTCCGATATTCTTCGATTCATCGTCAGCATGAGAGCGAAAGAGTGAAAGAGAGAGAGAGAAAACGTTTTGCAAAAGTTGCTACAGTCATTCTTTGTGGCGTTATTTCAAAAGAATTTCCCTCAATTGCTTTGAGCAGCTGATATGTTTCGCTTCAAATATTCAATAAACATCAATTCATCTCTCTCCATAAATTGATGGAAAACGATTCATCGCCGACAATATTTGGACACAATCGGCCACCAATTCTCATAAGTCACACATAAAAAATGGATAAAATGCGATGCGTGTGAATCGTGCGGCCCTATCCGTGAATTTCATAGATTCGCATTTTATGCTGTATGTATGCTCTTTTATTATACGATTTCGTATCTGTAACTCCCATTCATACAAATAGAATTACAACGACCATATTTCAACTGATGTTGCTGCTTCTGTTGATGCTGCTGCTGCCGCTGCTTTGCTGAGTCTCATATTGCTGATTGAATTGCCTTGCCTGCTGTCTATATTCCGTTTGCATTGGAATGCATGGCATGGTTGGGTTCAACACAAACACTCCTTCTGTATTCGTTCCACACAGTATGTGAAAGAGAGTGTGATTTGCTCGCCTCATTCGGCTCTGTGCATGTGTCTATATTCCATACCAACCATTTTTCTAACGATTATTAACATATTATGCAGAAAATCATAAAATCATCCACAATCAAATTGCTGTACAGAATTTTACATGGATATTTTCACCATTTCAACGTCTCTGATTTGTCATCTGAACATTTCAAGATTTTGCTCATTGCTCCTGCTATCGCCTCGACTGTTCCCCACAGCGTTTACTGTGGTGGTGAGTTCACACTCAGTTTTGTCCATATCAGCTACCCTTCTATTCATAAAATGCCCAAACAAAATCGAACGATAGTTAGGGTGTTAAATTGTTGACGCGATAATACGAATATGAGCTAACGAAAAGTCAAGCATTAAATGGATATAAATTAATTGGTTGCTCTTGGTACCGATGTCATTTAACATTTAACTCTGGATACATTTATCTAAGTGAAAACTGAATGACTGTGTGTGTAATTGCGGATGCGGCTAACAGAGACACACGCATATGCAAAAAAAAAGTACACAAAAAATGTTTTCAACTTTGTTAAGCTTATGGCTGTTTTTTGTTTTGCTTTATTTTCAGCTGCTCCTTTCGGCTTTGAAAATTACGGGCTAAAAAAAGTATCCGCATTACCATCCAAATGTTAAATGAAAAAAGGGGGCCTTTTTGCTGTTTTATGGTTGACACGCAGAGGTAAAGATATGCTCTTGGTAATTTTAAATCTCACACTCTCTTGCTGTCCTTGTTTCCTTTTCACACATACGCAAATCTACACACCAAAATACAGATGGGGAAGCATGAAGCACGAATTTGACGATTGACACCCTATCAAAAATCATACGTGTGAGTATTGCATATACATGTGATAACTATATTACTTTGATACACATTATCCATAATACGCGCAAATCATCAAAACTGGCGCTGTCCACGTCCATGCCATTTGGTGCTGTGTCATCTTGTGTGCTGTCCCCCAAACGTCTATTAATATATTTATATTGTTTTCGATCGGCATCCGATTGCCAAACATGAACACAGCGCTCCATTTGAGAGATGGTTTAGTATAATAACATTTTGTTCGTTGCCTCTTTCTCAAGCTTCCCAACCAAATATAAAAATGCGCTATAGATTTTCTGCTATTGAAGTTCTATCGCTGATATTGTGCCATGACTTAATATATTTGCTGCAATTTTCATGGTCAAACTTAACAACAACAACACACAATAATTGACCACTGTTTTCGGCAACATGAAATCGGGATCGGCCGGTCGAGTTCACATTCATATGAACTCAACTCAACTCATGCATCGGATGTTCGGCTGGCGAGCATTCAACGCCATCAAATGGAATGAAAAGAATAAATTATAAATTACATTGTTGTTTAAAATTGTACACAAATTAGCCATCAAATTTCCTCATATCCATTGAATCCCTTAAAAGCATAAACCAATCATTGCAATGCGCCACCGAAAAATCCCCAGCCATATCTATTCAATTTTTATGCGCATCACAGCAATTCAGTGGTGTTCAGTTATGGATTCGGTTTTGTATGAAATAATAAGCAGCCGAAGCATCCGAACTAACAATTAATTCGCACTAATTTTTATCCATGAAAAGGCATTACACATTAGAAACAAGTAACGATAACGCAAGCAAAATGCAATGACACAAACAAACAGAGGGAAAGATCAGCATCGAAAATTACAGCACAGTAACAAATACCGGCAAGAGATGCACACGGCAATCTGTTCGTTTGTTCGTTCGTTCGTTCATACACTATCGAGTGGAATGCGGCTAATTTTGGTGGCAAATTGTACTGACACACTTCGGCACAATGCAGAGCACGCGCGAAAGTATTGTGAGTGTATTTCACAGTGGAAAAAGGTACATATAATATGCCATCGCAGAAAAATACAAATCTATGTTTGGCATCGGCATGCTGGCTGGCTGAATGGCTTGCTTGCGTGCATCGACTACATCAGTTCAGGCATTTTCGCTTCGGTGTTGCTTTATTTTCATTCATTTCAGTTCAGTTCAGTTCAGTGCTATTCTGTCCCGAATTTTGACGATCTGATGGAGTGCATGTTTGCACGTTTGACTAAAGAGACACACAACTGTTTGATGGTATAAAAGCGTTTCGCACAGCATCCCGACAGCAGTGAACGTGCAGAGCGCCACTGTTACATATCGTATCGTGTATGCACGGTGGCGATTTATCGCATGTTCTCCATACTCCGTTGCATGCCACATTCACTAGCTCGCTCGTTCAACGCTCTGTCGTTCGTTTTCTCGCTCGCTACGTTCGACGATTCGATAGTCGCTCCATGTCAGTCAGTCAGTTGGACCTGATATTATACGCTTTATACGGCACAGGGATATAGATGGATACTTTCATGTGGATGGAAAATTGCAATGCATACTCGGTGCTCGGTGTATCGCTGGTGTGCTTCGCTTCGCGAATGTTTGTACAATATGGATAATAGTATATGTATTCTGCGCAGGATGCTATCAAACTAGAGTAGATAACGATGTTCTCGTATGAAATTCGCAATTTTCTCGGATGGTTACAATGTATACAAAATGTTAAAAAAATGGGCGAGCCTTTTTAGTCTTTTCTTGAATCTTGTGGCATTAATTTGGATGCTCTAGTGCTCTCTCTGCTCTCGGCTACTTGACGTTCAAAACTTACTCTGTGCGTTTCGTTCGTTTCGTTCGTTTCGTGTGATATCACTGCCACGCCCCAGTGTGTGTACACAGAAGAGAGAAATAATAACGAACCTTTCCGTTTAAAAAATAAACAAAAGCATTTCAACGAATAAATAAATTAACCGAATGAATAAATAAATCTGGGAAATTACGGGAAACAAAAATTCTGTAAAAAAATATCTTTATGCCAAAAACTTTTCGAGGTTCGCTGAAAGAAAGTCAACAAATATTCGCTTCCAATTAAGGGGGCAAAATATGTGGAGAGGCAATTCTGCCGAAAACAAATCATGCAACAGAAACACAACCAGAAATATCAAATATAGCAAAAGAGTCGGAAAATCAGTACGTTTCACAGCACAATCACAGTCGCATCGTATCGCATCGTGGTTGGAGCCGAATTTGATCAGATATCATTTGAATTGCGTTTGGTTGAATTACATAAAACTTCAATGGCTTTGATTTGATGAGACAAATAAAATTTTGTGATTAAACAACAAAGTGTTCTGGCAGCGAATCGACAAGAAAAACATAACAAGCTAAAAGATAATGTGGCGCACTTTTAAATGCGATACAACGGTTAATAAATAGAATCTTAGACTGCATTTTTTGCGAACACCGCCAACGGCGTATAATGAACGCACTTGTTCAGACGATGTGATCTTATGAACTCGCTAAAAAAAAGAAGACAAAAACGCTTGCAAAACAAATAGATAAGAGAGATAAAACGAAAGCGCTCAATTTCGCAAAGAGTGGAATGAATTAAATTGTGAGTGTGTGTACATTTGAAATCAAAGACGATATATTAGACTTTTTCCCACCCACTTCACAAGTTTTGCAATTGCCACTTACATACACACATAATTCGTGCACGGCAAATACGTAAACAAATAATAAATATTACAAGTTAAGCGAGAGTGACATGATCCACTTGTGACCTAATGTACTGCTATCAACAGCATTCAAAACACATACTTCGAACCGAAACAGAAACAATAACAAACACACGAACCCTTTTAAATATGAAAAACTGATAATGGCCATATTATTATCAATTTAAACGACCCGATCTTAATGTGATGTCCATTTTGGATTTACTCCGACTGGAATGAATTCGGCAACAAAAACACAGCAACAGTGAATAACAAAAACTTACATTATATGATCGAATTGCAAAAAACAAAAACACCGTCGAAGCACATAAACGAGCATACGAACGCATCGAAAATCAAAGCATCAAAGCCATAAAGTGTTGTATAGCGTAGCGCTCGGAAAAAGGGCGAGGATTTTAAAAATTCAAACCAACTGGGTGTGTATGTGAATTGCAACTCGACATTGTACTATGGACAAATGAGGGAAAGAGAGATGCATCTCGGTCTGGTTATGTGCAATTTTCACAAATTTAACACGTGAATTTGAGCAAAAATTAATGAATATCCATGTAACTGACACATGAAAACTAATTAGACAGCTTTTTCGACATATGCACAGGAGCCCTTCTGCACGACAGAGAGACCGAAAAAAATTGCACGTGAACGAAGGGTAAAAAGCCACACCAAACGCAAACATTTCAATCGAAAAAACAATAAAAACAATGCTATATCCATCAATTTCAAGCTAAATAGTGTGTTTGTTGTCTATAAATATATATAAAACAGCACTGAACATTCCAATTTTACACATAAACCCGATGCAAATGAACGAGAATCCATAAAAAAGGCAACTCCGACAAAAATCAATCACCCAATACATTACCTCTTGTCCATAACAAATTGATTAAAATATAAATATTATATTAATTATTGCGGACACCAACTGGAAATTAAAATAATAATATTGAAATAAATATTATTATTATAGTAATAACAATAATAAGCCAAGTAACACAAACACGTACGATTTATATAAGTTTTGTGTGTACTTTCGCGATTTTCATTCCAGAAGTATTTGTTGTTCATAGCGATAGCGCTTAGTACAAATTCTGTACACAAACAATCCACATCGTCCCAGTCCGCACGCATAGAAAGAGAGAGACATCAATTCCCGATTCTAGACTCTTTTACACACCCACTCACCATCGCATCCAAACATATATACTTATATCTCGACACCAACTGTAACAGGAAGCAGCAGCAGCATCATGGTGTTATCAATAACTATCAGCATTCTTCTTATTATTCAAAGTATGTATAAAACAATAATATAGTTGATCATTTTACATTTAATATATATGTCACACAATTAACAAAACATTAGCAATTTGGCATTGAATGTAGGGAAAATATTCCAACATGTAAAACAAGAAATTTGAAAACATAGCGCACAGCAGAACACACAGAAAATGGCAATCGCCCTTTTTACCGATGCAAACGCTGCATGGAAATGGCAAAATCACAGCGAATACGTCGGCAGATCCTCTCTGAATACATTTATTTGAATAAATACAATTTTTGCGAATATTGCATTTAAATTGTATTACTTTCAATATTTTACACATTTTTTTAACAATTCACCACGTTTTGTTGATATTTTCGGAAGATCGAAGCCACTCTAAAACGGTCCCCAAAAATATTTTGTATATTTATTTCTAGCCATCGAAACAAAAACAAAATATGCAGAAAAAAATCTCGGTTGATCGCTGCTACAACGTGTTTTTTTCTGTGTGTACATACTCACATGATGCTGTGCACGTCACACAGCATCTCATATGGGTGTGAATCGACACTTTTCGCATCCAAAACCTGCACATATTTTGCTAAATTATATTTTATTCCTAGGAAATTTGATTGTTTTCAATTTTCAACGATTTACATGCCAACATGCTAGCGCACACTCACACTCAATTACAACATTTCACCAATTCGTACGGTATGATGTTGGGTTTTTCGTCGCTCATTGGATGTGTGTTTGCGTGTTTTCTGATACAAATAAATGCACGACCAAATCCTCGCTCTCGCTCTCCGTCCGTATATACCATGAATAGGAATTCGTTTAAATGGTCCTTTTTTCTGAGTGCTTTCGATTTAACATGGTGCATCGGGCACATTCGGCGTTGCATGAGAGGTGTGAGAGATGGAAAGGAATCAATTCATACTAATGCACAATGAACTTTTCATTTCCATTTCGTTTCGGGTGTTGGTATAGATAGTGGTTTTCATTTCATTTCTCTGTGCATGTGCGAGAGAGTGTGAACGTGTATGTTTGCCACTTTTTTTTCTATTCTATTTTGTTTTCATTAGTCGTAGCAGAATGAGTTTTCCACTTTTCTCAATTCCCTATATTTCTTCTCATGCTTTTTGTCGTGTTCGTCTTTGTGTTTTAGCCAGTTGTTGCTGTAATTTTAGTTTAACGTTTTTGTCTACCTGCACTAGACGGCGTTTCTATATGCCTTCAATCCGGCGGTGACTATTTCGAGTCGAGGACATTTTCGTGTGATCCAACGTTATTATTGCAAATATAAACAATACCGCAATGCATTTGCAAATGATGGGTCTGTCGTAATTTTTGTTTTCTCATCCAAATGAACACCAGCAATTTGTATATTTGCCATAAACTTTTCTCCGATTGATTTTCAACCGAAAAATATGTGTGCTTAAATAAACAGTTTTTAATGAGTGTACAGACTGCAATGAAATCGAAACGAGCATAGATGAAACCATTTTCTCTCGTCCTATAATTTTAATTATTTCCCAAATCGAGATTGAATGGTTTTTCATCACAGTCACAACAATTACTAAATTGCTGGCGGTCGCAAAATGCCGGCCGTGAATGACAGAGAAATATAAGTGGAAAATTTGAAATGAAATTTGAATTAGATTTAATTGAATGCATAATCTTCCGCATTTAACAGAGTTAGTTGACGGTTAAAATATGCTTCCATTAAAAATTAGCCAAGTGGAAACAAGTGATATTTAATTTCTATGAGCGCAACGCTATAATTGGTAACAAAGAATCTTTATTCATTCGTGGATTCTTTCAGCTGAAATTCGTCAAAGTACCTATTTTCCGCTTGATACCCTTGATTCCGACTGCGCTGCCATAGCTGCAAAGCTAAAGTGAAGTGGATGGTGATGCGAGAAAAAGTATTGAAACCCGATTTTTCGCGTAAAATGACAATTTTAATGGCAAAAACAATTTCGGATTTTGCTCAGCACAAGCGGCGAGAGCAAAAGTTATGAAACATTTAATAAAATACTGAATTGAGGAATCAATGAATTCTATTGGTTTTTAATTGTCGGGATAATCATACTTTCGGTTTAACAATGAAATATGCGATAAAATTTGGTCAGCAAAAGAATTAAATAAAGAGAGAGAGAAAGAGCGGGAGAGATGGCAACTATCACATATCAATTTTGCTTTGGATTAAAATCAATATCTTAGATAATCTTTCGATTCGCATTTTATTGGCAGATATTCGATAGCAGATGCGAAAAATGAGATCATCCGCAAATGTACAAATGTCGAACATCCAACGGCAATTAATCAACATGTAATTGCATATTTTTGCTCCCTCTCTTTTACACGCACTCTTTATCATCCGCCCGATCGCTCGCTCTCGCTCTCTCACTCTTACCCATAAAAAGCTTCCAAAGAGCACAAAGAAAAATAAATTTCATATGCTGTCGCTCTAATACGTAGTCAAAAAGTGTACGTAGTCAGTGTATTGCGACTGGGGTGTGGAAAATGTGTAAAAAAAACGTGTACAAAATGGAAAACGAAACAGTGGTGTTCCATTGTCGTCATCAAAGTTTGTCGTCGTGGTTTTGGTTCTATGCCCGATACGTAACGCATCGTACAGAATTTTAAATGGTTTTTGAATGGTTGAACAAAGCAAAATATATGTATTTTAATTGCATAAATATACACTTTATTTACCGCTTTGAGCATTTTCAATTGTAGTTTGCGGAGCAAAAAAAAAGATTCGGTATTGTTAGAATCTATGCAATATCATGCTGTTTCGTCCCGTTTTGCATTTGAAATGTATTCATTGAAATCCAGAGAGCGAATTCAAAACTAATGTACATTGTCTGTAAATGTATTCAATAATTTTGTTTCAAATGTACAGGGTTTTTCAGCAGATACGATTTTCGAAATGTGCGTTTTTTTTAAAACAAATTGCAAACTCGATTCGCAAGGCAGAAATTGAGAATGTTCCGTTATACGATGCAAGCCTCTCAAGTACGCTGTCGATCAATTCATACGTGCCGAATATCTGGATATGATTCAACCAACAGCAAAAAAAAGGTGTGGTCCCGAATTCATCTGATATCCAGATCGGACGGCTTTCTCAGAAGATCGTTTCTCCATTGCTATGGAAATTTAAAGGGAAAATTGGCTGGCTCTTTGATGCCGTTTGCCTTTTTCCTCCCTGACGTTTAGACGCGAATCGGGTCGAAAAATGTGTAGCTCGTGATGCCCGCCGGCGCTATTTAAACGTTTGACGAATATGACAAAAACAAAAGACACAAACCCCCTGTTCAAATGTCTGCGCCCGATGGAAAAACATCGTTTAAACGTGATGTAATGTTCTTTTAGCCTCAACTCGTTTCGAACGCATTGGTAAAATTTTAATTGTGCATATTTCGCATTGAAGTCACCAATTATATGCTATAAAACTTGCACGCGTGAATGTTTACCAAACAAAGGCAAATTTGCGCTGCACACAGACACTCCCATACGCACACACACATACTCATTTATAAATATGTATCGAGATCTGCATATATATGCTCTTGCGTTTTAGATGTTTTTCGTTGGCGCACACTGCACAAGTGATTGCACACAGCATATCCTAAAGAGCCATTCCAAAAATTTATTTGGAAGAATAATTGAAATTCCCCGATTGGCGTAGAGTGGCGTGAAGTTCTGTGGCGATGCACATCTTTCGAAAATCCGAGGATGTCGAGTGTAGATTCATTCGTTGCTGTATTTTCTGTCGATCTCTTTTATTTTTCAATTGCGCCGTTACCGCTACCGCCGCCATCTTCAATAGTCTGTGCTCTATTGCTGACTCGGAAGCATTTCTGTTGGAATAAAATCGTGTTTTATATGGTTATTCTTTGCGATGAAGTAAAAGTGGCATGACACGCCAAGTAAAAGTGATTGTGAGCATCTAAGCGTTCGTATTGCTCTCGAGTACAAGTGCTACTGCACTAACCCAAGTTACACACCACTTCTATTCACACTTTTATCATACAAAAAACGAAAGAAGCCCGAAGAACTCGCAATTTCAAAATATTTACAAATACTTTAAATGCACAGTTTATTTACGGAAATAAATGTATATTCCGTGACAATGTAAACAGAAATGACAAAAGCTCTAGAAAACATTATTGTTCAATTTTATGGAATAGCTTATTTTGTTCCATTATCATGTGCGGGAGTTTTTCATTTGTGCATTTGTGCAGCAAGAGAATACAATTCTAATGTTGATTCGAGGTGATCATCATTTTAAAGTGGCAGCTCAAAATTGCCACCCCCTTTTAAAACCAATTCGCTGGCACAAGGAATTTGTGCATCCATTGAAGCTGGAAATATATTTTATCGTTGCTACGAATCGCATCAATAAATTCAGGCAATACCGCCTGCAAAAGCTAGAATCGCACTGAAGCATTGTTAATAAAATTGCATTAAACGATAGCAAAATCAGCGATAGAGAGAGAAAGAGAGAGAAAGAAGGCGACAGCGAGCTAGAGAGAGATGAAATTGAAGGATTCGGACGAACGAAAATGATTCGACCTAAAATGAAAGAAATGAAGAGATGCAGCGGATGAAAGATGAGAAGCGAAAGATTCATCAGAGTGAAAGTGATTTAGTTGCGAAACATTTGATATGCAGCATATGCCTTTGTTTTAAATGTCAGCTTTGAGACTACAAACTATCAACTGTTAAAACTTACATGCAAATTGGTTAGATAATTCGGCAAATACATGTGAATTTCGGACTCAGTCATGTGTTAAGCGCAGAGCATGCGAGAGTTTTCACCTTTCTCTGCTCTCCCCAATCGCCAACGAATATAACACATTTATATCCTTTCACGCAGCATTCGCCGCCGCTGTTCAAACCAACTGTCTCTTGTCCAATGGTATATACACTTAGCGATCTCTATCCAAAGGATAGATTATCTATGGATTTCTGAGCAATTTTGGTGATAAGTTCATATGCCATCATACATCGCAATGCGAAAAACCAACAGGCCAATTCACACATAACACCAATGATGTGCACATTAGAGCTGCATGCGCAAAACAGATACCGATGGTTTCTATCAGCAGCTTTTTGTAATGAATAGCCCAAAAGAGCAACAACATTTAAGGTAATCCAAATATAAGGAATGCAACACACAGACACACATATGCGAACGTGTCTTTCTTGCAGCTCTCGTGCTCGCTCGCTCTCATATGAAAATAAAACCAATTTCAACGTGCAATCGAACTAACATTTGCTATGTTAGGTTATGTATGCGCATCGTGTAAAAAGCGCTACACGAACATGAATCTTCTCTTAACACTAAACAGACAATGCACATAACACGTTATGAACTGATCATTGTTCGCATTACCGTAACACATGCGGGTGATACTTTAGTTTCTACGGGATTTCTAATCTGCAAGCTTATGGCGTTGGACATTTTCCAGGAGTTTTGTGCTAACACGTAATATTTTAAAACCAACCCGTTCATTTCTTTCGCTTTTGCCGTCTCACAAATATACTTTGTACTCTATCTACATTTCTTTTTAAACTTGTATTTATGTGGCCATGCTCAGCTTATACCATTAGTTTCTAACAATTAAACACATATTCATCATATAACTCATTAAGTTTTGCTGAGCATATATGAAAGATAATATATAAAAATTGGGATACGCTCAGAGGGCAGGCGAGAAAAAACGCTAATTCGGGTTCTGGCTCTCATACATAATACATGTGCACGCCAAATTTAAAAAGACGTTCACTTCATTTGCCAAATAAAATTCATGAATATTCGGTTTGTTCTTCCATTCACATGGTGAATGTCGTGCGATCAACAAAACATTTTGTAGCAAAATTCGCTGGTGTGTGTATACGTTTTTTCGTCATATAAATTCATGGCATTAATACTGTCAATGATTGTCTAACAGCGTAAATATTACGTTAGTTATGGTAACTGTCACTTCGTTCTTTGCTCCTGTTGTCAGCCCTCGACTCCATTTATTTTACTTTCTTGTTCTTTTTTTTGCTATGCCACCTTTTCTCTTCTCTTCGGTTTTTTTATAAATGAAATAGCTGTTTCTACGCATTCACACATGCCAAGATTGGTTTATCTGTGTGTTCACTCGTTCTCTTTTCACGAAATTGTTACTGTACTGCATATTATGAGATTGTTTTGTAAAATTAATGTGACACGAGTAGGTTTGCCTATGTGTATCACAACGATGTTTATGGCAAAAGCGCACATTCGTATCTTTGGTGTCAGTTTCCGTTCGTTTGATATGTTCAGCGTAGATTGTGTGGGGGGGGGGGGGGGGGGGGGGGGGGGCTGGTGGTGTGGTGTTGTAGTGCGATAAAAAAAAAGAATTCGAAGCAATCCAAATCTAAATCCAAAAAGAGTATGGAGAGACAAAGAGAGAAAAAACAGCAAAACCAGCCGCGATGGTGGTGGCGGCGGCAATGGAGTGGCGATGGAACGAAAAATGTGAAAACCGAATCGACTTTGTTGGATAAAGAATTTGAACATGTGTGTTTCTTATGTTTACTTTCAATATATATTAAATGGGCCTCTGTCGATTGGGAATTTGATATACCAAGGTGTATAATTTGAATTTTTTCGTGAAGAAACTTTATGTGATTACTGGTTTAAAAATCGTTTCTAAATTGCCAACTAAAGACTTGTGAGACCAAAAAAAATGAGATAGAGAGCGACCGAGAAGCATGAAGATTGAGAGAAAGAGAGAGAGAGAAAGAGAGAGAGAGAGAGAGGGAGAGAGAGAGGATGAAAAGAAGTGAGAGACGGTGTGTTGGAAGCGTACAATTTATAAGACGAAACATGTATAATACGTCTAAACTAATATGCCGGAGAATGAAAGCAGAAACTGAAAGAACACAAAAACGGAGTTTCATAAGATTTTTGTGTGCTTTTTTTAGTTATGTTTTCCTCTTTCTCCTCCACCATTCTCGCTCTTTCTCTTTCACTTTCCGCGCCCCGCTATGGAATGTCGAGCATTTCTCCGCTAAAAAGATGAAATCGTCGAACTTTCCAACATTTTTCTCTTTCAGCAAATCGAAAAAACATTTACATCTCACACACGTGCTTATACGTGCTACATATCGATATATAAAGAAGATGAATCGATAATAGAATACACAGACTGTTTGCTTGTTACTTTGACTCGCTGGTCAAAAGCATTCACTTAAAGAGCGATGAGCATGAGCCAAACGAATGAGGCGAGAAAAAGAAAATTGCAATCAGACTCGTCATCGGCCGAGAGCAAAAGCAATAACGGAAAAATTTCTAAATGAGAAAAACGATTCTCACGAAATGGAAAATATACGGCACCTATACGTATTGAATTTGAAGCAATATTACATAATACACAACGATTATGTAACTAAATTGAGTGGATTTCATTCGTTCGCCTATCGATGTGCAATGCCTTATTCCAATTGCGATGGTGCAAGTTTATTGGTGCGATTGGTGGCGCGCGGGATTGTTGTTAACTTAACCGTGTTAAGCAATAGCAGTTAATTTGAGCAATGGGGATGATAAATATTCAATGATTCATATCCTTACAAATGACATTCAATTTTACATCAATTTTTTTTCGCCCGCTCTTTATAATTTCATTAAATCTTATTGAGTACTTTGATGCGAACGTAATTTACTTCTCAACTTGTATCAATTGAATACAGCATACACACACAGTATGCATCAGGGCACAATAATAATATTGAATGGGAGAGGGAGAGAGTGAAATTAGGTTCGTAATTTTAGCGTTGCGTGTTGTATTGTGTTATTGTCGTTAGCATTTCTGCTGCCGTCACCGTCGTCGCCATCGTCATCATTGTCATTTTGTTTGAAGCATTAGACATCGCAGCACTTGGACGATGGCTGGCGCTTGGCATGTGCGATTGACACCATTTCAAGCATGAAGAAGTCTATGGAAGACATAACCCAATGTGAATTTCATTTGATATGCGGGCATTATTCCATAGCATTGGAAGTTCACATAAAGTCCAAATCACGGTGGTTTAGTTGCCAGCATTAAATCCAGTATGTTTTGCGTGTTAGTGTATATGTGTGTTGGTGTGGAGAGATGAATGAAGAAGAATCGCTGCGAATATGAGATCCTTTTACACTCTGTAGATTCGTAAGCATCGCACACAGATTTTATATTCCCCTTTACTGTTTTTCGCGCTCACTTACCCGGAAGAAACAGATTTGATTTGGTAATTTATTTTTTTTTCTCGTCTTTTGTTCTTCGCTTCTTGGCTCACACTTTTTCGGTCCGTCGAAGTAGTTACAGTTGTTTCACCAGCCACACTGCCATCCCTTTCATTCCATTTTTTTTTTTCCTTCATAAACGTGGCTGTGCACTCTCCTTTACTTTCATTTCATGAAATTCGCATTCATAATGGTGTGATACTTGTGATATTACGCAAAAAAATGCTTATTTCATGATAACAAAAAAGGAAACCATGACAAGAAGATGAGGGCTTGGTTGTAATGCACGGTGTATAGCTACGAAAACGTTATAATCAGTTTATCGTGTGGGTAAAAATGTGTCAACGCCGTTGCGAATGAATAAGAAACAGAGCGAGACAACAACAAAAAAAAAAAAAAAAAAAAAATCAGTTTGCTAGAACAATGAAGCGTCAGCAGTGACAACGATCGAAAAGATTTGCAGAGAATGTGTTGCAAAAAGTGATGAAAAAAAAATATCAATGAGAGATTGGCTCATTTTTAAGCTGTTTTGCCAGCTTTTAGCTGGGTGGTGATGGAGATGCAAAACACGGATCGGCATCATCAGATGAGATTGGGTTTGATTGGGATGGTTTGGATAATATTGGGTTGGGATCAAGTAGTCCAAGTGTAAAACTATGGCATTTTATGCCATATCTTTATAACCATGACTCATTTTCCTTTATTAAGTAAAAATGCTTCACATTTGAAGATTTTATATGCTCTTTATTCATTCCTCGCGTCATCCATTCATTCGTCATGCTTTTACTCGTTGCTACTCTTTATCATCATCATTTCTTCGTTCAATGTTTATAATGATTTTCGCGATGGATGCGACCGACGACGTATTTGTGTGGGTGTGTTTGTGTACCAACTTGGATCGGGCTCCTCATATTTGCACACTGCAGTAAGTTAGTGTGGATCATGATATTGATATCCCTCATTCTCACACTCTCTCTATTTTTCTTTACGTCTGTATGTGTAAACTGTATTGTAATGTAGCGCATAAATAAATAGTCATAGAATCTTCGTCTGTCGTGCACGTTTTCGTAAAAAGCAATCTGTTGACATCGCGGACCAAATGTCGCTATCTATAGAATGATGACAGAGAAACGATGCTAAGAAATTTGCAGAACGAAGAAAAAAAAACTTAACCAACCAACACAGAAGAAACAAAAAAAGAGTAATGAAGGAAAGAAAGCAAGACGAACGAACAGAAAAAGAATAAAATTAGAAAGCCAGGCACTTTCACAACACACAAAAAATTTACGATAATAACAATAAACGCGTTAGTATACTTTGGTTAATGGTACCTACGGGTGGCTTTTTGCTATATAATAAATATTATATAATAATGGCATATAATTATATGCAGCCAGAATATCTTATAGAATATAAACTTATACACATTATACGCATACTTAGCATTTGGTTGTTGTTAACGCGATTTTATGCGCGTAGCATTTAATAAGACAAATACTGTGACATCTGAGACCTCCACTAACATTCAGACAATAACCTTCTTCCTTTACATTCCCTTTCGTCCTTTTTTTGGTGTGTGTTTCGGTTCTTTCGTTTCGTCTCGCTTTGCTTCACATCCAATTTAAACAAAGATCCAAAAAACCAAAATACACGAAAGCTGAGGAAAGGGAGCCAAAAAATGGCGCGGCGCTGCTTGGGATGAGTAAAAGCGCCGGGAGAAGAGAGAGAGGCAGACAGTTACTAACAGCAGAGCACCAGATGATAACAAAGAACAATAGAAAATATGGCCAGGAAAAGGCGGAACAGATATTCCCATCTCAGTATCCAAAGAAGATGAGCATCAAGAAGAAATAGAAGGAAGAAGTAAAAAAAAAGAGGAAAAAAGCAACTTATCTTTACGATAATCAATTACCCAATTAAAAGAGATTTAATAATGATCCAGATTTTATATCGTCATACTTGAAGTGATGCGACACACTTTTCAAGAGGTTCTCGTGATTGGTTGCCGCACGATGTGGTAAAAAGAGGAGAAGTAAGTGAATGCCGAGAGGAAAGAATGAGAAGCGAACAACAAGCATATAAAACGCCTCGGTATGCTCATCATCATAAGGCGAAAATATCACTTCTTATGACTTCATTTCGCACTAACTGCCGCACAACAACGCACAAACATTTTACAGACAATAACACAAACAATAGTCAAATTAGGATACGCAAAGTAGTGTAACCATCATGTTTTTCGATAGGGAATGGAGGGAGCGTTGCGAAATCCGAAGAAGAATGGAACTTGATATGGCAGAGGTTAATGTTCCATTTGACATACACATACAATATTCCCTATTCAGATCAGCTTCTTCTCAGAGCTCAATTCAAATAGCTTGTTTACAATGTGATAACGTTTTCATCCTCACACACCCACACATAACACACACACACACACACACACGTTCGCATGTAATTTATCTCATGGGCGATTATGAGCGAACCACAATTCTTCAGTATTTCAATAAGCGCTCTCATTTGGATATTTTACATGTATAATCATTTTTATTGATATGCGAGCAGAGCGAGCTTTCGTTAAACGGCCAAAAAGCCAAAAGCCGAGATGATGTCGAAATGGTTGATAATGACGATATAGTATGGGGTCAAGACAAGCCATTCATTGTGGCATGCATCCATATAAAATATGTAAATTTACATGTATTTTTCGTGCACAGCATCATATGTAAAATGCGATATGATTATGATGATAATGCTTTCGCACATACACATTCAGAATTCAACTGGATCATATTTAAGTCCCATCAGAGACAGCTGAAATGTTGACAATTTCAGTGTGTGTGTGTCTCAATTCAGTGGATTATTTATCCAGAATGGTGTAATTATTATGGTGAAAAATACTAACCTTAGGTCAAAGCACAAATTGACCATGTGTATAGAACAGTGAATATAATCTGCATAATTTCACAGTAAAAAAGTATTTACATCAAATCACACGAGACATTCCCCACACACAGAGAGCGAGCGAGAGATCGACAGACACATTCCAAACAGTATCCATCCTTATCGTCCATCATTTTGCCCTCTGTTTTCATATGTAATCATTTCAAATGTGCCACTGAAAATGCTGGTGTTAATTAAAACCATTTGCCGAAGTTTATTTACGCAAAAAATTCCATTCACCGCAAAATGCTTCCTTTAGGTGCCATTAAGTATGTTTTACCGAAACAACCAAAACCAACAAAAAATGAAAAGATGGATTATATTATTGGTAAGCTGATACCAGCTCATTTAACGATTTTCATCATTTCGACACGGAATTTTTTTTTTTTTTTACGAAATATGCCTTGTTCCGTGCACAACAAATATTAGTCTGGTTATTGCCCAGTTTTCAATGCTAATATTCATACTTTAACGATGATGGACACATGCATACAAGTGGTTGCTTTGTTTGCTTCTCTTGGCCCAACTCAGTTGGATTCAATGGCAAAAAATCAACTACGATGCCATATACTATGCATATCCGTCACTCAATTTGCGATCATTACAGAATGTATCCCAACAAAAAAACAACAATAACAACATCAAATTCTCTCGTCTAATGGCTTATACATCATATTAATTGAGCACATTATCACGGTAATTTATGCTACAACATAAACATCATCGATTTGTAGACAAATTAGGTACTACATGGCTTCCAATTCAGTTGGAGATAGAGCGAGCGAACTGTTAGATAGAAATCCCATGGTCTGTGCATGGTTTGATATCGATGTCGAATCTAGTGGGTGTATGCATGCACACCAGCCGAACCGAACCAAACCGAGTGTCCCGGCACATTGGCATTTTTCCATACGACCGTTCCACTAAGCCCATGAGAGCTTAAACTATTCACAACATCTATCTGTCTAACTACCTAATGTATTTGCGCGTGTGTGTAAATATATATATATATATATATATATGGAGGTGTTATTGGAATGCTATATCGCATAGATGCCGTAAAATTTACATCTTGTGCTTAAATTCTGTACTGTTGTGGCACATTGGCATTGCCAACATTCTCATTTTTGCCACACTCACACAATCACCGGTCGCATACTTTATCGTTTGCTTAAACTGTTTTCCTCATTTCTCAATGAGCCACTGTGAGTGTGAGTGTGTGCAGTCATTCTCTCTATCATTCACCACATATTGGAATGCATGAGGTATTCTATGTTGGTTTCTTTCATCACCTTGTCCGCGCGCCAAAAGCCAAGCAAAGCCAAGCCAAGCCAAGTCGGTGGATGCTACTTTTAGTTGGTTTTTACCTTTTTATTCATTTATACCTTCCTTTTTACGTGTTTGTGTGTGCGTGGCGTTTTTGCTGTTGCAGTTTCTGCACAGGTCTTTGTTTCTCATCGTTTTTTGTCGATCCGCTTACGATCCGTCTTTACTTTGTGATTTTGGCAAAGTTTGTGAGTGGCTCACATTATTGTACATTCTCTATTTAAAGCATTGCATATTGCTCTTAAATTTACCGCATATTTAAGTAGCAACTATAACATTTCGTCAAGTCTTTTGTTTGATTCGAACGAACAACGAAGTAGGTGTTTCGATTCAGCTGTCTTTTTTGTGTGTGCTTCAACCGCAACTAAAAAAGTCCATTGATTTTGCAGGGTTTTGTTAACACCAAAAGAAATAGAAACAGTTAATTGCAAATATTGTTTCATCAAAAGTTTTAAAATATAAATCATATTTTCGAAAGAATGATCAACTGTGATCAACGCTTGCTCTATAAGACTATATATTAGAGTTCAAATTGAAAAAAGCTCTTTTAAGCTCTTTTCTTTCGTGCAGAAAATAATCTAAAATAAGACTTTTGACAACGAAGATAGAATAGAACGTTGAACAGAGCAAAAAAATCACGACCGACAAACTTTTCGCACCAAGAACAGCACACCATCGGAATGTGATTCCCAGGGATCCATGTGTGAATGGAGCTTGTACGGTATTCGACTTCGACAGGATATAAGAAAAATGCTTCCGTTTGTCAGTACATTATAATATAATGAATGCTTCCATGCAAATGTATTCCCTTCTATTGAAGAGAGATACGATCGAAATGAACAAAGAAAAAGGCGCATGGGATATCGTGTAATCTGAGGGATTAAATTTGATGGAAGTGGCATAAATCGATTGACGTTAGCATTTTTTGTTCTGCTGCTTTAAAGTTTCCTTCTCTCTCTGTGTCTCACTCTCTCACACACTCTGCGTCTCTTTCTATATCTTTCACGATGCGTATGTAGTTGATGTGCTCGAAATTTATTGAGTCGTCGCACGTTTGGCGTGAATAATTCATGAAGTTGAGAGAAACAACGACGCTAGGCTTGTATACCATATCAAAAATGATAGATATGGAGCGTTTCTCTATGCTCGACATTCAATGCGACAGTATTACTATTTCATTAATTAATATTATCGCTGTTAATAACGATAATTTCTTTGTAATGAACGGTTTTAACAAATAGAGATGAGATACATAGGAACCAATACATATTTTAGTCAAACTTATATACATGTAACATCAAATTGATTTGATAGACTTGATTCATTGACTTTGCGCTTGGTGGATGGTTGTTGCATTACAAGCAAACAACAATTGCAAATAGAAACGGGAGTCAGCGGCACCAGCACCAGCAACAACAATATAAATTCAGAAGTGTTTTCGGCGAAATAATCTATCTAATAGTCTAGCTTACGGACACGTACAGAATAAATGCCTTTTGTATGGTGCGCTCCGTGAAATAAATATTAGTCGTTTCAGTGCAAGTGTAAGTGGTGTGGTCGGCCGGCACCCTAATATCGGATTCAATGCTTGTGTTTTGGATGAAAAACGAAACGACGGGATAGCAGCTTGAATAAATGGTTTTGGAGTGAGAGCGATTTGAAAGAGATCGGGCGAGAAAGAGAGAGAGAGAGATAGGTAGCCGGAATAAATGAGAGCATGAGATCGAGAGTAAATGAAACGGCAAAAATAAGCATCAACGATGGTCAGTTTCTTTTCAAATAGAAGAGGAGAGAGAAATGAGATATGAAATATGGACATTCGGAATTGAATTCAATATCAGCGATGAGAATAATAAGCGACATTGCTGGCTGGCGGAATGAGAAGGAAAAGGGGGAAAAAAGAGTAAATAGTCTGCTCAGTAATATCATCAAGATGCTCAATTCACATGCAGCCACCACCAACCAGAAGTGGAATGAATGCAAAAACCGAAATATATTTATACATTTAGACACAACACATCCAATAATCGTAATAAGCCACAATGAACGACGGGGCCAAGATTTAAGGAGCATAGCTATAATCGGTAAACAAGCTTTTGCTACATAAGCCATGTAGTGTGTCAAGTATACCAATCGTGAGTTGAATCAAGTAAAATCCTAGATATAAAATACAAACAAAACTAAACAAATCAAATTGAAACACTTTCTGCTGCAGCAGCAATTTGATATGGATGAGGAAGAAGATGAAGAGCATCAGATATACCTTTTTTATTTTATTTTCATTCGATCAAAAAAGTAAATATTAAGGAATTCACAGAAAGGAAGAATTGAGAGGACGTTTTTCGGTGTATGATGTGTCCTCTACAAGGCGCGCGCGTTCATACATTATCTGTATGTAGAAGAAACAAGACAACTCACATATTCTCATTCGTCTAAGTGTTTGGCAACCGAGCATCGTAATGCAATCGTTCATCGGTGATCGCTTTTCTATCCTATATCGTGAAATTGTGAGATTGTGTCCTTTTTCTTCTTCAACATAAAATCACTCTACCTATAGCTCGGACTTTTCGAGAGAGAGAAAATATGAAATAAAATGAAAATGCTGGAGCAATGAATCGTACCGAAATATATTATATCTAGTGAATGGAATGCACATCGCTTAAATACACATAACATTTATTCATTTTTTTCTTTTGCCTCTTCATCTCGTCTGCATCGTCGCTTTTGCTCATTTCGACTTCTTCACCGCTGCCGTCGTTCATATTTTTTCGTTCTTTATTCGATGTTTAAGTTGACAGAAACCTAGTTTTTATATTCAAATGTGAAAAACCTTTTACGCTTCGATCCATTGTGCGCGCTGGTTTCAATGCTGTCGATGCGGAGCATACTCCCTATTGCGTCCGGCAAATATTCGAATGTATTTGAAATTACTGCGATTCGTAACTTTTGCTCTTTTTAGGAATTTTGGAACACACACAAAAGAATATTACATACATACATTACGTGATATCTATTTATTTTGCTCTACCGGAAGTTGAAATAGTCAATACAAGTTCTCATATTTTCTTATTCGAATGAAATAAAAAACAGTATACATTTTCTCTCATAAAGAAAGAGAGAGAGAGAGAGAGAGAGAGAGGGTATCGCTTTCATTTGGTCTCGTTGTTAACGCAGAGCATATGCATATTGTTGGTTCGATTGGACGCAGTCATGGCTCCGCCTGGGAGCGGGCTCCTCATAAACTGAGGGCTCAGTCAATATATAAGCGTACGAAGCCAAATACGAATCATACGTCATTCAGTCAAAGGTCAAAGTAGCTTTGACATTTGGATACGTTGTGTCATTTATGTTTGTATTTATTGAGGCATCGCAATAACAGCTCAACTCTCAGCTTATGATAAGCCCGCTCCCGTCCGGAGCCACGACTTATTCTGATGAGAGAGAATGGCATTGATCTGTCACAAAGTTTCGCTTACTCATTTCAATAATTTTATTTTATCTGAAAATGATGTTTCGATTAGAAATGTAACAAAACTATATTCATGTGAAGTACAGTTTGGTCCATTTCACACATTCGACAATTTGATTTCTACCGAGCGTATTGCATTGCTAAGTGTCAATATTGTTTGTTTTTATCGTATGAAAAATGGTCGCATGAAGATAATACGGATTTATTTGACTTTTGAGCCATTAACTTGGAGCGACATCATCGGCATTCGTGTGATATCAACACATTCAATATTGACCAATGCATATAATAATTTACATAAGAAATGGTCCATTCACTCCATTGTTGCGTGTATCATACAGTCCAAGTAGAAGACACAAATCATAAAAATAAAACCAAAAATAATAGAGTCAACAAAAACAAAAACTCATCTTCCTGATCCTCTCTGCTGGTTTGGCATGAGTCGGGTGAATATGCGGGGAGAGTGAGAGGGAGTGAAGCGGCATAAAAAACGACGAATGAAAATGGCAAACGAAAATATGTGGCGTAAAAGATAAAGTATGACCAAGGAAAATAAAATGTGATAAAACAAGCAAAATGAAACAAATAAGCATAAAATGGCAACGACAGTAACAACACAAACTAACGACGAAACAAAAACAACAGCAACAAAACAAAAGCGACAACAGCCAAGCACAGCCAGAAGATACAGCAACATCAACATCAACCAAATTCGCCGGCTAAGAATATGAGCCAAATAGCGTTACAGCCAATAGAGATATGGAGAAACAGCAATAGCAACACAACCCAAACTAAATGGAAGAAAACTAGAACCGAAACGTCAGAATATAAATGCATATTTCCAGCATTTACTCTGAGTTTGAGTATGTGCTTTTATGGAATAATAGAACAAATGTAGAGTAGCATTTATTCGTGTGTTCTAGTACTTGGCATTTTATTGGCATACAGTGGTGTGGCTGCACAGTATAACTTTTGCATGGCTTTGATCTTCCACATTATCGGGGTGTATGTGTGCAAGCGAGCAGCGAACGAGTCTGTTTCACGGTGCCCGTACGACGAATATTATTTTATGTATGTGTGCGCACATGCCGTTCTTTAGTATTTGTAAAACTTGAAGAAAGGCAAATAATAAAGTCAACAGAACAAATATTGCTTGCTTGTTCCTTTATTTTTGCCTTGAGCAATTACATTCATATTTATACACTTCATGTTCAACACAATTTTTCCGAAATAAAACATGTACCATGTAGCGTACATCATCACATCATGTAAAGTATATACAATTATACATTGCGCTAGATTTTCAACGAAATATCAGCTAAGGAGGTGACCGAGGCTAGAAAAAGAAAGAGACAGACAGACACACACACAGAGAGAGAGAGAGAGAGAAAGAGACGAAGAAAATAAATAAAAACGAACGAAGAAGATGAAAATTCGAAAACGGCAACCAAACATGAAATGTGCAAAGATGTTGCCGTGTTTCATGTTTAAGCTTTTTTCATATTCCTTCGGACGATTTGCCAGCCAGATTGAAGACTAACTAGGGCGATGTGCGAAACGGAGGGGCACGCAAACGTCTTTTGCACTTAAAGCAATGCTAGCGAAACCATATCATGGTGTCATTCATACAATTTTCGAAAATAGTTGGAGAAAAGTGCTGGGGCCTCGATCTTACCTTACTTGTTGATGAAATCGACAGTCTAAGGCTCTAGCACTGAAAACTAAATGATATGCAAATCTTTGGCATTCATCTTCAAAGTGCAGTTTTCCAAAGTGAAGTTTGATTAGCTGCTTTTATAGATCACCTGATTCGAGTAATATTTTTTGATTTTTTTCTATTGTTGTTGTTGTTGTTGTTGTTGTTGTTGTTGTTGTTGTTGTTGTTGTTGTTGTTGTTGTTGTTGTTGTTGTTGTTGAAAAGGCACAGCTCAAAGAAATGTTGCCCATTTTACCGGCATTTTCCACCCGCCGCAAATTCGTGTGAATGCACATAACTTTGGCGAAAGTTCGCATTTAAGAAGTTCGTAAGGTGTAAAAATGCCCAAACATTTAAACAAAAATATTACATTCACCCGTATTCAACACACCAAACCATTTAAACAAGAGGGAAACAGCTTCACTGATCGCTCTGTAAACGCTTTAGATAACTTTATCATTTGTTGCCAGAATTACAATAAGCCTTTTAGTTTATTTATCCATTCTTATACTTTTGGCTCTTGTTGCTTTTACACATTTCCACCTAACACATTTAGACTCACATCGATTTCATCTTCTTCCCCCTTTTTTATGTGTTGTCGATTGCACCATTTCAGATCACTGGTTTTTTTTTCGCTTTACCTATTCCACTTTGGTATTTTTTGTTCTTTCGTTCGCATATCCTTGTATACTTTTTTCACATTTTTTTTTTATCCATTCGTTGACTTTGTGCTATTGTTGTTGCCTACTCATTCGTATTGTGTGTGTCTGTATCATTTAGTTTAGCTTGAAATGGTATGAGAATGTGAATTGGAATGAAGCAAGAAGAGAATAAAAAGGATGCAAGAATGAAAAGTGTGTGAATTCTTTCTCTCGCGCGCGCCGGTAATATTGTGTGTATAATGTAGACTTATGTGTTCACAGTCATTCTATTATTTCATATGTTAGCGTTTTACAACGAAAAAGGAAAGACATCGGATACAATACTCATAGATACAACTACTTTTGATACAATAGTGTGGGATAGAGTCTATTTTCCAACCAACTAAAGTGCTCGTGAAAAACGATGAACAGGGCGAGAGAAAGAAGCGAACAAGATGAGCAACAATAACGCCATCAATGGCAATAACAGCCAACACACACATACACACCCAAAGTCGCACCCTTGCACCGCACACAAAAGCAACGGCAAAAGAGACAGAGAGATAACTTTAAACTTAAACTAAACAATTTAGTCACATAGAGCATGGGAGACGGAAAAAAATAAGAAGAGATGAAAAGAGGAGACCGAATCAAAGTTCTCGAATGGAAAAATCGGAGAGTCACAGAAAAAGCTCAAGTATGAAAAGATGAAGAAAGTATTTGTTGACTTCGTGTTATATGATATTTGTTGTCTATTAACCACTTTCACTGTGGATCTTTTGGTGGCGAGATGTGTGATGCACTCGAACATTGTACCTAGAAAATGAGATTTGGTTCGTTCATTCGATCTCGCGCCTGTTCTCGTCTTTTCGTTAGCTCAGCGATATTTTTCCAACAAACTTATTCGTGAGCATATAAATATAATGCGCGCTATGAACTATGTGGCAGCCTAGACTTGAGTCAATCGACACGCCACCGATTTCCATAGCGGGCACACCATAACACAGCACTTCTGCTATTTCGAATAAAAGTTAAATGTAGTTTTCTTCATTCTTCTTTTGCTCGGGCCATGATTATCGTTATTGTTGTTGCCGTCGCTGCTGCGCTGCTGTTGTTGATCGCTTCCCATCATTCGCTGCTCTCTGTCGCCTCGTTTTTTGGTTGCCTCTTTGCGAGGAATAATTTCATCAATACGACTGCAATATTTGGCAAAAATACCGTTAAGAATAAACCGTGAATAAGAATGAACAGATACATAGAGAGCTGGCATTCGCCGAAATCGGAAATTCTTTTCACAGAAAATGTTAAGTGTTGCTTCAACATCAATAACTTTAAATTGATTTGATGTGACAGGTAGTCACAGAGAGTTAAAAAAAGATGGATGAAATGAGAGAAAGTGGAACGGCATGAATTCGATGCTATAGATTCACACTGAAATCGAATGACAACGAAAAAAAAGCGTTCGAAGGGAGAGAGAAAGAGAGCGAGAGAGATACGGAGAAAGAGAGGAATGAATACGATGGGAATCCTTTAATCTTCACCCGTATTTTATGATGTGCATACAATCAAACTATGTTGGCAAACTTAAGCATGCTGAATTAAGTAAATGCGAGAATTAACTTATTCTCAATAGGTGATTTTAGTGGCATTGTTATGATCGTTGCGAAGGCCACTTTGCCGCACTTACATCCGAAATAAATCAAAACGTTCGACATGATAATGTTCGTGATAACGAATGCAATATATAAATCGTTTCATGAAACTTTGTGAAGCGCGAAAACAGCACGATATCGTCATATTAGTTAGAATTCACATTTGTTTATTTCTTCATTTCTATTCTCATTTTCGTTCTATTCAATTCTATCGCCCGCCCCCTAAATCAAGCAAATGTCCACTCGATTACGGCTCTGGCACAATCTGTGTGCTCAAAAGTCGACGCTCTACTTCCTCTCTCTCTCTCTCTCTCTCTCTCTCTCTCTCTTTTTGTATGCCACTTAAATTTTATATTATACACACCAACACTGTCGAGAGTTTCCATTAACTGCACATTGCGTTTCAACTATGCATCGTCTCAGTTTCGAGTATCACTTATTAATTCACTTAGTGCCAAATATAATTCGGAGAAGCAATTGTAAATGGCTTATGCAACACGAGCCACACAAATTTCTTTTCTTCCTCTCCATGGCTTTTATTTAAATTCGTTAAAATGTCAATGGGAAAGTTAATTCCCTAGAAATGTTTGATGTACGAAGAGAAGATGTTTATTGATTTAGATGTCATAACTTTTCAACAGTTCTACGAAGCATGCCAACAAAAAAAGGGGACGGGAAAAGAGCAAGCATATTGAGAAACTCTCAATAATAGCGTTTTTTTGCACATCAAGAGACAACGGGAAAAAAATGTCTTTTTGCAAAGCTCTTTTGCTATTAGAGGTCACATTACAGCAGTCACAACGGATGAAAGTGCGATATGATACAACATATATGCGACTGCATAAATACATAGCAACAACAAAAAAAGAATACACACTAATCATATGATGACAAACAAGAAGGAAAAAATTACCATTAAGCTAATGTTTTTATCAAGATATAGCATAAAATTGAATAAAATGGAGAAAAAGAAGACGACGACGAAATTACGAAACAAAAGATGAGGAAAAGAAGAAAAGCTTTTCTCCTTCCTCTTCGTCCTCGTCCACTCGTTTGGTCGAATATTTTCTTTATACAGACGTCATCCGAATACTGTTTGTGGCGGAATCGGACGAAATGTTAAAGATCTGAAGAATGTTTGTTCAAGTGATGAAACAGTAACGATGTGAACAATAGCTGGAGAGAGCAAGATAGAGGGCGAGCACCGCACAATATATGAGTGTTGACATGTAACAGGCAATATATTACTTGTCTTTTATATGAATTTACGTGTGTATTTGTTATTATTGCCGCTGGATTGATGGATCACTAAGTGCTTTTGCCATGGATTGGCGATCCTTTTACGGAATCCGAATGCAAGCACGCATATGTCGCACTTAATAACGTAGATTCCATGTGCATGTGAGAGGGAGATGACGGCCGACAAGTATCAGCAACAACACACACACACACACACACACACACACATTGAAACAAACACACAGCCTGTATCTATTTGCTCGTTTGACCCTTAATGGACTCGTCGTGGACAAACGACACAAAATCAATGGACTTAAAAATGAATTATTAATTCACAATTAATTGCATTTCTATTGCATTTCATAATACTTATTTGAATTTCTTTGAACCTCAAGTTGATGTGGGATGTCATATCCATTTGTGTCATGTCGAGAATTCAGAAAAAGCGTTTGAAACCCACACGAAACTTCACCATTCGAAATAATGGAACCATGCAAAATGAGACAAAGAGAGAGAGAGAGAGAGAGAGGGAGAGAGAGAGAGGGAGAGAGAGAGAGAGCTGACAGGGAAAGACTCTCCGAAGCTTTTCAATATGAGATAGTTTTTCAAAAAGCTTCTTCCATTTGCTGAATTTTATTTGAGCTGGAAACATTCATTGTTATTCGACACCGCAAACTATTCACTTATAGTTTTCTAAAAATGATTTCCAGAGCTAAAAGGAAGGCAACGCGGAACACAAAGATACTTCTCAGTTCGAAACTGTAACCGTTTAGTTTATTGCCAGAGAATCAATGTGCGCTCGCTCACTTGCTCCCAAATAAAATTGTTGATGTTGTAATAGTAAACCCATCAGCCGCGCGTTCTCTCTTCCTCCGAAGCGATGTGCGATGGGCTCAGAAACATGAAGATAGAAAATCTAGATTGCATCATAATGGATTGTAAATTGTTTATTCGTTTTCGCTTGCTCCATATTTTTTCGAGTGGAAAAGCATAAAAAAACGAACACGAACGCACATTAATTTTTAGGGTCTTATTCCAATCTTATCATAATAGTGGCTCATCGTCTAGTCTGGCAGCATTTGTTCTTCACTGTTTACACGAATTTGATTTTAGGATCCATCGTTCGCATTAGATATATCTATTTCAAGCATCCGGTTCGCTCCCGCTCTCTTACGTTCGTGCGTTCATTCTTCCTTGGTCTTACTTTTGTGTACATTGCCGTTGTATCGCGATAACTCAGTAAGCGCTTTCGGAAGCGTAGTTTAAAAATCTAATTATCCATTGACACATTTCAACAGATATTCGATAAACACATTATAAATACCATTTTAAAGGCTCAATTATCTCATGTTAACAACGTATCGATTATCGCGTTTTTTATGGTCCAAATATTTGTAATTTCCGATAATCTAATTCTCTCCATAAATTCTGTCGCGCTAATTTGGCGCTAAATTTTTACAATAGACTCTCAAATCTAAAGTATTCGGATGGTGTAAATTACTATAGTACTATGGGAATTCGCACAGAGACACACAGAGAGAGCGATCGCTAACATTTACAGGCATTCGGAAGCCATTTAATTTACAGTGTCTGAAAGCATGACAAATGCAATCATTCGGTGCAAATCCCATTTGGCATGAATGCTTTAAAACTTATGAGCAAAATTCTTTCCGGGCCAGCTTAGGTTATGAAGAGAGCGAAAGAGCGAAAACATTCGAAGAATGTATACAGTGCATTGGCGTTCATATGTTGTGCGTGCACAGCTGCCTAATTCACCAAAAATTTTAATGAATTGCCATGACGAGTATCTCAAACGAAATTCTCATTTGATTTGATTCATTTCCGCTTCTGCTCGACTACTCAATGAAACATTGCACACGGAATTTACACTGTAGGATTTGGGCATTCCAAAATGCGCCGTCTTGCTCTCACATTCCCATTGCCGAGATGTTCATGACCATGCACGATATATCGTCGACGAGATCCACACGAAAGCAATACTCAAAATAACGCAAAGAGCTAAATGCTGAACGCTGCTTTTCGTGTGCACCATTTTGCTGGTGGTGTAAATAGAAAAATTGCGTACGTTACTTTTCAATGAATGTTACATTCTGGTATGAGAGGCGAACACTCACACGCAGAACGAGAGCGAGCGAACGCGAGAAAATTCAGGCAACAACCACACCCGTATCGTGATAACGTTTCAACCCGTAAAAATCTTTATTAAAATCGATGATTGTATTTGGTGATGGTGATTCTATAGTTGGTTCGACGATACAGCCACTGTTGTGCCATTCGGTAGTAAATTTGTGCGAAACCATCGAGCTCCTAAAAAGCTTGCCACCGATCGAACTGAACGAAATGCTGCATGACAAGGAACAATGCGAAAGAGAAAATGAGAAGAATGACGACAAAAGTAGTCAAATTACATCCACACAATAATGATGATCCTTAAACCTATAATTTCTATTACCGTTGTTGGCTTTTCGTTCCTCTATCGATTTTCTATCCTTCTATTCTTATGTTTAAATGGAATGTTTCGCCTTTTGTGCATGTGACGGGCGTGCGATATCGAATATTCGGTTTTAGCTTAACTATCGATGTTTCGAAATGCTTAAATGGTTGCATGAGTAATCGAACAAGAGAATGAGAGAGAGAGAGAGAGAGAGAGAGAGAGAGAGCAAAAGGGAACGAGCGGAATAAATCGATTTTACGTTCAATAGATTAAATCAAACGCGTGATTTTTTGATCGGGAAATCATAAACACGTAATGATACAGCATTGTTGAATCACAGCATATCACTTGACAACTACAATGAATACCGAATTTTAGACCCATTTGTGCCTTTTTTGTGCTGTTTAAATTGGGTTAAAATATATCCATTGCAAATGTTTAGTTACAAAAAATATTGAAAATATTTTAAACAAAGCGTTTTATCAAGCACCATGATAAATGTGCAAAATGTGCACGAGCATTTTCTCAACGTCGTTGCGCAATTTTCATCTCGTCCGCCGCACATTTTTGCAGATCGAATGAATTATAGTTTTCCGATAAAGTCGAAAGAGAGCGAGAGAAAGAAACAGAGCAAAAAAATATTATAAAATCGATTAAATTTATCAGATTGAATCCAATCTAATTATAATAAAATTAAATCGAAAAATGCCGTTGCAACGTTTATATTGCTGTTACTATGATTAGAGTTGCTGCTTTATCCGTTTTCAATTCACCAGCAGCAGCCAATTGCTCCGTTCTGAAGTTTTGCATGTGTTTTTCGCACATTGCTAGCATCTCAGGAATTTTTTGTTTGCTTTGCTCCACATTTCATCGATTCAATGTTTGCTTCTCCATTCCAATATGCTATAGCTTCAGCTTCCACTTCGTTTCGTTTCATTTCGTGTGTTTTTTTTTTTGAATTATAAGATATTTTTGGTTTCGTTCACCACTGATATTTATTATGAGCATGCGAATTATGCAAGAGCACGCGTTAACGAACCCCTCCCCGATAAAATCGAAAATTATATCGTAGCTTTTTTATTTTAATCTGGAAAAATAAAAAAGTTTCTTAATGCTTTTCACTTCCCCACACGCTCGTGCTGTTTTATTTTTCTCGCCTGTTTTCAAGGCTCTTTGCATCTTGTGTTTGTGTTACATGATTCAACATACTTATTAATGCGAGCATGAAAGGTAGCAGAAGATTAGAAAAATTTAATTCGTTTTTTTCGCTCTCTTCTGTGTTATTTTTTGGAGCGGCTTGTCGTGTGTCGCTCAAAATTGAGAGTGTTTCTTTAGAAAGTGAAAAACTGAGGAAATGAATTACAAGAATTAAATGATTCTCAAATAAGTTGAGGCAAGTTGTCATGGCAGACAGATGGCAGATCAAAATCGATGTGACAGTTTTATTGTGGCATAAGTACACCGTATCAAACTAATGCTCAATAACAATTATAGAAAATCTTTTTAACCAAAATCTCTTGTGTATTTATCCGGCTATATATTTGTTTCGTTTGAGATTGCTTCTTGTTTCGCTCGTTGCTGTCATCGTAGTCGTTGAAGTGGCATTCTTTTGGGAAAGTTCAAATAAAAGCGATTGACATACATGTGGGGATTTTATATAGGCACAAAAAACGTGTCGAAAAGTTTAGATTATGAATGTAATACGTTTAATCTAATTTCTTTCGTTTGGTTCTCTTTTTTTTTTGTTCGTCTGTGTTTTATGTGTTATTCATACAACTTCGTTTATGGCGTAGTTCTTTTCTTCCTCCCTGTTTCATTTATTCATAATTTTGACGATTTGATCCATCATTTCATGTGATATATCCGAAGGAAATGTCGGCCGCATAAATTCAATATTGTAACATGTGCAACATATCACATACACACAGCGAGAGAAAGAGAAAGATCTATGAAGATTTTCCATTGTACTGTTTTGTATTATGTGTGTATCGAGTGTTGACTCCGTCCAAAACAATTATTTACGGAAAAAATGAAGTGATGAAACACGCAGGCAGATTGTTTTGTTTTCCGAAAGCAACGCTCCAAATGAATTTTCAGACACACGCATCCACACAAACTAACACACACACGCAAAATGTTTCAAGTGAATTTATGGGTGCGCCTATGGCGCGATTTTTCAGATTGCATCAATTTTACACGAATCACCAAACCGAAAAAACCCCGAACCGCATCGATTTAGTAGGTATTTAATGCTCTGCAATACAGTAGAAACGCGCTCATACATACCAAAACGTGAATAATATACAATCTCATAGTATTTATTAATATCACATTAAAATGTAATGAATGCCAATTTCTTGTCTTCTCTTTGTCGCTCTCTCTCTCCCTCTCTCCGTCTGACTCTCCTTTTTCCTCTCGCACATAAAATCAAAGCATATAAAACAAGTCAATTTCCCATGAGGCGGGCCGAGAAGTGCCAGTTTTAGTTAGTTAGAAACGCATTGCTCTAGTAAATTTGCTTTCTTTATGGTTGGAAAGCGCACAAATGACACATGCAGTATGAGTGAATGAGATAGAGAGAAGGAGAGCGAGAGAGCAAATTATGTTGTTCTTGTTTCTGCATAAAGGCAACAAATTTCAAGCATTCGACATGATATTATATAAAAATGGCAGGCGCATGGGTACAGTAGGCATGTTTAGGCAAAAGTTGTTGTTTTCATTTAGATCGCAAACTTGTTTCGAACATGGTCCTTTTCTTCAGCGATTTCGCACGAAATTTTGTGTCGAACCTAGTGTGTATGTATCAATTTTTAGTTGACTGAATGTCTAGACATATTCAAATATCTCCAAAATGAAAGGTGCTCACACATGCGCATAAAATGCTATACACCCAAATGTAATCCAAACAAATCACATACCGTGGGCTCAAATAGAAATACCTGTCCGGCCATATCAAGGTGGCTAGCGATGTGAATTTCACCGTTGGTATGGCGATAACTGATGGAATAATACTTAACTTATTATTACTCGGCGAAATTCCCATCAGAAAATGAGTGCAGAAGAAGGGAACACAAAAAACGGCCTAACCATCATTAGAAACTGAGTGAAAAACCATGACTTTTTTTTTAATTGTTTCATTATTCCATTATTCCGTTTCAAAATGGTCGATAGTGCATTATTAAAAATCTGCTTGAACATATTTTCTTTTCTATTTTTTATTTTGCTTCTTCGTCGTTACAATATCTGCGTTTTCTGCTGAATCGACTCGACTTTTCCTAGTGCATTTTGAACATTTTTACGTAAAATATTTAATTGAAATTCGAAGCATGCGAAATCGTTGTCGATTTATAGTAACTTTTTAATACAGAAACTTGTATTTTTAATTACGTCGAGTGTAATTCACCGTTATCAGTTTGAAAATTTTAGATTGTGATGCATTGCACGATTGCACCTAAGATTGTGCATGATGCGTGTCGACTGAAACTTGGAGCCATCAAATGCGAATTTAAACATCAGCTAAAAAGGACGCGCAGCAAATAAAAATGCATGAGCTCCAGTGAAGAAACGAAGAATTTGGTAAAAGTGAAGCTGTAATATGGTAAACGCCAACGTAACGAAGAGAAAGCGAAGAACGTGAAAACAACACACAACATAAAGGATGGGCGATGAGAGTGCATGAAAAAAACTTTTCTCATTTTCTCTCGATAATTTTCCGAAAACCATTGTTTTCAATTTACAATGCACAGCATATTACACACACACATATAAATACAATATGCATGAGCTTGGTTTCTGTGCGAGATAATTCGATGCGATTTCATGCGTATTCCGAAACATTTTCGTAAGCATTCAATGAATTATGATTAATATTATGCGATAGAATGAACGCGTGCACGAGCGAATGAGGAGCGCGCAAAATGAGCATGAAAGATCGCAATTTGGAACGCATGCGAATGCATTATAATTTTATGCATAACCAGTTAAGTAAATGGAAGAAAATTTAGTGTCTTTCTTTAATTCACTCATTTCCGGAACAAAATCTTCATTATGGACATTTTTGGTGCCGCTTTTCTTTGCCATCATTTGACTTTCCATTTGCTAGCTTGTAGTCATCATCATCTGAACTTCCTCGCCTATTCGTTTTCTCATTAAAGTTTTTCTGACTACAATCTCTCTTACTCTTGATGATTTTTTTTTTCTGCTTTCGCCCGCTCTTTTGTCTTTCATGTTGCGAAAAACTCAAACGTGTTTCTTCATGTTTAGCCAAATGCACAAGGGCAAAAACGGCGGAACTCGTTGATTTATTATTGAAGAAGACGGGCACGTATAGTGTGTGTGCGCGAGAGAACGTCTGTATCTCTTTGTATAGATTGCATGCATATCTCCATCTATCCCATTTACTATGAGGTTTTGATTCGATGTTCGTTGCTCGATGTTCGTTTTCATTTCATGTATATGTGTTAATATTTTTTGTACGTCGTGTTCAGATCAAGCGATGTGTTTCTCTTTTTTGCTGCCGCTTCTTTCCCGTAATCCATTCGCTTTGCGCTCGATTCGTGTATGTAGAACGAGCGAATGAGTGAGGGGTCAGGATGAAAACGTGGTAACTAATTACACAGAAGCATTATTATACGATGCGATCGCCATTGTCGAACAAAAGTGTGAATATAAAATGAACAATGAACAAACTCCTCTCTTACAAACAACTTTGGATTCTATACGCCACAACACGAACTTATCAAACTTAAAGTGAATAGCTTGATGTACACATCGCCCACAAAGTACACGAAACCCACTAACTCCATGCTATAGTTTACATAACTCGCTCGCCCTTTCTCTTTCCCCTCTGCTACATATCACTTCATGACACTTTTATCTTGCGATAGGAAATTATCAGCAGCAATTTTGATGTGATTCCAGAAATTCCATGACGTGCCGTATAAAAGCAAATGAGCGATAATGCTGTTTAGAGCACAATTCATTTCGCATTTTTTCTACTCACATTTTGCCACAATTCAATCAAATGGTATTTTGTAATCATTTTTGAAATGAATGGGTGAGAATGAAAACTGACCTTTAACCATTGTGAGAATTAAAATGAGACTAGAGAAACTTGAAAACCAAAATGTGATCAGGACATTTTGAAAAGTAAAATTGAAACCGGGAGAATTTTGAGGATAAAAATGAGATCGAGAAACTTTGAAAATTTGATTCTAGAAATGAGACCAGACAATCTTGAGAGCAAAAATGAGTCCGGAAAATTTGAAGATAAAAATGAGACAAGCGGTAAAAAAATGCTGGGTTTCATTTTTATGCTAACCCATTCAAATGCACAGTAAATGAATGAATGAAATAAAATGAGAAAGATGATGATATTGTTTATGGAAGTTTCTCATCATAATAATATTCATTCTATTGTTGCGCATTATGCAAAATTGGTTTGAAGCATGTTTGCTAGGGGGTCTTGTTTGATCGGCAATAAACATGACATCTTTATCAAAGCCCATTCAAATTGTGTAGAAGGCAACAGCAACGCATAGCTTTGTTTAGAGGAAGCCGAGAAGAAATCTTAATTTATCAATCATTTCGAAAACATGTTTCATCTCAGCGATTTTTTTTTTTTATTATGGTCGCTATTGTTGTTGCTGTTGCTGGTGTTGCCGTTGTTGCTGCTATTGTATCGCCACTTTGGTCTCCCCACTCCATTTCCGGACTCCGTGCTGCCTTTCTTTTTCTCCTTTCGCTCCGTCGATCATCACAGACGCTCAAAAATCGTTTCTGTTGAAGAGCTTTAGTGAGATAAACGACTATAATTCAATAGCACAAGTGGAGAGAAAATCACGACTTACTGAAGCATCGGCAATAATCATAAAAATCAAACACTCACTTATTTATTATGACAATGAATATGTATCTGTTTTTTTTTTTCTTCTTTCTTGTGAGTGAGCGTGCATGTTGCTTCCTTTTTGCCGCTCACTTGAGTCTTTCTCATGTTATTGTTATTCGTCTCTTTTGTATATTTAAGATGTCGCAAGGAGCAGGAGGGAAACAAAATATATTCCGCCACTAGTCAAAAGTGAGCGAATGGGCGCGCGCTTTGCGCGATAGGCAAAAAAGAGCCTGGAAAAGTTATGTCGACGAGCATAGAATGCCGCTGCCATATTTTATATGCCTAAACTAAACGTTATGTTCTGAGATTCGTTCTCATAATGCTATTTTATTTAGAAGGCGCTACGAATATGTGAACATGAGTGGTGAAATTGTGTATTTTCTCCACTATTCGCTACAATATAGAATGCTCGTACTATCAACGACTTGCGAGAAGAACGAAGGAAAATAAACAAATATACATATATTCGGGCACAGACACAACGGTATCCGTTGTGCGGTGGTGAACGCTCGACATTTAAATATCTTCTTCTTGACACAGAGTACACACACCTAGTGTGTGGAGGACCTACAACTATGCACAATTTGATAGCATAAACAGCCGAAAAAAAGAGTCTGCTCCCAAAATCTTCAATAAATATTTTGTTAGACTATTCAAATGGCGTGCAACAGTAGAAAAAATAATAGAGGAATCGGAAAATTTGTTCATATGCTTTTATTATGTTATAAACGCATATTTGTACAGAGATTGAAAGATGGTATTGTTTGGAAACGGACTACTTTAGCTTCCAGATTGAAGTGAAAGCAAACAAACACATCGTGTGCCAACTGTGCGCTTCAACACTTGTGCTAACAAATAAATCCGGGTGCCTTAATTTGAGACTCTTGATAGTCTATTACGATCGAGCACATTCAAAAATTGGATTTTTCGGGCAGAAGATTTAGCGTGCGTGCGCTCCGATTACTTTTGAATCGCTCTTCAAGTCTAGACAATTTTATTTTTATTCACAATAAATTAAGTGCATTGTCATTTAAGAAGACAAAAATAGCTCAATTCCAAGCGAATATGAATTATGACGTATAAAACGATATAAGTATTATTATCTCTCAATAGCTCTCATAAGTGATACTCTTGTCTATGAATCGATCGGTTACACTATTACGGCTAAGAAGATATAAATCATCTGAAATATCTGTTCACTACAAGCTGAATGCAACAAAATGTCTTAGAATGTTTAATAAAAACTGCATTGATGATGATATTAACCTTTTCTCTCTCTCTCTCTCTTTTTCAGGTGGCTGCCATATAATCAATGGAATGCACTTGACAAAAATAACCGTCCCAGAAGTGGTCGATTTTCGACACACAACTGAAATATCATGTGAATATAATATGAATGGCAAAACACTGCACAGTGTGAAATGGTATAAAGATGGCATGGAATTTTTCCGGTGAGTGTGCAATGATATGAACAGCTCTATAATATGAACAACTTGATGTATTGTGATTTGTATAAAGAAGAAGCACAATGAAAAACAAACAATGTGTGTGCGTGTGTGTGTGTGTGTGTGTGTGTGTGTGTGTGTGTGCAATGCAGAAAATTCACCTTGAACAATTCGATGTTGAAGACAAATGTCGGAGAAAATTATTGCATTCCAGTTCGAAATAATAAAATATAAATTTAATTTAGCACAATGCAGTGATTGACACACACAGAAACGCATTCGTGACTTTGACATATTTTAATTAATATTTACAACTGCATTTGAAACAATGAGTACACTGTACAGCGCAAAACAGTGACAGAAAACACAGTGCATAACACTAAATTACACAGAGAGCTAGTGCACCGAGAAAAAGAGGATGCGAAGCACAGAGAGAAAAAAGAAGCCAATTTTTAACTAATATATTTGTTACAGCAACAACACCATTGCGAGAATGTGAATACAATAAAAGGTACGAACGTTCTAATTACAATTCATTGCCGCTAAAACAGCGCCGTTTGATGCAATACGACAATTCAAGTGGATGTGTACTACATATTTAACCACCCATATAGCATTCAGATAATGGCATTGTAGCATTGTTTGCTCGTTTGCAAAGTTTTTCCCTCTTATTCTTTTCCATTTCCTTCCTCTCACTTTTTATTAGACTCAATCCGCTTTGCTTCGTCCTTCATTTGAGCTAGCATCAAAAAAAAAAAAAAGAATATGAAATCATTAGCAGCAGCAGAAGCACTACATGAGTTTCGCTCTCTTTCTCTCGTTGTGGATTTGACTGTGTTTGTGTCTGTCTGATGAGGTTGGAGTTTAGTCAAACAACTGAGCTCTCTGTCGGAACGAGCTTTTGTGTATAGACGTTTTGTAATTGGTGTACTCATATTTTGGATCAGAGAGAGAGAGAGCTGTACGAGTAACTTGTATCCAATACAACAAGATCAAAGATTAAAACGTTAGCTAACGTTCAACAGATTGATTTATGATGCGCAATGGTATTAGCGCAAAAAAAATTATCCGCTTGCACTAGCGCTGCTTATTTTCATTGACAACACACGATGAAGGCTGGGAATGGTAATCCCCGGAAAATGAAGCCCATTTTAAACTCATCTCACATTGAAAATGCGCTGAAATATTTATGCTGAACGCGTTGAATCAACATTTCAATACAGATATTTCGCCGCCAAGACGATCGCTTAGAGTATTAAAAAGCCCCCAGAAAGGAAAAACCATAAGAACTCTTTCTTAAGTGTATCCTTTGCATGCTCTTTGCGTCGATTTCTTCATTTCCGTGAAATGAATTCAATCGTTATTATTGTTTTTGTTCAAATCAAAGTTGAAAGTTTTATTGGGGCGGTGTGCGTGCGTGTGTGAGTGAGTGCGTTTGAGCATGAATCTTTAAAATAAATAAACTAATTCTTCTCTCTCTTTCTCGCTCCGTCTCTACCTGTTTAATATTCTTGGCAGATATGCACCCGGAATGGATCCAAGATACGTGAATTTTATTGTGGAAGGCGTTAAACTGGCTCAACAAACGTATAATTGCGATGACTCTCAATGCAGTGTTAAGTTGGAGCAATTACGGCCACAGACATCTGGAGTGTACAAGTGTGAAATATCCAGTGACGCCCCGCATTTCAATCTTATCAGTGGTACAGCCAATATGACTGTTGCGGGTAAGTTTGTGTGTGAATCATTTATGTCTATGGAAAACTGTGATTTTCCACCGACCTACATATCCGTATTTAATACCATAATTAAGGGGTCGTTTTAGTCGGCGCAGTGTGAATGCGGCTGTGAGAGAACTGAATGTATATATATATATATATATATATATATATATGTGCAGCCGTTCTCTTTGAATTTTATTGTTGGCTTTTTTGGTGGTATGCTTCGAATGAAATCACCATTAATTTCGTTGCTAAAAAGCCACTTCACTGCAAAGCATCGGAGCACAAGTAAAGCTGTCACCAAATTATCGGGGGATTTCTGTAAAAATGGACGTTGATTTTCATTTCAGTTGAACGCTAAAATACAACAAAAATATAGTTAAATTGTTGGCGACTAAACAGACCTTCATGGGACTTTCCATGGGATCACACTAAAATCTTCTCTACCGTTTTACAAATGGAAAATAAGAAGAAGAAGAGAGAAGAAATGAAACACACACAAAAATCACATCGAAGCACCCAAACAATTCTCGGAGACATTTATCACATCCGGTTCACTTTGTGTTATTCCTGCGACCGTGTAGTGCTTACACATTCATCCAATTGAAATATCTTCACGTTCGAAATGACTATTATCGTTTTGGTTGTTTTCTTCTGAAAGGATTTTTTTTTCAATATGAATCATCTTCTCTCGACCGACTTTATTGCTGATTTCATTAGCTAATAAATTTATAAATTTTCTATATCTATTTGAAAATTCTGTGCGGCTTCCCTGTTTTCGTATAACAATACAATCGTAACATTGAATTTTGCATTTTCTCATTTTATTGAATATTTATCGTAGCGATTGCGAGACACGATCCGGTAATAACGGGACTGAGGGAAAGCTACGCTGATGGTGATTACATCGATGCAAATTGTACATCAGACCAATCGAATCCACCGTCTGAGCTAACATTTTACATCGATGAACGAAAGGTAAGTGGAATCGTTACGAAGTAATATTTTAAACATTTATCGTCGACGTCGTTGACGCCGCTGCCGTACTCCGTTGGCGGTTAGTGCGGACGGGTGTGAGAGAGAGGGAATAAAGCCAAGAATGATGAATGGTCTCTTAAATGGATGTTTGTTCCTTCGAAAACTTTGTCAAACCGACAAAAAGTGTTGAAATGTGAGTTTGTTGACTTTATGAATCACATGCACGTCATTAACGATTGGACATTTTACGCAAGTAAAATTTAATGAGGTTGGATCGTCGAAAACCATTGAAACATTCATAAATTTAATGGTTTAATTGGTTGTTTACAGGTTTTCTCCGGCAATAATTTAATAAACTGTCAAATTACTTTGTGGCCAAATTGGGTCTAATAATAACCGCATTATCGGCTTTACTTCTCAAAGAATCAAAACACCGCACCAGAAAAAAAAACAAATATGAAAAGATGAAAATGGTAAATAACTGTACATTTCCTTGAAGCGAGAAGAAAAAAAAATTAAATGCTTTGTTAAAGGCAGCCATTATCATAGCTGTGATTTATCAGAATCTTTCTTCTACTTCGTTTCACTTATCTTTGCAGCAGGAAAAAATCGGCATGAAAATGGAAAAATACAGACTAAGCGCGAAAGAGACTGAATGAATAAACGAATGAAAGAAGAACAACAATCAAAATATGCAGATCCTGGCAAATAACTACACGAGTTATTTCATTTTTTTGCGGGAATTTCGTTTGAGCGCCGGTTGTAAATCGACAAAAATGCCGAAATGGAACGTATTGTTGACACGACTCGTAGTGGGTGTGTTACACATTCTTCGAATTTTCGATGGGTGAGCAAGCGAAACGACCAAAACCAACGACCATAAAGCAACACACCAAATTGAGAATCTCAAATTGAAGCTGGAAAAAGATGTGCCGAATGGCAGCGGCGGTGACGGCTTTGCCATGCAAATGTGGAAAATGCCATTCCATCGCAACTTAAAAGAAATCTTTTTCAATTTTTATTCACTGTTCTGTGGTTCTCTTTCTTCTTCTTTTTTCCTCTCTCGCTCTCGCTCTCTGTAACATTTCAACATTTCCTTGCCCGGTACTTGCCACTATCATCATTTCATTTCAATTCTTTTCAGTGGCTTCTTTTTATCCCATTCCTTTTGCACATTCAGCCGCAGCTTTTATTCGTGGTTCCGTTCGTTAAGTCGTGGAAATTGTTACAGTAAATATCATAATTTACGTATTGTGTTTTGTGGTTTGCTGTTCGCCAAATTAACGTATGAACGATGAACCCAAAATCTTTCAATTCATTTTATTGTATGAGTTCCATTCAGCGTTTCTCTCGCTCTCTCGCGTTTTTTCCACCAAATTATTTTCCACTGAAAATCTTTGTTTCGCTGCTGCAATATCGGCGTTGCGGTGATTCCATGTGAAATTTTCATCGACACAGAAAATCAAGAAATTTTTCATTGAAAATTCATTCCTCGGTAACGTTTGATTGCGTTCACTTCGGCGAATCGATATTGTGGAATATTTGGTACATTCGCACATCGATTTTAATTAACCGAAATGGGGTATTTTTGCGAAAGCATTGGCCCCGCGCAACATTGCCATTGGCCACCAATGGCTATTGTTCACAAACTCAATATGGAATTGTCAAATTATGATGTTCTTCATTGAGATTGTACGCGCGATACCAATGGAATCCCAACTACCATAGAGGGCTTCATTCAGATTTTAATTTTATTCAATTCGTGTTTACAATTTATTATTTGAGTGTGTACTGTGTATTAACGTTTGGGGTATCGTCGTCGTTGACATCGTGTGTACGAACGCTTCACTTGCAAATGGTTTTATACATTCCAACTCTACATGTACATCTCCGCACACAAACACATTCATACATTTTTTACGTGCTGCCTTTTTCAACACTCTTGCTTTGGCTTCCATTCGCCTCTGGTTGTTATTTTTATTTCTTCCATTCATTTATTCATTCGTTCTTGCTTGCCTGCTTGGACGTCGTAATTTTTTGGAAATGTGTCGCTCGTTACTGTTACAGTGGTACCAAGCCCCGCAGTCATGTCATGCTCCCGCCGGTTTGCCACTGTTAACGCCGACGTGAATATGTAAGAAGTCGAAAGTTCATTTCATTTATTGTATTGCATTTGCATAGCATAATTTTTATCTTATGCTTTTGGGTGGGCTGCTTATTTGTAAGAGCCAAACAAGTACGTGTTCGTGCGGTGTGCGCTGTTTACTAATGTCCCTCTCCAATACATACGATTTTCTTTCTCCATCGAGAGACGGACATTCTCGAGCTTTCTCTCTCCGCTCTCGTTGAGCCTTTGTTTTTTTGTTTCTTCGTCTTTCTGCGCTTCACTTTGCATCAAATCATGATACTATTTTAAAAATTTAATGTATTATTGAAATGAACTAAGTAAAAAAAAAATAATAAAAAGGAAAATTCTTTCAAAAATTGTTTTTGCTTAAATAACATAATGTTGAGCATAAAACATGTGTTTTTGTCGGCGAACATGTTGTATTTTTGGAAGTATTTTGTTGATTCATGGACAAGCAGCGGTAGAAGATCAATAAAACCGTACGGAAAATAACGGCGACCGACTTTGAATTGGAACTTTTCTGATAAATTTTTCAGAATACACATCAAGGGGCAGATTACAATTGAAAGTATGAAACAAACTGAAATGATTGGAAAGAAAGATTTCAGTTTCTGTCAAGAAATGAACAATAATCTGGTCAGAACAACAACAAAAATGTATCTTAGTTGATTATTTTCGTGTATTGCTTTATTTGGCAAGTGCTGAAAATCCATTTTCAGCAGTGAATTGCCCCTAGATATAAACCCAAATCGGTTTTACAAATTGAAATTTGACGAAAAGAGCATCGAATTGAATGAAAAGCAAAAGAGAATGAATATCATTTGACCGCTAGACGATTGCGACGACGATGAACAACAACGTCGATTCGTTTGCCGTATGTGAACCGTCGTTCTCCACAAAGTTAACTGCAAACACAGTGAAACCAATTATACCAAAGCCCGAGCATCCTTGTGTGTATATGTGCAGGATGAAAGTGCCCGAGAAAGACAGAGCGGACGAAGAGAGTGGGAATGAAAATAAGCGACGCTCTCGCGTCAGTTTTATCTAGAAAACATTAAATAAACCTCTAATTAGTAAAAACTTTTCAGCTTTTTTGCTTTCGATCGAACCGCTTTTTATTGTATTCTTCAGTTCAACCGAAGTAGTCTGACGCTTTGCAAAACGGAATCGTACAAAACCAAACTATGATTTTGAATGGAGAGACTGATGTTACTGCGGTTCTTTTTATTTTCACGACCAATGAGAGATTAAGAGAGAGAGAAAGAGAGAGAGAGAGAGAGAGAAATAGTAATGGATAAAGAGTGAAAGAGAGCAGAAAAAAATGAGTGTATGCAGAAAACTATTTTAATTAATTTTGATGTGAATGAAAACTTTGTCTGTTATTCGCAGATAAAACTTGTTGGTATTCTGCGGTACGAGAAAGTGTTGTGTGTGTGTTGCTACCGTTCTAGCTATTTTCTAGTTCAATACACCAAAATATATTCGCTTTCTATGAATACACTCTCTCTCTCTCTCTCTCTCTCTCTCTCCTTCTCGTATAAAATAGAAGTGTAATCTGAGATGTAGTGAAGAGACACCCAGAGCAAAACACCATTTAAAATCTCAGCCATTCAAATTTTTTCATATAGAACACCCTGTACAGCATTTAAAAACCGGCGACAATACACAACGCGAAATTGCATGGCAACCTAAGCAGATTTCTTGCAATGGTATGCGAGTAAGCAACTCGATGCGAAGTGAAGCGCAAAACATGCCACTCATTGAGCGAGAAATGAATAACGCTTAAGCATGCTCCGGACCTCCTGTTACTCTCTTTTGAATTCGTCATAGATATATAACTTGACAACGGTATCAACAGCATCAACACCATCGATAAATGAAAACGATAACATCTTAAATTAAGGGCAAACCAAAATCAAACTTCTTATGTGTAAATATATCGACACTGTCACATGAAAAATACTCACCTTTGGTAAATTATTTGGAACATCTTGTACGTTTGTAAATACAAGAATGCACTCAGCAATGCGTTCATCTTTCGTTCATTTGCTCACTTGCTTGCGAGTGACAGTGACAAAAAGTGCTGTAAGTGTAAGGTTAATAGTTAATACCCTGGAATATTGAGATTTCCTATAGCAGTGAAAATAAGGGGTTGACAAAAAATATCAAGCTTTTACAACAAGATGAATGAAACGAACGCATAGAGTGAACGGAATGCAGAGTGAGAGAGAGAGAGAGAGTTCATAGTGCGGGGGAGCGAACGCAAACAATTGAGGTGTCGGTATGAAAAGTAGAGCGCAGAGTGAAGCATTCGTATGCGTACAATGCCTGACATTTTTGAGATCGAAAGAAAAAGTTACGGAATTTTTACCGAGTTCATGATGAAAAACGAGTTTACATATGTTTCCTCGTAGTTGAAAATGGTAAAAGGACGTGCTTTGCAGTAAAAATAGAGCAGATCGTGTGTCATTGTTCATGTTCACTGTTGGAATTCGAAATTCTCAGAATCGGGGAGTGTCCCGAGAATGAATCTCTATCAAAATACAGCGAGAAATCTCGGGGAAATTGTTCCGCGGTATGGATGAGAGCGCGCGAAAACGGAAGAGAGTGGTGTGCATTTCCGTATTTCGCTATTCATTATACGTCAAAATAATTAGGTTGTGGTTCATCCTGAATATTCAATTGAATTGCACGTTTGTTTTAAAATTTATCAATTACAAATAAAAGTAAAACTCTAATTAAAATGGTTCCATCAATGAATACTTGAAACTCTCTCTCCTTCTCTTTGCGTGTGTGTCTCGAAAATAAGACAAATTGTTTCATTACAATTTTATTCGATAAATTCGACGTGCTGGATTATTGAAAAGTATTTTATTTACTTGGCGAGAAAAGTTTTTGCTTTTTCGCTCATTCTAATGAGATTTGACATTTTCCATATCCGAACAATAGTCTTACCGACGAATTCTTGGGGGTGAAATAATTTCATCCCATTTTCATTCTTCCCAGATCGTTGCTTTCATTTGACTGATGAATGTAAATTTTTGCATTTACCAAACACAACCACTCCCTGCATTCAAACAAGAAAAATTGTTGTCTTTCAATTTCTCAATCAAATTAAATCAACATCATATTTTAATAATCAAAATGGAGAAAAGCTCTTGGAATTTCGCTGAAAATGCAATTGGATTGAAAATGTGAATGAATTAAATTGAAAATCTCTAAAAAATTATGCATGCACAATTTTCTATAATAGACTTTGACAATTAGAGAAATATGTCTGATTCGTGAGTTTGCCTGACACACTCATTCGTGATCTATTTAATGGATAGTTAAAAATGTTCAGGTTATTACGAAAAGTTTGTTATGGAACTTTTATGGTAAAACAGAAATGCGTTGAGTAGATGAGTGAGCGAGTGTGGTCTCTCAACAATTTTCATTAATGTGAAGATTGATTTGAATTTAAGTCACACTTTCAATTGCATATATTTTGCCATTTGAAGTTGAAATACGTTTCTGACATACACTGAATCATCATTTATTTTTGTTTAGACCTCTTTTGTTTCATGATGTTCAGCATTAATATTGTTATCGCACTTATATCATTCGCATAGGTGTAAATGTGCTCAAGCAGATTTTTAAAGTTGCTCATTCACTCCAACTTTCTGCCTTTTTCTCGCTCCCTCGGCCGCTGTTTATCTCATTTACAGCATTTTTCCACAAGAACTTTTTTTCAGTCTGGTTGTTTTGATGTAACAATGAAAAATATTACGTGGTGAATGTAGTTAAATTTTATGCTTATCACATTAACATCCCAACTGAGTGGATGGATGATGTCTGTATGTGAATGCAGAAAAATGTTTGGTGTATTTTATTGTTGGGTACGTTGAGAATACGGAATGTGCGGTGTTGGATGAATTTGTAAATGGCAGGATATATGATGACGCTGTTCGTGTTCTTTTTTTGCTCCTGCTGCTGTCTCTTCATATCTGCCGCTTCATCTTCTTTTCCGTAGGTAAGTGGTACGCACCAAACATGTACGACTATATATTATCTCTCGCACATCTCGCACATCTCGCACATCTCCGCGTACGTGTATGAATAAAGATCATATGTGATTTAATGGCATTGTACTCTGTACACGACACGCGTAAAGGATGCCAAGGCTTGTCATACTTGTTATGCACACATACATTTAAGCGAATAGATTTCATTCCCAATCCGTTCGCCCCCGATCAAGTTAAAAAATCAAGCAAAAGCGCAAAAGAAACTATTATCATTATTACTATTATCACTGTGTGATTGGGCACTGTAAAGATTGAAGACCTTTTGTCTTTGCGAATGTTACTGTCAGAAGTGCGTATCATTTTGATAGCAGCGACGCATTTTTGTTGTTGTTGTTGCTCGCTCTCTTTTCTTGTTTGATGCTCTGGTGCTGGTGCTACTATTGTTGCTGTTATGGTTGTTGTTGTTCGTGAAAAACGAACGACTTAGGGTCGAATTTGGGAAATGCACGACAACTGGAATTGCCACCATCCCAATGACCAGTGTAATCATTAAACCACCCAGTTAAACAGCCAGTGAAGTACGATGGGTGGATCCAAACGGATGCCCAAAGTAAAACAAAAGCAAGTATAAAAAAACAACAACAACAACACGACAACGACGACGAAAAAGAAGATAGAAGAATCATTTTATTTTTATGATGAGCGGCTGTACATCTATTTTTCACACTCATATCACCCTTAAAGCAGAACAATAAACAGGAAATTTTGCGCACATTTGTATACATATCGTGGCGTACAATCGCATAGAAAGACAGATAGATGTAATATTATTACAAAACGAACGACCGAAAACCAAGGGCGATATATGCAGGGAGAAAGAGATATATAACCAACGCACGACCGAATGCGACCCATCTGGGACCATATAAAAATGTGTACAGTTGTATTTCATTGGGCATGTACACAACAAACGCTTTAGTCATAGCCATATAGCCACTTTCGGATCAGCGTCGCATCACACCCAATTCTGATGCTTTTCAGCTCACACAACAGAAATCATTCCATGCAAAGGAAAGTACTCGATCTGTATGAATCCTACGTGCAGGATTCGTGCAGCAGCACCATCAGCACCAGCACCAGCAACGTAACGGCACCATCACCAATGGGCAATCATGATGCCTTGGATGTCTTTATTTTGCACGGTGCCTCTACGTTATAACAAGCAATTTTATGTGTACTGTCGATATAAATCGTTCAAACGGCGGATTTTCATCATAGAATGACTGCGAAAGCAGGTATCAGACATTGTACAAACTCAAGCTATTCCCAACAAACCGGATTCTGCCAAAAAAATTACGGACTACACTTGTCGGACTGTGCGAGTCTAAATGTGAATCTTATGTGCATTCAAAATGTGTAAAAACATTTTGGCTATCTCTTCTTATTTGAAACGCGTTCTCGTAATTCAGCTCGATTTTTCGCATTTTTGGTTGTGTGCATCGCACCGACTGACCGGATGAAATTTCCAGCAAACAAAAACCAACAACTACACGAATCGTAGCTCAGTTCATATTTCTCTCTGTCTATCTCTGCTTTGTGTGTGCTTGGTTTGGTTTGTTTCACGTTTACCCTTCCATTTCACTTTGCCGCTCGGACAACGATGAAAATATATACAAAAAGTCCTAGTAAAAGTCATTGAAACGTGGCACATACTGGACAAAAATACACCCAGCTCAACAACTCATCAGCTTTTCCACTTTTACACGGCGAAGCGAACGCGAAGAGTTCATAGAACAGAAAACAATATCAACACCCCAAAACAACTGGTTGGCAGAGTGAGAAATAGAAACAGAGAGAAAACAACGAAAGCACTTGGGAGGGGGACTACTTTATTTCTTTCCCTCAAACCGACCGATCAGAATTTAATGCTGTTATCGAAAATAGCTTTTTTAACACTTAGAAAACTGATAAATCGCTTTGAGGAATTCTTTTTAATGAAAATCCGCATTGATCGCGCGCTCCCATAGCATATATTCACCCCACACATCATCTGGCCCATTCGAATATGTTTATACATAAGTCCGTGCGTACTATATTCATTTCGCATTTCTTCAACTTTTTCATTCCTATTTTGTTTGTTCGCTTTCTATAGGCCGCGCTAGTTGCCGTTGCTAGTTCCCATACATATTACATGAAGTGTGTTCGCTTTTTTGTGTCTCATTCTCTCTCTCCCCACACACTCTTACCTTTCTCATGCGAGTTTTTCAAGCGCTACATCAATACTTCATCGTCAAATTGCTGCTCATGTTAGGGAATGCTCTATTCTTTTTTTCCTTGCTGCTTCTCGATTTGTTTGTCAAGTGCAATAGCCTATCAGGGTATTTCTACTCAGAATTCCAATCCAAAGAAAGTGCTTGAGAAATTATCAGGGAAATATACACATGGCTTGCTTGTTCTGCTCGACGTTTTGATATTCCTTCAATCCACGAAAAAATTTATTCACGAGGATTATGCTCTTGTGAATTAGCAACCAAAATTGTGTGTCGTAATATTTTATATGGAAATTATGATTTATTGCATGCTTTTGTAGCCTCTTCTCTCAAAATTGCTCAAATCGAAATGAATATGCAAGAAGCGGGCGTCAAGTTGTTGTTTTTTTCTTCGCTTTTGTTGGTGATTTCACACAGGAGGGTAAAAAACCAGTAGATTGCTACGCACAAAGATTCAGGCAAGCAAACTATAATTTCAAGTTCGATACGTCTCGATAACGAAAAGAAATCAATCAGCTCCGGTTTATTTTCTGAGTCTCGGTTGTCTCAAAACAACTCGGTTGTGAAAAGAATTGCGTTGCTTCAATATTTATGAGCGATATTTTCATTGCATCAACGTTTTTTTCCACAACAAAAAGGAAATTGAAAGCCGATTTTCCACGTAAAGGATTTTACCAATTTATTCATACACTAAATACGGTATTATTTATAATGAAAATCGATATTAAAAAATGTAAATTGATAGTTACAGTTCGACAAGAAACAAAAAAGGTTGCAAATTTTTGTATTTCGGTCAATTTTACGCCGAGAATATTGTGCGTCTAGTTCAATATTTTAAATGAATTCACCGAGTAACCCTATCAAATAAATTTCACGTGGCACGATGCGTTGCGTATTAAGGTGCACGAAAGTGAAGCATAAATGTTGAAAGCCCATAGTGAAGTCCATTTTTTTCAATCTAATGCAATGATGTACCTTACACAACGCGTAAAATATATTCGCTGAATTGACTCAGTAAATTCATTTAAAATATTTACTATACCGCACAATGTTCTCTGATTTTCCGCTAGGGAACATGCTGAAATCAAATTTTATTATAAATCAATGCCCATTTGCACGGTTTTTATTGAAATCTCACGAGCTTTTAGCTTTTTTTAAAAAATATATAAGTCGCATTTATGCATATATGTCATTATTTTTTATTTGCTCCCCTCTCATGCGGTGTTTTAAAATAATATATCGAAATATTTGGGTTTCAATAAATTCGCTGCTCACGTGGAAATTATGATAAAGATGAGCTTATGTACTACATGCAGTCATGATTCGTGGCTCCGTTAGGAGTGGGCTCCTCAAAAGCTGAGAGCTCAGCTGCTATTGAGCTGGTCAGAGTATGTTTGACATTTGATTTTCGTTGTGTGAGCCAGCCCAATAACAGATACATCTTAAGCTGAGCTTTCAGCTTAAGAGGCTCCCTTGACTACTTTGATTACGAATGCGAGCATTTGCGGTCGGGCAACAAAAATAAATAACCACCTTTTAATGACGAATTTGTGGCATCCGTAATAACGTTAATGTAAAAAGAGTAGAAAAAAATTCGGCAAAGGCAGACACAGGGCCGCGAATAAAGAAGAGGTAAACTGCGAATAAATAAAGAATAAGTCTAATCAACAGATGGAAAAATAAACAAAATGAAGTAAATCAACAGCAATATCATCAACACAGCATTACGTAGAACAAAGTTTGCGAGATGAGAGAGAGAGAGAGAGCAAAAAATGTTAACCAGGAAAACGGATTTGCATCAAAAGAAAACCGCATAAAGTTTAAAAACCAAATTAACTCAATGAAATGGATAATGGAAGGAAAAATGACTTGAGTAAGCGAGCATAAGATTGATGAAGTTTGTATAAGAGTTTGTGGTCTCCCTGTCCAAGTGCTAAGCATGCCAAATGAAGTAAACATTTATGTTTTACAGCAAGTGACACATTGGATTTCAACTTGGTCGGTGAAATAAATGTGAGTTGCACAACAAACAACACATTTCAATATACGGCGTGACGTACTTACGGCAGAAATGCACAAGTTGTAGGGCACTTGGTTTGAAGGAGGCGGTATCGTGTGAAAGAGGGAGAGAGAGATTGAGTGTGCAATGTGATACTGCTGCTGCTGCTGCAAAATGCGTGCGCCAAGGTCTTTGTCTTTGGCAACCACCGCTCTCGCCTTGTCTTAATGAAGTGAACGTGTGCGAGTGAGTGCGCGACCAAAAGAGAGCAAAACACCCGAAAAAGAACTTGATTCAATTTAATTTTAGATTGTAAATTGAATGCGCTTAAGGTACTTTTGGCTTTAAAAGTAATTAAGCAAAACTCTGACTTACTTGTATTACTTACCGTTCTGTCCAAAATCATTGGAACATTTTCGACAGCATTTCAAACACATTTATAATACAGAGAAAAACAATGTTCGAGTTTTTTTTCGATTATTTTATGTGTTGCTTGCTTAATTTTTTTTTTTCGTCTTCCTTTTGCTTCTTTTTGTCTTCAGATCTTCGTTACTTGCCTTTGTTTGTTCAACTCGAATTTTCCCGAACTTATTTGATTTCGAAATGGTTTCTATCCGCTTCTTCATTTGATCTGTCTATCCCTTTCCGTTTTTGCTGTATGTGTCCAATGGTCTCCAGTATCACTGCAAGTCGATTCGTAGGTGGGACTTAACAAAGGCTATTCTGTTTTTGCTATTTCCATCCATGTTTTTTGAGGAAAGGATCGAGAGCTTGATGCAAAAAACATAAAATGTATACGCAAATTTATGAAAAAAGAAATTAAAATGAAAATTACAATAGAGCTATGAGCATAAACAACAACAGCAACAATAAGAACGAGCAATGAATAACGTTGTCCAAACCGAAGGGAAGCAACAACTTCGAGATGGAACCCCCCTCCCCACCGGAATATGCAAAGTGGAACTTTCGACGGTGTCTTGGCAAAAATTGGGACCAAACATTCCCAAATAAAATTTGAGGAAATTAACATGTTTAAAGCATCAGCACTGTATCTTATTGTTGTGTGAGTGTATTCGAGTGTTATACTTGACTATCTGTTGTTGAATTCGCTGCTGCAATCGAAGTGGTAATGTTATACTAGGTTGCCAATATAGAAGCAGCATGACAACAGACAAAAAAGCACACTCACACAACAAACGAATGATAAAAATAAACGGTAAAAATGTGGCATTCACCTTCATTTAGCCGGGTATGTAATGCGATAGAAAGAATAACGAAAACGTCCAAACACCAAATTGCTTCACATCTTCACATTTATTTCGTGATTTATTTGTTTTGTTAGAAATTTGGTTCGTTTGTTTTGTCTAGGGCGCTGCACACGCGCTCGCTTTCATTTGCCCAGATAACGACAACGTAAAGTGTGTACAGTACAAATGTAGTGACAAGTTCAATATTTTCTGTTGTTTCTGTTGATTTGAATGCGATTCGAGAGCATTGAGAGGGGAAAAGGTCACAGGCGAAGTACTCTTGATAATTAAGCTATACTGTGTGTACAGATGCGAACGGGAAGTGTCGCAGTTCAGTGAAGCAGCATCACACACACAAACAGCATTGATTGTTATTATTATTGTTATTATTATAATCATCAGCAGCACCATCATTATTATTGCTGCCACTTGATTTCGGGCTAGGAAAATGGTAATTTTTTTCCATTATTTTCGATTCAACGGTGGTGGCATGCCGCGCGTGCTATGCACATAATTAATTGATCAAGAAATTGGAATTCACCATTTTTTCACCAATCAAATTTCTCTCGTTGGCTCGTTCTAGATTTACTTGAATTTGTGACCAATTTCGGTTTCGTTTTAATTCGAGTTTTGAAGCAATATATAGCTTTTTATTACCTGATATAATTGTGGATTTTTCAGGTCAAAATCAACAATACAATCAAATTTATGCAATCGCAAAATTCACGGTAGATACGACTCACGCAATATATAACATCAAGAAAGGCCATTTGACTGAGAGCTTTTGCTGTGATTTTTCTGTTCTTTCATCGATTGATGAAAATGTCGATATTTGTCCACACAAAAATCCAATCAGAGAAAAAGCAGAAAAATAATTTCATAATAGCTTGAGAGCATACAAAAAATTGGACCCGACTCAAATTAAGCAATTCTCGGGAGGGGAGATGTTTGGTTCATGGCCAGTTCCTTTTTAATCGACAACTGATAAATTGGTGCTCTTTTTGTTTCATCGTTCGTGCGGGTATAAATTTGATGCCAACCAACCGCAAATATGGATCGTCTCGTTGATTGTCTTGTCTTCACTCTTCTACAAAGCAAAGGGAGAGAAAGAGAGGAAAAAAATTGTGTTTTTTATGTATATAAATATTAGATTTATGCTCGAAATTTAGTTTTGTACAATCAGTTGACGGCAACGTACGGAAGATATTCTTCAAATAAAGAAACCTTGTTTAATGCTTCGTTTCGTCGGTAAAAATTTTCAATAACTTGTTTTGATTGCTTTCACAAAGAAATCATTTCAACGCTTAATATATCTGTTCGCTTGATCATAAAGGGAAAAAGGGCGTGTCCCGTATTTTTTTCTAATCAAATATTACTCATTTACAGCAGACATTTACAATTGTTTTAGAAATTGCGGGAGTAGAAAAAAAACGATGGAACAAGTGAAACGAACTCGCGCTCTGATTGACAGCAAATGCGAAAGCTGTGGGGAGGAATGCTATTAGACTTGGCGCTCGTTGATTTTCCAAATGCTGGGAACAAACTCACATTTCAGCATCCAGAACAAACGTTTGAACGACATGTGAATCCTTTGAATTTCACAGCATGCATGCAATTTTTAACCATACATTCAAAAATAGAAGAGAAAAAATAAGAGTGAATGCATAGCTTCAATATGCGGCCAATATTTTCGCGTTCACTTTGAAATCATAAAGCTATTTTAAAAAAAAAAAAAAGAAAAAGAAAAAACATTTATTTTCGGATCGAATGAATTTTTGGCAGTACAAAGTCATCAGTCATAACGCACGAAAGTACGCATTTCAAAAAACACCCTAACAGACAACAATTTTCCAAGATGTGGCAAATTGTGTGGTGAACACAAAAACAAATCCCCCACAAAACAACAATCAATCGAAAAAGAACAATGAAAAACATACACGAAATCAAATAGGGGAAAAAAGAACAACCAAACCAAAAATAAATAAAAAATTCAAAACCAAAACAAAGAAAACTCATTTTTGTGTTTTCCATTTTCATTTTTTTCTGCATGCTTTTTACCCTCTTCCAATAACACCCGTCCAAACAACAACAAAATAGTGAAACAATGACATATCCACACTAATTCACAGGTGCCCAGCGAATATCTTCGGCAACAGGATGAAACAGACGTGCACATACGCAATTTTACATTATACTATCGAACATTGCCACTACGCTTAAAAATTGAAAAACAGCATTTTCACAATGGCAAATGGTTCACTCTGAAATGCGAAGCAACGTTTGGACGGTATACACAACTTACACGGGCCAAAAGTGCGCGCGTATTCATCGCTTCCACCAATGATTCAACAAATCAAAGACTGGTCAATTCGAATGCAGCTGCAGCAACAGGTAATCAAATAAAACGACTCGTCTTTTCGCACGCTCGGTAGATTTGCACCGAGCGCGCACATGCTTTTAGTCAAATTGAAATATTTTGTGTTTGTGATTTTCATTTGTTCGGGGCGAAGCGCTCCGTCGCCGTTTGCCCTTTATTTTCGTTTGCTTTCTTTCGATTTTCGATTGGAAAATCTATATATGTATCTAGTGTTAATTGGTTGCTGGAGAGACAAACCGGTGGTCACACAATTTGTTTCTATGTCTCTCTTGAGTTTGGTGTTCGCTTGATTTATTTGCATTACCGAAAAAATGGAAAGCGGAACTTTTGAATATTCGCGCGCGCTTAACCGTTCCAAAAATGAACATTCAATGTTGTTGCACATTGTTTGCAATGGCTCTACAATGTCGCAATCGTATACGATGGTTGCAACGGCTGTTCGTGATACATTTCTCGCTGACTGAGAGCGACAGAGATTTTGCTGTTTGTGTTTGCTCAATTGTACTTTTTGCATTTTGCTGTGTCCAGACAATCACTGAGTGCTTTTTCAATTGAGCTCACACATACACACACACGACACCAAGCAATTTCTCCAGAATGATTGACGATGCCAGCGGAAACAAATGAGACCGTCTTCTCACCACTATATTCAAATAACCATTGTTACTTATTGAGTTCACATTTGATTTATCATTGTCTCTTTTTTCCATTTTCAGCGTGGCGAAACTGCATTGAAACTGTTTGCGGGTTTACATTAATTGTTATTTTACTAGTAAAACATTTTGTCTAATCGCACACACACACACACTTTTAGAAATTCATAATACATGCAACAATATTAAATACTAACAGAAAACATTGAGATGAATAGAAAAAAATAAAAACAGAGACAATTCATGAATATGGTAGCGATATAAAAACATCAAGACGAAATGAAAATTGACGCGCGTGTTAAATGTTAAACAATCTGAAAAGTATGCAAGAAATATAAAGCAAAATCAAACAACATATTATCTGATGTTCAAAAAATTATTAGTTCCATGTTCGTATTTCATATCAATTGAAATCCTCAACGTTCGTTTTACCATAACATTACACCGCGGTTTTTGCGTTGGCGCGCAATCGTTTTGTTGTTATTTTTCCGTTTTGTTATTGCATCCTTTGCATTGTCCCAATATGCTTTCTCTTTCGTTTGGGCTGATGCTTGGTTTTTACCGTGAATCGGTGATTTAGCCAAAAACTAGGGAAAAGTCATCAACATTTGTGAATGAAAGTTGTGAAAGTGTTTTCAATGGAAAATTCCCCAATTTCAATTTCTTTTCTTCCCGTTGCCAACCGCCGAAAAGAGAAGTGAAACGTCGGCGGTTGAGAGAGAAAATACACACAAAAACACTCAGAGCCGAGAAATAGAAACAAAAACAAAAGGAACATCAAAAAGAAATACACCAACGAGAGAACGAATGGAAAAGAAACTTCACACGAAAAAGAGTGGATGCATTCCATAAAATAAAAAATTACTTTATGTACATAAAATGGTCGGAAAGAGCGATATAATGGAATAAAGTTTTCGAGAGCGCAGGTGAAAACTGAAACTGTGAAAGAGTTTTTCGCCGAGAAAGAGAAGATCGAGCGGCAACGAAAACAGCCAACATGAAAATAAATAAAATGGAAGAAAAATAGCAAAGCGAATAACAACGTCAAAGTTATCGGAAGTGCGAACGAGCGAGCGAATGATGGAGAGGGAAAGGTGAAACTCAAAACAATACGAAATTTGAATTATTTTGTAAATTTCCTTACGATTATTTTGCATGGTCGGGTGTTCACTGTGTTTGCGTGTGTGTTTGTGTGTGTGTGTCGAATGGATTGAGTGTGATTGCATTAGTATGCAACAGACACGGCACTTACAAACAGAATTAATATCCAACAAATGCAACGCCACACTTTGAGCAACCAAATCCAATAATACAGTCAATTAAGTAATCATGCCGAAGGAAATGGATACTATTTGTGAAATGATTATGCTTTCGACAAAGATGCACCATTTTATTGTTGAACAACGGTTATTCTTTGATGAGGGTGTGGGAGGGCGAGGAAAAAGAGCTGAAGAGAATACAGCGAATTAAGCATGTGTTGCTTTTAAATGTGGTTTTAATCGAAAATAAATTAACGGGTGGATTTTAGTCGCGGAAGTTTTCACTTCGCTTCGTATTTAATGACAATAGAAAGAATAATAGAAATGTAAGTGCAGTGTCGTGTTGTAAAATCTGTTTACTTTCGGAAGCCAGCCGTTCAGAAGAGCATCGAGAGCGATAAGGAACAGCTTTTTCCGGCATATCTGTTTCAATTCATTGAATTTTTCATCATTTTCCCTGGTTTTTCGTTTTTTTCTTTTTCTTTTCACGAGATCTGCGTGCACATTTTATTCCGACTCGTATTCACTTTGTATCCTATTAAAATGTCTACAATTCGTTGCATGTGCCAGTGTGCGATCTGCAAAAGTGGATTATTTCAACATGCATTTTGATAATGCTTGCGCGCATTAATAGTGCAACGTATTATAAAAAACTAAACCATACGGATTCCGCTTTAGATCAGTGAGCCGAAAAAATATGTATCAAATCATTTCAAAATAAAAACATGCACATTTGCCGCCGTAAACAATTCCGTTCATTTGAAATCGTTTTGCTTCACCTTCACAATGGCAGAAACACAGATTCCCACCGACCGCACATGTTGAACAATCGAACACAAAGACTTCAAAATTCAAATCTCATAAAATTCAAATGAAAGTATCTTTTCGATTCAAGCTCGAGATAATTGAGCCAACACTGAGATGAACCGAAGTAGAAGCAAAACAAAAGAGAATCAAACGAAATAAACTCTACTTTGGAGAAATAAGTACATTTTCATATTTATTTAGAAGATGGACGATAAAAGTAGAATAAGAGATAGATAAAAAAACGAATCCCATAAAACTGAAGAAGCCAGAAGTATACGGAGTAAAAAAAAGGAATACCGTCATCTAGAAGAATGAAAAATGCAAAAAAAAGAACAGAAATTGGGTTTAGTAGATAAAAGACTAGAGAATTAGAAGACAGCTGAAGAGCAGCAGAGAAAAAAGGCAAAGCAAAAATGGTGGGAAAGTAGTTACTGTTATGTGTACATTTCGTGTGTACGTGTCTATAAAAGAGTTCGTGTGTGATTGCGATGTAGATTGCCGGTGTGTGCATGGCAGAGAGCGACAGAGATGCTTTAATCGGAAAACAAGTGTGTGAATGAGCATATATGTAGCGCATAGACGTGCTGGATGTGCAGTTTGTTGAAGAAAATGTTGCTGCAAAGCAAAGATTGTGTGTGTGTAAGTGTGCACTTTCAACACAGTAGCTTGAATTTATATTCGGTTTCCGTTTCGGATATGGACTTTGCTAGTTCTCTTAGGACTCTTAAGAAGACAGCAACGATAAAGGCCATCAAGGCGGTCTAAGTGAGATAACAAAAGATGCAAAATGAAGAGAAATAAGTCGAAAACTACTGCAAATATAAAAAAACACGCATACACACACAATCCTTCGCACTTAAAATGAGAGAAAAAACAATGCAACAGCTTGGGAAATGGGAATAGGAACCTCCATTTTAATGGAGCTACTTTGAACCATATAAATTCAGTGGGCTGAAATATTTGCACAAATTTCTACAAGCACACGCTCGATCCATTTTCTAACTCCCGTTCGTTCGTTCGTTTGCTCATTCGTTCGTTAGCTCGTTCGCTCGTTCGTTTATTCATGTTTGCTATTCGTTTTCATTGAATAGCTAAAATTGCACAAAAGTCTCTCATGTGAACGTGAACTTCACATCCACATCCACATTTACTGATATATCGTCAAGGAGAGATAAATTTGAAATGGTGACAGCAACGAAACCTACTTGCTTTTAAACACTAAAAGGCAAGAGTGCAGACGCACGGACGGGCGAACGCGCGGGCTTGAAACAGAATCCAAAAGCAACGAATTGTAAATGAACGAGCACTAGACCGCCATCATTTTCTTTCGAACAAATTTGCCAAGAACCGCATTGATACTGTCATGTAATTCGTCAAAATTTTGTGGAATTGCTGGAATGCATTTCATTTGGATCATTTGGTGCGAATGATTTAAATGAAGTTTTGGACAAATATGTTCTCGAAAAACATTAATTTCAAATGCTCTCCATTTCGCTCTCAGCCGAATCATGGCTGCTGCAAATGCTGTGCTCTCTGTTTGTGTATTACAGCTGAAAATCCATGCATTCCACATTTTCGAATTCAGATTTGTTTAGTGGATCAATGATGATGATAATTATGAGCCACCATGACTGAAACAATGACAGACTGAATGAGTGCATAACTTTCACGCATTTGTATCTTCCAATGCATTTGCTCCATTTCACTCTCCCGCTCATCCGCTCTATCTCTCTTCCTCTGCATTAGCATCGATTCTTTCCGTCAACAGCCAACTGCATATGAAAATGTGGTTATGCATGAATGTACAAAATATTAATTGAAAGTTAAGATATACTAATAGCCCTTGAAATGATTGCATAACATTTTCAAATCTTCATAATCATTATTACTATACGAAGAGGGTGCGAAAGTGGAGGCGCAAGGGTGTATGTATATACCAAATTGCATCCTAACATTGCACACTCGCCACAATGATTTCATTTTACGAAATTTTGAGGTTTAGTTTTTCGTTCGTTCTTGCATTCGCTCGTTCGTTGGTTGGTTGGCTTGTTTGTTCCGTTTGTTCCGTTTATTGTATGGTTTGTATGATCCAATGCATATACTCATCTTAATGCTCGTGTAGAGATGCGGCTGTTCCGAGCATACATTTTACTGCTACATTTTGATAACGGTATTTATGACTGAAAACCAAGAAATATGATACACGAATTGTCTTCATAAGAACGCCAAAATAAAAGAGTGTAATGCGGAAATGTTTGGCGGTGGAGAGGGGAAGACACACTGGCAAAAACTCAACAACAATAAAAAATGAATAAAAGTCAGGAATAAAAATGATGCAATAGATTGTGTATTGCAATGCATGTCAGTTTGGTCTAAACAAATGGAAATTTTGCACGAAAAATGGCACGATATGGAAATTTAAAGTGGTCATAAGAGAGCTGACATGAGAGAAAAAGATGGAGAGGAAAAAAAGCACATCGACCACAACACCAACTTAAAATATTATAAGTTTATAAATTACACGGTTATCAGAAGTGAATATTCATACGAATGGCTGAGGGTTTTTTTCCGAATATCATGAAAGCAAATAAATATAAAGTATAATTTACCTACAATTTTATATATGTACTACACAAAATCAGTCGCCTAAAAGTCGTTGTACGCCAATTTCACTACACTGTCAGCTCTATACCTCTCTATGTGTGTGTCTCTCGCTCTCTCCTCTGTGTGTGTGCAATACATTCACGTATTTGAGTGTACGATTACTTGCGCTGCAGCATCAGCAGCCATGCAGACACAACGCACCACTAAACAGACCATTATGCATTTTCGGAGCAACTCACTGAATGATGAGCGTATTTATGGTATATATATATAGTGTGCGTCACATTCGATCAAAATAGTTCTACACATAAATTTCGATATATGAAGTGTGTTATTCTCACTATAGATGAGAGATGGAGCTCTTTGTATTTGTTACTCATATCGAGGTTCAATATGCAATGTGAAATATCTCTCAACATCATACTTTCCTTAAAATGTGGCGCGCGTGCCACCATTTGTTCTAAATATGATTTGAGTAAATGTTCGAGCTTTCCGTCACTGCCGCTTCTGCTGTGGCTGCTGCTGCTTCTATCTGCCACTTAGACTTTTCAGCTCACTTCTCCGCATCCTTCAAACACTTGCAATAGCTTTGTTACGGCCGTTGTCTTCCTAACTTTATTTTCTTTATGCATTTTGCATCTGGTTTTGCCACTTGGCGCTGCATAATGTGCACTGCAACGCTCTGCATAACAGAGCGCACACTGCACATCTTATTGTCATTGCTACTGTTTTACTTCAGCTCGCACACATGTTTCCGCCAATAAGCTGCCGCTCCGTCTCTCTCTCTCTCTCCATCTCCATCTCCATCTCTCACTATTTCTATGCAATGCCATTCTCTGCACTAAGTTCGTGTGCAGGAAGCTACCAAAAAATATTTTACTTCTTATTGCATATTTTATTTGCAAATAGATGAGTTACAACACATCTCTCTTCCTCATCATGTCTAGTGCATGGGCACGGAATCGACTATATAAAAAGGCAAAGATGCCCCAGCCATTCCGGGAAATGTTTTATTGAGACAAAATGCCATTATAAGAATCTTATAGCACATGAACTGTTACAAAAAACATGTTAGTGGCTATTATTTGATAATGAGCATGCCTAATAGTCGAATCTAAAAAGCACGAACACCCACACACACACTCGCGCACACTTGCTGATGCAGAAGCTCATTCAACTCCTACCCCTGTTCATTTCCATTCTTTTCTTTTCTTGTCACAATTTACATGAGGAAATAGAACAACAATATAAATAACAAAAACGGGTGGCTCATCGGTACATGGATATGTGAACACCAAGCTACCTCTTTTGGAAGCGTGAGAACCAAATGAATATGCTACTTATGCCGTCTTTTGCATAAATCTTCATTAAGCACACTGCATGATTTTCCGTATGAATTTAAAGAGTTCACTTTCATTGCTTGCATACGGCATTTATGATTCACATAAACATCGGAATCACCGACGCCAGAAGCATTTCGAGCAATTAATAATTGTATGTCGAATATGCATCCATTGCTCGCTCACTCGCGTACGCCAGAAACATCGCACTTTCCTTTGATCATCGACTTATTCTATTTATTGGCGTGCGGGTAATGAGCGTATCACTTGCATCGTATTTATTATTATTGTATGTATTTGACTTGTATTCAAATTTGTATTACAGATTACGGATGAAATATTTCGCATAATTCGCCGTTTCTGCTCGATTTTTCGTACACACACACACACATACCAATGCCATTCTAAGAAGATTCATTTGATTAGATAGAAACATGCTCATAAACTTACTTATTGAAATAGTCGTCGCAGTCAGGGTAACTAGGGTAGCGTGAAGAATGCGCTTGCTCTTGGTTGAGATGAAAGAGACTTGTAAATATCCTTTAATGTCTTAAGCAGCCCTTGGCATTCGTTTTTTAGTCTTGAATTGCATAGCAAAGCCAATGAAGGGAACAAAAAGGTACATAAAATAGCTGCAAGAAAATAAAATAGATTCGCTTGGATGCGAAATTAAAAACGCAAGTCGAGAAGTCATCTCATACCATTGATGATGAAAAAAGAAACGCCACTTCAATTTAATTTAATGCTATTATTCTTATTTTTTTGCTCGCAATCTACACCTCCCAATTTCTTTCTCTCTCTCCCTCTCTCTGTCGCTCTTTCTCTCTCCCATACACACACTTTTTGAAAAAGTTTTTGATTAAATGTTCCATTGTATCATTAAATTATAATTAATTGTGTCACATTTGCCATTAATTGCTACTTATTGATTTATTCGATTTTTATTGAGTGTTGATATTTGTTTAAGATTCGAGATCATTTGTGATTTGGATCGCAGCATTTCATTTTTTTCTTGGTTTTCTTCACCATTTGAAAGTTAGTTCCATTAGAAGTTCTTGATATGGCTTCAATCTGATGTTGTGTATGGGGCAAACGTTGAAGCCGGCGAATAAGGAGAGTAAAGTGACGTTGATAATGAAATCAAATTATAGTACGAAAGTTTTGAATTGATGAATGGTGAAGAAAAATATCGGAAGAAGAGAGAAGAAATGCCGTCGACATAAAGCGTTTCGTTTCCATCTTCCTCGTTACCCTTTTTAGACATCAACAATGGCCGCTTTACTTCCATCTTAATGTTTAAATGAGCTCACAATCGAATTTCAAGTATTCTACTAAACTTTGAGGCCGCTTCTAAATTTAATACAAGACGGCATCAAATTTGTGTGCGCCACAGGAAAACTCTCTGTATTTCGGCATGCTTCAATCGGAAACGTATTGATTGGAAGTGATCGAAACTTAAAACCATGCAAAAATTGTTTACCAAAGTATACTTGAAAGGAGGAAGCAAGAAAAAAAGAAAAAGAATATTAAATCAACTGCCAAACAAAGCCGACGCCCAATTGTTGAAGAGCAGCAAAGTAATTTCCTGGCATTGCATACGATCGCATAATAATAGCGCTGCTGTTGTTGAGAGTGATGGAGTGAGAACGATGAGACGACCGTTACCAACAATTCTCCTTTTATCCCGTCAACTCCGCGATTCATCTATATTTTGTGTGTGAGTTTTTTGGTGTGTTTGTGTGTTTCAGTTATGCATACCAAACTGAATCAAGTCGAAAAAAACGACCGATGATGCACGTTACGTGAAACAATCTACTAATCGTATTTGTGACACATTGACAAAGCTTCCAATGAGAAATCATCGAAGAAAATACGAAAAGAAAAGCCAATGAGCACAAAAACAACGGAATAATGTGAGCGAAAGAAACAGCAAAAAAGGACGATATAACCACACCACCAATGACAAAATGAAGCCGAGTAAAACTTCCACCTCTCATTTATTTCGATGTCGTTACTGCTTTTTGCTTTCACAATCTTTTGCTTTCGCTTTTGCTTCGATTACGTGAACCGTCCAATTCTCCGAGCTCCAACACTGCATTTGCGTTTCCTGTGAGACTCGCTCCACTGTAATGGTGCGTTCAAATTATAATGTACATTTTTTTTTATTATCCAAATAACAAAATGTGTATTTATATGGCATACATATTCATTTCAATTTGTGTTGTATTCGGCTCGGTTTTTCTCTGTTGAATAATGACATAAAATTATCATTGTTTTTTTTTCATCTATATACATATGTACCCGTCTGAATGTGATTATTTTGGTCATGCCATACGAACGCGCGCCCGCGGCGCTTCATCATCAATGAACATAAAAGTATCCTTATTCGAAATGATATACGCGCAAAAATCATTTGTTTTTAATTTTAATCCGTATTTTCAACAAAGCGTTAAGAATAATGTGCTCGCATGTTTGCACCGATGGCATGCGGCAGATGGGCGCGCGACGCTCATAAACGTGAGGCTTCATCATGTATTCTAAATAGATGTGTACGTCTGACCCAGCGACAAATCTTCGTTATTTATCTTTTAAATGAATGCGTTGAGCAAGCAGGCATAAAAGACGCAGAATAACATTTTTCGGGATGAAGAATTGCGACAAGCAGTAACGCAAATACGAATTCACACGATGGGAAAAAATAAGTTGGACGGAGAGCACGTTCGTCGTAGTCGTCGTTGAGCGGCATTTAAATATGCAGCCAGTCGAATCTGCTCTCTTGCATGTATGCGAATTCGACGGAAAAGAATCAAGGGAGAATGCAATGCAACAATGCAACGGAAGACATAAAAAAACGAATCGGAAAAATGAGAGAAATTCGAAGACACTTGGAAATAGTTTTCCGTTCAGATGTCGATTTATTTTCAATTTTGGCAGTGGTTGTGAAGATTTGCTGAAACTTGTTAAAATGATACTTCTTCCCGATTTATTGGTATAATAATCTATGTAGAGATACATTACATCAGGTTAATGCCTTTCAGTCGCACTCATTGCTCATCGTCGTAGAACGCCAACTAAAGCGAACAAAAGTGCAAAAAGTCGAAGAAAATGCAGAGACGATGACGAAGACGCAAAATGACGACAGGGAGAGATATATAACAAGAGACAGAGAGAAAATTGAGAGAATTAATTCGATGTTTTCGGAATTTCGTAGTTTTTCCTCTGCTGAAAACGCAACGCCGAACCATTGTTTTGTCGAGCACTCGTTATTTTTGTTCGCAAAGTAAATTATACTTTTGAGCTTCATACACTTGTTGTCATTACGTGTTGTGTGCCATCTTTGTCGCTTTAAATTTTGCGAAAACGATTTCCTAACTTTTATGCTTTAGTTAAAAACAAAAGAAAATTGGAGAAAAACATTTGGGAAAACAGAATCAACCAAAACGGAGGAAACGACAGCGTACAAAAAAACAATCCAAAAACTTTATGATTCAAATCTATTAATGGGGAAAGCAAATGTATGGATTTGGTATGTGTTTGTTTTCGTTTTTTTTTTGTTTGTGTAAATATTACGCTGTTCCTTCATTCCAAATCTCCCTCTCCTTCTTCTCCTCTCTGCCTTTTGTTTTCCCTCTCGCGCTCACAATTTGTTTTCGTTATATCCTTTGAGTTTGGCCCAACATCAGTTTTTTATTGCCAACTTCCCCGCGGATTCCGAGTTATTATTATTATTATTTAAAACAAAAACTACGAACATTTGATAAGGTAATGAATTGAATGCAATAATAAGTATGGAATCGATGATGAAATGATGAAGAAAAGTTATGCAACTGTTTTAATGATTTGTTTCTTCTTCAACGCGTCAACGTGAGTCAATTATTCAATGAGTTGAGCACTTATCTGTAATGCGCTTAAAGTTTTCGAAAATCAACGAATATACCAATTAATAGAAAATTTTATTCCAAATGATGTATTTATATAGTTTCTTTTTTAAAGCACACAAAAAATTTGTTGAATTTTTTTGGTAATTATTAAATATTAAAACAAGAAATGAATGAATTGAAAAAAAAAATGATATACTACCATTTATGTTAGTATTTCGATCGATTGTGTTAATGTTTTATATAAAATGAAATCAGTTTGTCTCGAAGAAAAACGCCAAAGTATTTAATAGATTAAATGAATCTCAAATTGACTATTTTTTGTACAAAAATCATCAAAAAAAAAACCCGAAAAATAGCAACAACAAAAAATACCTATTAAATAAATGTTCTTCGAATTCTTAGTTTAACGAAATGAATAAAAAGAGAGAATTGATCATCAAGTAGAATAGGCTCAGACTATATTCCAATTTGATGATCACAGTTTGTATAACTTATTTAACTACTTGAACTATGATTTTTTTTTAACATAACTACAATTTATTCAAGGAAAATGTAATACGAATGGTTTGATTGGAAAATCCTATAGAAATGATGTAATGTACAAATTACATGGGAAACGAGCAGATAATGATCTCCTTTTGAAAAAGGAAAATGTGCATAATGTTGGTAACGCGCTTCGATGCTGCAAACACATTCTAAATTTGTTGCACTTTCTCGTTCAACCGAGGAATAAAATTGGCATCGCATGAATGCAAGAGTTGCACAGATTCTTGCATTTATATTGCCACTTGAAAGAGGAATTTTATATTTGATAACGAAACACGAATGGATTGGTTGTCGATGGAATTAACAATGTATCGAGCATGTTCGAGAAGCACTCACAATTTCCATCATTTATATGAATTTAACAAATAATTCAAAGTACTTAAGTATCACTCACTATTAAAGCAAAATTAATGTACACAAAATCAAATCTTATGGTAAAATCACTAAAACTTTTCCACATACAAGATTGAAGAAGAGTAATAAAAAAACAAAAACAAAAAAACTCAAGAAAATTTAGAATATAAAAAAAGAGAACATACCCTACTAATTATAATTGAAGTATAACAATGAAAATGCAGTTTATAAAGTTAACATATCGGGACACGTTTTATAATATTTATGTGACTAATAGATTTGATAGAAGCAAACAGAACAGCCAATGCAATTACAACAATTACACCGAGCGATATTTTATCAGGTGGATCACAACTGGCACTTGCTTCCCTCACACTCTCCCATCAGAACATAAATCGTATCGACACGCGCTCGTTCGATATGCACCCGCTTGAACTTGGAATCTCACATACGCGCTGCTGCAGAAAACTCTTGACATTTTTACAGGTAAAATTATTTCTCAAGACGAACAAAAGGAAAAAAGAAACACTTAAAGCCAAAGCCGAACCACTTTATTGGCATTCAACTTTAAGTTGTTCACATCAATTTTCCGCAATGCCATTCCGATTGAGCTCCATTGCAGTCAATGGAAAAAAATTGCGAGTCAACTGTGTGCATGTGTCTCATTCATTAAAAATCACATGGTGAATGGAAAACAATCCCATTTTACCGCAACTATCATTGGACTCGTTTTGTTTTGATGACAAAAGCTTGTCTTTTGATTCGTTTGAATCAGAAAAGAAAGAGAGTGCGCTCGCACACGCCCCATTCAAAAACCACGTTAATTCGCAAATGATGCATGAAAGTGGGGTCTATGCTCTGGCCCTTGTTGTGAAACTGCCTTTGAAAATGATTTATTCATTTTTCATACATCTACTTTCCATTCCTTTGATATTCAAAATACAGTTGTTGCCCAATAATTACAAACGATAGCAATGTTCGTCAAGTTCGCCACACAAAATTATGAGTTGAACTACGCTGTGTCTTCTGTTTCAATGCGAGAGGTAGATAAAGTACTGAAACTCGGGCTTTTGATGCTATTTTGATTATTCTATACATTAAATAAATTGCTCAAGTGCACCACTGTTCGGCTTTTGGATCTAGTTAATGTTTCGGCGGAACGGAGCTACTTTGGAATTCTTGGAGCCAAAGCGAAAAATAGATTAAAGAACTTTTTGGTGTGTGTGTGTGTTCCACCAAAAACCGTTTACAGCTATTTAAACAGGGGCTCTTTATCAATAAAATTGGTATTAACTTATGTGAAAATTTTAGTCATTTTGTGTCAGCAATGAACTTCGGCCAAATATATCAATACTTGCAAATCGAGTGCGTCGAGTCGAATTTATGATTATTATCAGCTTTCAAGTAGAAGCATTGCTCGTGATAGGGTAATATTAAAAGAGCACTTCCTGTTGTTTCTAATTAAAATTTGCAGCATGCAGGGAAATTGGAAAGATTTTCACTCAAATATGAACGGAAAGCCACATTCTCAAAAGCAATTGGAAATGAGCGCCCTACCGCTTGCTTGTCTCCAGGCTTAATTGAACTACAATCCGGCACGCGTTTATTGTAGGCAGCTTACTGCCACTCTCAGATGGTTGTTAATATTAAGTACAATTTTACCGACGAACAAGACACACGCTTAATCGTTGATCCGAACAACATGCAACTCTTTGAAGAGCATCAAAACCGAGCATTTGTCCGCACCAATTTTTTAGAACTTCTAACATTTTTGTATTTGAACACTCATCCACTGGCAGTATAAAATGAAGCAACATAATGTGAAAGCATTCATACACCATTCACTCAAAAAAAAACACACGATATTTATATATATTTGGAAATCAACATGATTCTTAATGATGCCAAAATGCAACATTTAGCTTCCCAAATCCCGTGCGCACACAATTTTCCGCATTTCCAGTTGAATGCAAACAATGAGAGGAGTTATTTTTGTAATTACTTTTGGCTGTTCTGTGTTGCATGAATGCTCATAATTCAAATGCTGGTATTGAAAGTATACATGCAATTTATGGCGAGGTAAATAAAGACCGATGAAAAAAAACATAAAACACCACATACTTTCACAGTTATTCAACCAAAACAAAAAATCGAATTGTAGAGAGGAAATTTTCGGGAAAAAAACCACAACATTTAAAGATAAATAAAATTAATATGAAAAAAAGATGAAAAAACAAACATTATACTTATTATTACTAATGAATCAAAGTATATTTTTTTTATTAGTTTAGGATATGTATTCTTAGAACAGAAAAAGAATTAAAAGCAACCGCAAATAATTATAAATTTGTATGTGTGAAATGTGAATGGATCAAAATATGGTTTGCTTTCATTCACGGTGATGAAAGTCGTATTGCGCGTTGGAGATGACACGCAAGAGGCCTGATATTGGTCGAATGCTCTTGCATTTGGAGCGAAGGCAATACGCTTAACATCCCCTTCGAATGATATATCAATATAAATTATGTAAATTTGTTTTCAATGATACAACACAATGAACAATTTCCGGCCCTTAAACATTCAGAAACAAAGCAGAAGAAGAAGCGAAAGCAGCCCGAACAGCAACCAAATAAAGAGAAAAAATCAAATGATGAGACTCATAAACACAAATGCTGAACAGAAAATGCATACACACTAAACATAAAACAATATGCCCAACTCATGGGGTGTTAGTTGCAAGCAAATGGCATGGTATTGCCATCCGTTACAATAATAACAAATGAATGCATTTCGATTGAAAACTATTCAATACAGATACCAAGTGTCACAAATAAAAGCACTAATGCCAACAATACTTTTAAATAGCAGCAGCAACACCAACCACACACTTTGTATGTAATTTTATATTGTGTAAATAATATCTATTTATTTATTACAAATACGTTTATTTGATAATTGAAACACAAAAATGTGGGCACGTTGTCATAAATCATCACACGCTGGATATTATATGTAATAAGATGAATTACAGAAAAGCCCCAGCTACATTTCGCTAATAATTCAAATGCGAGCTAAAATGACATCTGCTATCAAAATGTTGTGAGCAATCATTTATTTTGAATGCATTTTTGAATATGGTTGTGTGTACTGTCACTCCCATTCAATCTTTCCCTCTGTTCTCTTTCACGCTGCCTCTACTAACTCACACATTCCCTCATCCATATTCTTTCTCTACATTTCAGTTTTATCGAATTATTATAAATGCATTTCAATATTATTGATATTAATTGCTGATAATCTGTGGAAAACATTGTGCTGCTCAATTTTGAGCCTATTAATTGGTTCGCTGCTAAAAATTATTATTAATGGCCATTGGGGTTTTCACCATCTCATACATGAATTTTGGTTTTTGACCAGGGCTGCGATATTCTATTCAACAAGCATCGTAATCATTACTACCAACACTGGCCCCAGATTTTAAGATGGACGTGAGCGTTTATGTTGAATGTTGGTGGTGCAGCACTTCACCTATTGGTCCATTGTACACGAATTGAATCGACAGTACTCCTCAATTATTATACAATTGTTTTGCTTCCTAAATACAGACAGATTATCGCTCTTCGTCTTCATCTCCTTCAGTCTTCTTATTCTTCGTCTCCTCTTTCTAATCGCATAATTTTCCTTTCTTTCTTGTTGTCGAAATTGAATTGTGCTAGAACGCCCCATATCCGGTAACGAACTCCCTTTCCGGCAAACGGACGTTGCTGCTAAAGATTTCGGAAAATCCGTTTCTGATCAATAAGTAATCGTTTGCACTTTCTGGAATACTATTATATCCTTATCAAATACACTCGAACGCACATAGTTTATTTATTCAATGAAAATGGAATTTAATCGAAATATATCTCTATATGATGCAAGTTATATATAGTTAATAAATTAAATCAGCCCCTGTTCATGTGCAACAACGAGAGAATAGGAAAATAATAATGGTGAAACGGTGCAAAATAATGCGATGCGATGCAATGAATACTTTCTCATTGGCATGCAAGTGGTATACAGTTTTTCCAGTTCTAATTTGTTATTCAATATCGATCTTCCAATTGATCTATGATATCATTTTATTTGGCCAATAATTCAAAAGCGCTTTTGCATCGCGGTGAAACCATTTTGTGGGCATTGTGCGCACTCTACACTCTATTTCCATTTTATTTTGGGTTTTCGCCCATACATTTTCTGTCGAAAAATGTGTGTTCCATTACAAAAATGCATATTTCAAAATGAAAGCGATGATTTAATGTGCCGTAACACGCACACGCGCACACATTATGCCCAAATTTATCGATTGTTATTGTGTGTTTTACGCATTTTAATTAAATGATTTTTAACAGCCATTGATTCATATTGATGATGACATTGATGAGAATTTTATCAATATGACTCTTCAAATGCCATGTTTACAGGCGCTCGCTCACATTAATATCATATAATTTGTAATGCAGTGACCATGAGCGCTGTACTTGTAGGTCGATCGTTCGACATTCCAATGGCGTATTTTAGGAAATTATAATGAGAATCGTCACTGCTGCAATTGAACCATCTGAATGTGCAAACAATTTTGTATAAGCTTTTCACAAAAATGAGCTCTGATTGATGCGATTAAAATGAAACTAAATTCCATTCAGTCACATTCACACACACTCTGAACTATTTGGCAATATTTTAATTTATTGCTGGTGACCACTAAGCTATTTGCCATGCGGCGCACAAATCACATTGCATTCAGACTATTTGTATCAATCTTACTGCTTCACCGATGACAAATCGCCTGATCAAATGTAGGCTCATTTAGATCGCATCATACAAAATGTAATATAGAATCTTCTATACACAAACACACAAACACACACACACACACACACACACATATTTATAGACAGGGCGGGGTGCATTAACGATAATTTCAGCGGAGGAGCTGGTGTTCGTTGTTTGAAATCACACAATCGTCAATTCTTCTTGATTTTTGAAAAACGCTCAATGAATGTCTTGTGTCGTACTTTTCTCTCTATGCAACTTTATTGTTAAACACATGCACAATATTCAATATTTACCATCAGCACAAATTCGAAACATAAAAATTGAGTAAATAAATTTAAATGACAAGTTAGTATATGTGTAAATGTGAAACATTCAATTCAAATCATGACAAATTTTCAACATTAGTAATTGGAAAAATGAATAAAAAAAAACATGTCACATAATTCTTTAGCAAAATAAAAATGAAGATGGAAAAGAAGTGAAATAAGAACAGCAAATGGCGAAATGTCATCTTTTCTCTATAGATACTAATCTTAAAAAAAATCATTAATACGTTTGAAGCAATAATACTAATAATTTCTCTCTCTTCACTAAGTTATACAAACAAAATTTATCAAAAATTAACAAGAAAAAAGCGCAAATTTACTCTACATACTAAAATACAAACGAAACGATTTGAAAAAAACACACACTATCAACACACATACACTGAATGATACATGGAATTGTAAAGAAGACGAATCATGCCATTATAATATATTTTAATGTATGTGTATTTGTATTTGCAATCAAACATTCACAAAGCAATTGTTATATCTCTCTCTCTAAAACAAAACCAAAAAAACAATGAAATGAACGAATAATCAAAACGAAATCAAAAGTTCCGTTCAAAGCTGAATAGGCATTTCAAATTCAAATCAAAAACAATCTTCACACAAGACAACAAAAACATCAAACAAGTAAATAGTTGGACATTTCTCACAATCTCGTTCCGCACCAAAACTATATGATATTTAATTAAAAAAAAAAAAAATATTATTTACGAAAAATGAAAAAAAACATAAAATGAAAAATTAAACAACAACAAAAACCAACAACCACTGTGTTTTTACTGACTAATTTATGACCATTTATGTACAATGCGAGCTCATTAAGATCAACATTGCGCGCGGAATCTTCTGCCGGAATCCTCATTCGATACACATACACAGTTTTTGCTATGGAACAACAAATCTCATTAAAAGCTTTTCGGATGAGAAATCTTTGTGCAGAATATCGACGTCAAGCAGTCTACATGCGATGTTCGTAAAAATAATACATTGAATCATAGCGAGAGCGAGAGAGTGAGAGAACTGCTGCATTGCCCGATATTTCATCTGAAAGTTCATATTTTCAGCAAACTATAACAAAATTAATCCGAAAATAAGACGATGAACATTCAATATACACCAAGAAATGCGTGTTTATTTAGTTTAACTATCACACGCCCGCCCTCTCGACGCAATGCAACGAAATTCAACTAAATCTAGGAAATCTACGGTTTTTTTATAGTTTTTGATAAGACCTTAGTGATTCCATGTGCGTCGTAAAGAAAAATATTGCAATGATCCGTGGTTCCGTTGTAATGCTATCGGGCTAATGCATCGTGACGCATAACAGCAAATTATTTTATCATTGCAGAATTCACACACATGAGAGAGAGAGAGAGAGAGAGAGAGAGAGAGAGAGAGAGAGAGAGAGAGGGAATATACAGTTGAGATACGATGGGCAAAAACATAGCGATACGCTGTGTGCGATGAAATGTTGATGATTCATTTCGCAAAAGCGTTTACATTTCGGTATTCAACTCTCGGTACAACGACAACGAGAGAGTATAAAAAATATCGTACACCAAAATCAAGTAAGTTCAAGCATATTGGATGTAAAACAGTAGCACAGCAAATCAGCAGCATGTAACAAGAATAATTCCAGCAGAGTTTGGCTGGGTATCAGCATCTTTCAAAATATTCTTACTTGTATTATCATCTCCAAACCGTCCTTAACAATTTCAAGGTCAGCAAAAGCAAATCCCGTCCACATTCAGAAACTACCAACATTCATTTCATTTATTTCCTTTCGTAAATAAAAGTGGATTCAAAGACCGAGAGCCAGTTGAATTCAAACTGATGGCTATTGTTTGTTTTAGACGTTGTAATTTTACATCATGGAACGTTGGAATATGCAAACAAATTTCTATCTTTCTGCACTTGATCCTCTCTGCTGCATTCAATTGGCTGATTTGACTATCCGAAATTTCTAGAATATTTACGAACAATCAAACAAACATCGATTATGCAGTTATGAGAACAACAGCGTTTTATTTACAGAAATCAGGTAAGCAAACGACTTTATTGGACTTGTTGAAATTGTGTACTAAGTTAAGCCATCGGAATGTGTAATCAAATTAAAATCACTTGGAATTGGTTGGATTTGATTATGAACCGTTCTTCGCTCAGTCAAAAAGGTACAAATCTCCTCCACTAAAAAGTTAATGACAAACATTGGCCTCAACAATAATAATCTTGATTTCGGATTGAGAGTATACATATATTTCGCATATTTTCCTTGTGAATGGCTGCTCTGCCTATTTTTGTTATTGTTTATGCATGTCTTATAAAAGAAAGGAATGACGAAAAGCATGCTGAAGTTCAAGCAGTGTGTGTATATTTGCTGTAGCTCAGTTGAGCTATGAAAGCAATGCGATTGCGAATCCAATGTGCACATTCTTCGTTTATCGTAGAACGCTTTTTTTATTTTTATTTGTTTTGCTATTCAACAAATAGCATATTTGCTATTTATTGCTGACATTGGAACACGGATATCTTCATTCAATCATACATTCAAATACATTGTACAATTTTCAGATGAAGAGATATCTTTCTGAACTCTTCAATTTTCATTGAAAATCATGATATTTTGCAACCCGCTCGAATATTCCGGCAATTTGACGTTGGTGAAAAGGTATTGCGATGCGTTCATTCGTTCATTCCAACGATTCGAATGTGTACTCAAAGGAATCCGGCCAGAAGAAAGAAGGAAAGTACATACACCAACACATACTCAATAAATGAGAAGGATAATATTGATCAAAGGCAAACAAAAAGGAGTGAACATACCGCTCACCCAAAATGCGGGATGATAAAAAATAGAAGAAAATGTATGTTTGTACCCATTTTAATTCCCTAAGAAATCATAAACTCTGTTTATGTTCGGCATAAAAAAGCAAAATATCCGAAAGGATTTGTAAAGCCGTTTATTTTTTATTTACCTAATATTTTGTCGAATGAAAAATATTCAGTTGCAACAGACGGGCAAAAACCGGGCATAGAAAGAGTCGTCATCGCAGAAAGCCCAATTCCAACGGTAGCAAGCAAACAAGATGCGAACGAGCGCGAAAGTAAGTGAGAGCAAAAGCACAAGAGAACGGCAGGGATGTAGGGGAGGAAAGGCCAACAAATGTACCATTTAAAAGATGCAATTTCCTTTACTTTGTAGCCCAGCACTCATTTGCTTGCCAGTGCTAAGCCGCGACGAATGGTGTGACGAACGAAGCGAACTGAACTCAAGAGTCGACGACATGAGTACGATTCAAGCATTAAGTTCTGCAGCGGGTACATTTATATTTATGATTCATCACAACGATCATGAATATTCTATGATAATTGAAAGCAGACAGGACAACATTTTGCCAAGTGCAGAAGCCAAACATACACATACAATGCTTGTGAAGTTGCGATAATGGCGATGGCAGTGTGTGCGTGTGTGTGTGCATGGACTAACTAATACATTCAGTTGCAAATTAAGGTGACTAATTTTTCCAGTTCCATATTTGATTTAATCTTTGCAAGTTGTTCCAAAACAAGTCTTGATTTCATCAAGAGATTCAATCAAAATCCGGAGCATCCACCCGGAACCCTGCATTTTTGATCACAACTGGAAATATGTCCCCGTGTTTTGTCTGCCAAAATGTGATGTTTTCGAAAATGCAGTCTGCATACTCTTTGTGTAACCAAGCCATACATAATAAACGCACAGCTACGGCAAAAATGACTTGCTCAATGCCAAAATGCATGCAATGCCTTTGCTTTCTCTCGCTTTTGTTCCTCGTTTTCTTGCCATTCATCGATCCCGTTCTTCTACCGGGTTCGCTCTGCCAATAACATTCCTTATGATTGCATTTAAGCTCATTTTCTTATCACTCCCACAATCGTATTTCATACATTTGCTCATAATTTGCATTTAAACTCTATGCAAGACGATGTGAAAATGTGTGCGGCAGCAGCTTTGAAGAGCAAACGAACTGGGCACGGGCACGGGCGTAAGCGGAATGTAAAACCTTATTTGCACCATTCTTCAGTAGCTGCACACCAAATTTTTGGGTTCGATTCAAGTAACTTTTTGTAATAACAGTGTATTCGAAACGCTCCTTTCATACTGTATAATTGTAAGTTGATTTTTGTGGGAGTTAAGGAAGAAGCTGGAAAGCAAACCATTGTCAAAATCGCAACACTGTCGTTAGTGGTGTTTATATAACATCTTCCTCCCCCAATGAACATAGTTTGTAGATAAAATTCAAAGAATTTTCTGCGAAGAATATTAACACACAGAACCGGTTTGATGTTTTTTGTTACTTAATTAACATTACAGCTTTTTCATCTCGTTGCCGTACATTTTTTTTTCTCTCCATAAAGTGCGGGGATATAAAAAGTTTTTGTTATGCTTCATTTTCAGAAAATCGGTACGCTTGAATTATTTGATGCAATGGAATGTTGGAAATGTAATCATTTTCCCCCCACAAAATTATATATATTAACTCTATCAAGTAAAAATAAATAAATTAAATAAGTAGTTAACTTGAAGTGTGTAAAAACATAACTTTCTTGTTTGGTTGCCACACTTATGGGCGCCGTTTCAAAGAGACAAAGAAACGGAGAAAGAGAGATGAAAATCAATAAAATTCCAAGCATTTTCTCGCTCTAAAAGTGAACAAAAGTTTGGCCACTTTGACATTTACTTTCACTCTTTTTTCATTGCACTGAATGTTTGGAATTCCATTCTGCCATTGTGTAGATGTGGTAGAAGCTTCGATGGGATTTAACTAGTTACGTCGTACTTATTTATATTGTGATAGCAGCATGTGCACAACGAGGATGGCGCAACGGTTTTTTTTTTCTTGCGTTTAATCCTTTTTCAATTCGCCTTTTTTTTGCTCGTAACTGGCATTTGAACCGATCCTTAAGGCACAAACAAAAGAAAAATGACATTCAAAAAAGCAAAAGAATGGGTAAAGTAGATTTATCGAAAAATGCTTTGGCATTGATTGAACATGTTGTGTTTGTATTGAGCACAGACAAGATTCTCGTTATTCTCAGTGTTACTCAAACAATGGCGAACTCAAAGCTATCCATCCTGAAATACTATGCTGAAAATAGATATTACTACATCTCACTCTTTGTCTCTCACTCGCACGCTCTTTACAGCCGAACAATTGAAACGAATGTTCAGTAAGCATATTGCTGAGTGCCGCTTATGTGTACTGACATCAAAAGAACTCGGTGGAATTGAAAATGTGCATCTCCATGTTGCGAGAATTCCAACGAGAATATTCAAACACAAATATACAGCGAAAGGCAGCAACAAGAAATGAACAGAAACAAAAAAAGAATGTGTCGCATTCATGGCCGAATTTTATGCTGTGAATTGGTCGTTGCCATTTCACACAATTTCGGTGTTCGTAACAAAGGCAACCGGAATTTACACTTATGCATATATGGAGAAATGTATATCAATACGTTGTACATCGCCCGTCAAATTGTGATTTTCTGTGATATGTCATCCGGTGGCTATATACAACGGTGGTGACGGTGAGAGATGTAGAGAGAGGCGAACACCAACAAATGGATAGGATGCATTTTAACGCAGTCAACTATACAACAAAGACGATGCAAAATGATATTCTGACATTAAAATGCAATATACTACTGAATGTGAATCCTCATGTGAATAACTACGGAATAAAAAAAAAATTTGGGAATATTTACGAAATAAAATCATTATACAAAATATTTTATTTCGATTGTTTCTCTGCAATAATTACTTCTAAGCCACGAAGTAGGTGTGGAAGCGAGCAAAACACACATGCGCACACGCTCATGCATATTGTTAAATAAAAAATGCACACCGAAAGCAAACAAAAAATTGTTTATTAATTAGCATTCACTCATTCTCGTTACTACTACAAACGCTCATACATTCACTTACTCACTCTCACTCAGAGCATGAAATCGTCACTCATCAGGCGCATCCTTGTCGGGAGCTGCTACTGCTTATAAGTATTAGTGTCACCAATTTTGTATGTATTCGTTATGATTTGTGTGTGAATATGGACTCAGGGACGGCGCCTGAGTAGTGAATTTGGTGCCTGTCCAATGCTGCGCTCGCTAGACAGCATTACCTTATAAGCTCGGTTTCATGCACTGCTCTTACCTTTTTCTTCTTAAGAATTGAAAAAAGTCAAGTGGAAGATGCATTGAATGAGTGTGATTGAGAATGAAAATAATTAGAACGTATGTAATTAGATGCGCGCAAATGAAGAATGAAAGAATGAATGAAAAACTGATAATACATACATATGTGATTATATGTATGCACAATTGCACATAACGAAAGAAAATCAAAATGAAAACTATCTAGGTCTGTGTTTGGTCTTGCATCGATGAAATAAAATGTCAAATATAAGTACAGCAAACTGTTCTGCTTTTTTCATACATTTACCAATGACCATAGCAAAACCATCCACTACGTTGAACCGTATGAACTTGAATATGGTACATTTCATTTTGCATCAAAATATTGTTGGGCTTTAAGTTTGTTTTCCATATTTGTTTATTTTCGTGCAATCTCCATCCAAAAGAGTCAATTTTAGATATTTTGCGTATATTTCCCCACATTGTCCATAGCAATATTTTTATGCTTTGAATCTTTAACTGTTAAAAAATTAACACAAAAACGCAGTTTTATGATTTCTTGATGAAATCATATGCATAACTAAACAAATGGTTCTACAAATGGATATGATTTAATGCGGAAACCGAAAATTAGAAACAATATATCATAATAAGCAAATATCGAAAACAAACTTAAAGCCCAACAATATTTTGGTGCAAAAATGAACTCTACCACATTTTCTTAAGAAGAAAGAGGTGAGAGCAGAGCATGGAATCGAGCTTAAGAGGTAATGCGCCTGTCTAGCGAGCGCAGCATTGGACAGGCACCTAATTCACTACTCAGGCGCCGTCCCATATTCACGCACGAATCATAACGAATACATACAAAATTGGTGAGTGACGATTTCATGCTCTGGGTAAGAGTGAGTAAGTGAATGTATGAGCGTATGTAGTAGTAACGAGAATGAGTGAATGCTAATTAATAAACAATTTTTTGTTTGCTTTCGGTGTGCATCTTTTATTTAACAATATGCATGAGCGTGTGCGCATGTGTGTTTTGCTCGCCTCCACACTTACTTCGTGTTTTAGAAGTAGTCATTGCAGAATGAAACGTAAAAAAGTATACTTCTTTCGAATTCAGCTTCAATTGATTTTTTTCCCTTTCACTCGGCGGCATGTTCACTTGCTCACTCGCTCTTTATTATTTATTCTCCTGTATCCTATTGCAGCTGTGTGTATGTGTGCGTATCCATCATTTCAATTCCGTTTTTAAAATGATGCATATCGAACTTGTTTGTCATTTTGATTTTTCATTTTAACTACGAGAATGGCATCGACGGAGGCGGCAGTGGCAGCGGCAGCAGTAGCAGAGCTGGAGACGAGAGATGAAGCAGCAAAAAAATGATAAGTAATTCGCATTATAGTTAATATAGCAACCTTCAGAGCGACATAAATGCATGATTACATTATATTTTAATGCATCGATCGCAAAACTTCCTTTTTCTACCGTTGATAGCGTACAACACCGCACTCTCTGTCCAATAAAATATGTATGGAATTATTAGAATATAGATTACATATAATTTATTGGTTGATTTGAGTTGATCAAAGTGATTGGGGAAAGATATCGAAAAGTATCGCAAAGATGATGATACGTATTATGGTAATAGAATCCGAAATCGACACGAACGAATAACCAAACAATAATCCGCTTTTTATTTTTCCGTTTAATTTTTCATCTAGCAGTTTGATTTCTCATTTAGCATTCGTTTATTCGTTTTTACTTCCTATTCATAAATTCACCATCCCGCGCGCGCATACACAATGCATTTTAGTCTCCCATATTTTTGGTTTTCATCATCGTCGTCGCTGTTGCCGTTGCCGTGCAATAGAGCGCATTTGTATATCGTCCTCTTTTCCGTTTTCCTATTAATTTTTTTTATTCATCCATCCTTAAGTATGTTGTACGTACAATTTTGAAATGCTATTATTTCTCCCTCTCTCTCTCGCTCTCTCTATATGCTACTATCACCAATTGCTCTTCACGTTCACCTCTGATTTCATTTTGCTTTCGCTGAAATGCATTAATATTTATCAGTCAGTCTCGAGCGAAAGACGAACTGAACTGACTGGATGCCACTAAGAATACTTGCAACCGGATTGGTTTTCCTAGGTGTCACTAGTGATCGCCGAAAATTGGGAAAAACTCCCCGTCAAAGCGTCAAAGGGCGGTTCAGCAATGCTATCTTCCAGAAAACGGCACCTTATTAAATTGTCTATTTCAATATTTTTGAATCAAAATGTTTGTTTTTTTTGTAGGCTGACGGTAAACAAAAAAATCCGCATACATTTCCCACATTAAATTGGGAAAATGGACCGTGATAGAGAAAGAGGGAGGCAGAAGGTGACGGCATAAATGCAGTTTTGGGCTGTGCATAGTGCGATAGAGTGGCGGCACATGACACAGCTTACTGGTGTGATGTATTTGTATAAGTTTCGTTTTTGGCAATATCTCATTGCAGGAAAAAAAAAGAACGAAGAAGCATATATGAGAATATGGAAAAGCGAAAAATTTCATGAACTGTGCACTCAGGCAATAGCATTCGGTCGTTTATGTTTTGTCATCTACATGAACATGTTATGCATATAAATTGTATTTGTGCTCGTTCGCGAGAAAGAGAGATGTTGATAGTATTTTAGGATGGCAGAAATGCTATCCAGTTACGCTTCAAATTCCATGATCCGGTGATGTTTAACGTGTTGCGGTTGTGTATGATTTTGACATTTCAATGATAAATTCTGGTTGCCGAAGCAAAATCAAATGATTTGGTTGAACGGTGTAAGGGCATAACTAATTCGTCGTTTTTAGCCCTTCTATCCATCGCCCGCCTTTCCACCGCCACGCGTCCGCAGCACATTCGGATCCCCGGTCGAAATATCGATATGCGATACACATTGATACAGAAACAACAAATTCATCGCAATACCGCAATATTACACATTCCACTTATTTTCTCCATGCTTTTCCCGCTGCTTTTTTTTCATGTCATTTTTTGTGACGGTCGACTATCAAAGATTTATGTCGTTTGCATCATCGCAGTTGAATGCATTTTACTCTTGCTCTCTCACTTTCACTCGTTTCTTCGTTTGCTCGTTCCATGTGTAAGTCGTCTATTCACCAAAGATTGGTGTTCGGCTAACAGTGAACAATGCATACCAAGCCCTGTTCAGTTCGGTTTCTCCGCATAAACTTATTAAGTGACAGCTATCGTAGGCAACGCCACCAATATATTCTATCGGTACTTATAATATCTGCATGTATCTTTTAATATTGGTTGTTGTCCCGGTTATTCAATGGTTGTTATCTGTGCAGTCATGTGCCGCGCAATGTATGATGAAATTAAGAACCAGAATCCAGATGGCACTCCACCACTCAGCGCAAGACAGCTCAATGCAACAACATACAAAGATAGAGTACTCGGTCTCTCATATTTGATCGTAAGTTTGAAATCAATCATGCACAGAATTTCTATTTCCGAACCGTCCGTAGTTGGCTATTGCAAACTTGAAAGAATTTTCTCCTGAACCGGCTTTGCCTTTAATTTTGGTACATCTATTATTTAAAAGTTGAATTTGTTTGAGAAGTTTTTCTAAAGAAAATTGCTTTCGTGCAGTCGACAAAGTGGAAAGCATTTACGAGGTACATACACAAAATAGACGCATCAAGGCATCACCGCCGCCGCAATTGCCCATGCACTATCATTGAATGTCAGCAGAAAATCGAAAACACGATTCGCCTGCCCGTTTCGATACAAATTGTTAAAAAATATTTTCACATTCATGCTCGTTGGTTCTCACGATTGCTTCACAGTCCAAACATAATTAATGGATCATTAAAAACATTGTTTTTCACCGATTTTCACATAAATGAGTTCAGTGATTAACTCGTCGACGTTCCATCCTCACGTATTAAACGTCGAAATTTACTAATTGCTTCTGCAGGCAAAAAGAAATTAATATCATTTCGACTTTTGATTCTGTTTGTAATATGTTTTTACACGGTTTTGCACACCGTGTTTATTCTCATGTGAGGTTTTTTTATGTAATAGCATTTCCTTCATAGTTGGTTTGCGTTTCAATCAACGATAATTCGAAACATTCCATAGTTTTTCCGTAAACGCTGCATCAATTTTACTCGATTCAAAAAGTGTATTATAAATATTTACAATGCAAATAGAAGGGAATTAAAATCCTTTGATTTGAAATAAATATTATAATCAACATCAATTGATTTTTAACCTCAAAAAAACGCGTTCGCTCGATATTTTTTAAAGAATGCTGATATTGGGTGGGTTTTGAGGGGAAATCTCTCAGTAAAATAAATAATTGGTCCGAATAAAAGTCAAAGCATGTTCATGAATATATACAATTCGTAGCTCAATGGAAAATCCCAATGAACTATTCCATTCAAAATGATTTTAATCGCAACAACAGCAACAACAATAGACACTCCATTTCATAGAGCCAGAGAGATGGATAGAGATCAGAGCAAAAACCCGATTCGTATTCCTAGAAAAACACAAACATGTAACTTTGTTGCACATAAATTCCAAAATAATCGATTGATTTCAGTAGTATAGAACCGGTTTTTGGCTCCGCCCACCGGTTCCCCTCATCGGCATTTCCCCTCCAAAAATCAGTTTCACTTAGCCCTGTTTCCAACACACATACACATACACACACCACGTCTCTGTGGACGAATGTCAGAAAGAGAAAGGTATATTCTCTCTCTCTCTCACTTTCACCCCCTCAATGGGCGAGCGGGTGGATTAAGTGAAATGTCGATTGGAAGCACACTTCAAATCGGTTTTTCTCAAAGATCACGGGCTCGCATCATCAAATTTTGTGACCCAAAGTTTTGGTTTTGGTTTGGAAAGGAACTTGAAATAGGTTTGGACTTCAATCCCCAAGGTGCTAGAGTGGACGGTCGATTTTGGCAAATTATTCGCGATGCCGCATTCGAGCGTGGCTTTGCAATAATTGATGATAAAAATGCTGCTGTGATAGAACAAGGAACTGCGAGTCATGGTTGTGGGCAAAGTACCGCGAAATCCTGTCTAATACGAGTCAATCTTGCATGCATTCTAAACCCCACAAAATGGGGCTTTTTGAATGGCTTTGAAGACAAATCCATACGTTGGAAGGCGAAAGAGTGAGAGACATGAATTGCGATTTGTGTGCAGAACGCGAAACGAACGTGCGCTGTGTGTGCAGAAAGAGCGAGCGATAGGGGAAGGAAGCAGCTAAAGTCAGAACAGAAACAATACAACAAAGTAGCGATGAGCTCACGTACCAAAAGGTCTATTTATTCAAATTGTGAAATGTTTTGACAAAATGAATCAATTAGTCTTCATCTGGGTGCCTTGGTTCTGATTTCCGTAAATACTCACGATGATCCGATCTATTTAGGATAATGGGAATAGTAAAGATTTGTTCTGGATCTTCGTCGAAGTCTTCTGGCATGTTGATATTGATGTTCCACCATACGCGGTTATCAACTGCATAAATTGCGGGACGGCCTCGTACCACAACTTCATCGATGTTCGGACGATATCCTCGAAGCACTTGTGACGGGGAAAAATCCGTGGAAAATTCTGTTTCCATCCCGAACCTGTCATTTTCGCGAATTTCAGTGATTCTCGCTTCAATCCAAATGTTGGCTGCTATTAAGGTATCAGCTCTTTCGACGGGAAATGGAGTCACTTCAACTGTAACGGAAGAAGAGAAACAGGAATATGACTATCATCATCATACATAAAAATGTTAAAAATGGGCTAATTGCTCGAAAAATTTGAAACAAAAAAAATCAGATAAAAGAGGTAAAGAACTTACTCTTTCCTTTATTGCTTCTGCAGCCTGCAATCATGGCGAAGATGAAAAAAGATGCAGCGAGCTTCATTGTTAACGGATGAAGATAACAGTTTCCCAATAAGGGTGATATGTTTTGAAAATGAAAAAAAACACTGAATATTCATGCGGAATTGATCGAAATCTTTTTTTATTATATAGGATATTCTATGCCATTTATGATTTAAACAATATATCGGCCAAATGGCTCCCGCGACTCTTCTTGCAAACCCGAATGCGTTCAAGCTTGATGATTTTTTGATGAAAATTGGTATCATTTTCAATTGATTCCAGAGCCCAATCCGCGAACTCCCGACGCAAACGATGGTCATTAGGCTTCAGTTCTTGGGCCAGAATCATCTTATAGGGATGTAGGCCAAGATCCAACCGCAAAATACGCCAGGTAGTCATCCTGGACAGGCCCAATTCCTGAGATCTGCGTGAAACGGACAATTCACGGTTTTCCTCGATACTGGCTTGTACGGCGGATATATTCGTTGTGGAAGCGTGAAACTACTCATGATTAAATGGCAAACCTTACTGATGATAACTGACAGTAGACGTCAAAAATGTCAGTTCAAATGAGCCCGATAGGGACATTCAAAATCATATCACCCCTATTGGCTACAACTTAAATACTTATTTCAGTTTTCTGTTATTCCGTTTGTTTCTTATAAGAACGTGCCATTTGCCACTTAATTATAACAAACAGTATAAACTTAAGTTGTTTATGGTTTCGGTTTTACAAATGTGAAAAAGTTAAATGCTGATAAAGAAAACAGAACGTGATAAACGTGATAGAATATTGAAATGACTATGTAAAAATGGAAAACAATATTCTGGAGAATAGTATGAGTGCACATATCAATGAAACAACATGGAAAACGTGGTCAAAATTGCATTCCATAGAGAGATATTGTGGGGCACATTGGCTTTTGAGGCGCACTTCAAAAAATTACACTAAACCTACATATACAATGTTTGTTTAATAAATATTATTGCCATGAAATTCAAATATTATGTTCACATTACCTTCTTAACAAAACAAAATTGCAAACACTAGCATGTTTTGATTTTTGCATACAAAGATCAGAATTATTATTGAATTTCACGACCACGTTTTATATTGATTCTGGCTCACTCGCTATGGTATTGTTCGATAGTCAATAAATCGGGAACCATATTCAAAATAAAAATTGATTCAGTTTTTTGCGCATATTTGCGTGGTAGCTTGGTTCTTAATCTAAATACAATTGTCAATTTGCAAGTATTGCGATGTTTAACTGATTCCAACATATTGTAATAGCTAGCATCATCGAACGGATAGATTTTTTTTTGAATGAAATGAATCAAATGTTAAATTAGTTAATTCCTGTTCATGCTGTAGTATTGTTTGTATTATTGTTGTTATACTTTCGCTATGATGTCTATCGAACAATATTTCTCGTCTCGGTGAAAGAGCAAGTGTCTTCAAATGTGGCAAAGTGTTCAACAAACGGATCAAATCGTTCAAATCGAAAACAACACTGATATCAAGGGTTTTGACATGTCTTAATTGGGAAATGGTGTTTAAAAAGCCTATATCGATATCGCAAGTCCTTACATTTAGTTTCAGATTTTCGATTTCTATATTGCGCACACTCAATGCTTGTTGTAACGATTCAAGAGCAGTTGGTCTAGAAATATCGACATCAAGTTCATTCAGTTCATCGAGTCGAACACTTTTTATAATTTCATGGGTATGGCCATTTAAGTTGATTTTTAGTGTCCTTAATTTAGAATGTAATTCCAAAAACTTACAAATTGCCAAGCATAAAGATGGATGTTCATTAGGGCGGGTCGATTTGTAGGGAACAAAAAAAATCCATCAAATACCCATGATTTCCGTGTTGACCATTTCAAGAAAATTTGCCAAAGAAACCATATTTCTATCTTGAAAATCGAGTCTGCTAGTTTTCGTTTGAAATTTTTTTGTGCATATATGTAGTATTTTTGGGCACTAACTTCACGGTTCAAAAGTAATGAGCATGTTTGTGAAATTTTTTGCTCTCACACATGTCATTGAAGTGTGGCGTTGCTTGCAATCTGTCACACATGTCGATATACAGTGCATATTACAGAATAACCTCTCTATAACGGAATCGCACGGTGACAAAAGTTTTTCCGCTAACTAGAGGTTTCCGCTTAATAGAGTTTTCACTATTGGGAGGTTCAAAATGCTGTTTTTTTTTTTGTAATTTTCCGCTATTTAGAGGTATTTCAATCAAGAATATATAAGAATCATTGATTTATTATTGTTATATTGACATTTCAATGTGTCTTACTCACAGATACCGATTTCTTATTCAAATGAAGCAGATATTACCTTGTGCCCATAAATAAACACCAAATTATATCTCTGTTACATGCTGTAAAATGCTGCGAAATCAAGATTTTTGAAGCCATTTTTGCACTGGACAATTTGTTGTGACCACTTTCAAAGTCAAAATCGAAGTAATGATCGATTGACTTTCGTAATAGAGTGCAAGACCGTATTGCATATTGTTTAATTGTGATGTCATTAGCTGGCATCGAGAAACCTATGTTATCTTTGTTTACATAAAAAATGTAACTGTTTGTATGATGTAGCAAACGGCCAACCGAATTAGCTCGTTTGAGTAACATTTGCAAAGACTTGAACGAACATGTCTTTGCGAACAATTTCTGATTTCGCATTTCATTTCTTTCAATTGTGGGTCAATTTCAGTTGATCTATTTTGCAATTGATTCTCTTTTAATGTTTATGAATTTGTTCATGAGTCATGATGAAAACAGTAAATGCTTACTTAGAAATCGGCTTAGAAAGAAAAAATACATAAAGAAAAAACAAAAAAATGGTTTTTTACAATCATTTTTGATGTAAATTTTTTTGACCGAATGAACAATTTTCCGCTAACTAGAGGTAAAATTTCCGCTATTGGGAGGTCATTTTGCACTGAAACTTCAATGGCCGAAAAAAAATTCCGTTAAATCGAGGTTTCCGCTATTTAGAGGTTCCGCTATTGGGAGGTTATTCTGTATAAAGTATACAATACACCAGAGACGACGCAATGGTCCACGTTTGTTGGCCGGCTAATGCCTATCCATTAGCCGTAGATGTGCTCAAGTGTTACGCTTACTCATAAAGATTAGTGCGGTTGCCGCAAGCACACAGACGCATGCGCTCTCTCTCAATCTTTGCGAATTTTCCTAATTTTGTGTACTTACAATTGTAAATGTTTCTACATATCATAGAAAGGTTTGAAATCGAATAAATAGGCGTTATAATAATAACAGCGTTATAAATGATTATTCATGATCATAAAATGGAATTATGAATGTATTTTTGCATTGTTTGACTTGCAAAAATTAACAATATTTGAATGTCACGAATCACAAGAACTAATGATAAAAAATATAAGCAGAACGTATTCGCACAAAGTGATTTTGCATAATGCGGTTTTGAAATATGAGTTGACTGAGTTTAATGGCATGCGCTACATGCAAAAGATGAAGTGACGGTGTTTGTGGCGGTTGCGAAAGCGCAACGTATGATGCAGCACATGTCCACTTGTGTGCAGTTGGCCGGCTAATTAGCATGCCTATGGGCTTTGCGGCCCATGCGATCGGCTCTCTGCAATACACATATGTCGATAAACAGGATTACCGCCTTTTTGTTTAAAAACATTACGTTATTCTAAATTGAATTTTTGAAGAAAAAAAAAATAAAAAGACAAAACAATGTGTTTTATGTGTTCACTGTTTTAGCAATACCTCATGAACTACTCAACTAATCAACTGATTTCAATAATTTTTGGCTCAAAGATAGAGAGGGAATCATGAAATCCATTTGGAGCCCCGGTAGATGAACAGCTCGCGATCATAGCACACATGAGTTTTCGAACGAGAACAAGAGCCGTGGACGGCTTTATTCAATCCTTTTCCCATGGGGGGACGAGTGTAGACGGCTCAGCACTACGATCACCGTCTCACATTCGCATCGAACATTCATATCTTTCTGGAATGTTCGATTTCCTTACAAAGTCCAAAACTCATCTCCCTAATGATTTTATCCAAGGGACAAATGAGTTTCGGCAATTGCATTTATGACCCGACTTCCTTTCCTTACTGCATCTGCAATGCTTAGCGATACCCATTTTTCCTAATTATCCCCACTCCAAACCTATTTCCCTTTTTACTAAAAATTATTAATTAGCAACTAAGAACTTTTTTAGAAAATAGTTTTTCAGTCAGTCGAGTATTGTATTTTGTCACGAGTGCATCAGCGTAAAGGAAATAAAATAAAATATAAAAGTGCAAATAAGTGTTTCTTTTCCCTTAACTCTAAAATATCATAGTTCACCACATGTTATAATTCTATCACGTTTATCACGTTCTGTTTTCTTTATCAGCATTTAACTTTTTCACATTTGTAAAACCGAAACCATAAACAACTTAAGTTTATACTGTTTGTTATAATTAAGTGGCAAATGGCACGTTCTTATAAGAAACAAACGGAATAACAGAAAACTGAAATAAGTATTTAAGTTGTAGCCAATAGGGGTGATATGATTTTGAATGTCCCTATCGGGCTCATTTGAACTGACATTTTTGACGTCTACTGTCAGTTATCATCAGTAAGGTTTGCCATTTAATCATGAGTAGTTTCACGCTTCCACAACGAATATAGCCGCCGTACAAGCCAGTATCGAGGAAAACCGTGAATTGTCCGTTTCACGCCGATCTCAGGAATTGGGCCTGTCCAGGATGACTACCTGGCGTATTTTGCGGTTGGATCTTGGCCTACATCCCTATAAGATGATTCTGGCCCAAGAACTGAAGCCTAATGACCATCGTTTGCGTCGGGAGTTCGCGGATTGGGCTCTGGAATCAATTGAAAATGATCCCAATTTTCATCAAAAAATCATCAAGCTTGAACGCATTCGGGTTTGCAAGAAGAGTCGAGGTCAGCTGAAGTGGCGAAAGTAATCAGTTAAAGCAGAGAGTACTTCTTTTGTATTTGTAGTTATCGTAGGGTACAATGACACATGTTTCGTTAAGGCAACGGTGATCACAAACAGATGTTTTTTCTTCGATCTAATTGAGGGGAGCGGCCCCAGATGATCCACATGGATAGTGTCAAATGGGATTGCCTCCTTTGGTATCGGGTGCAAAGTCATATTGTTCTTATAAGGGGAAGCAGAATAATAAATGCACTTTATACAGTTTCGAATAAAGTTTGACACTCTTGACTTCATATTTGGAAACCAGTAATGTTTTTTAATAGCTGAACAGCATTTGTCAACTGCCAAGTGTCCCGATTTTTCATGCATCAGACGGATAACATTATTGATCATCTCAGTTGGCACATATAATTGTAAATGACCTGCAGGTGAACGACGAAATACTACTCCTCCATTCAGTTCGAAGTCCGGAACATCAGTTTCTTCCAATTGTTGTCGTATACCCAATATAGTGGGGTCCCGGGCTTGCGTCAGTTGTAAGTAAAAGTCTAAACTATTTTCCTCCACATAATATATCGATGGATCCCTACTCAAGGCGTCTACATGTTTCATAGAGTCACCGGGTCTATGTATTATTGTATAGTCATAGTTTTCCAAGAGCAATGCCCACCGTTCTATTTTCGCCAAGTTTCCCCTATTGTTCAGTGTCATCGCTAGAGAGTTGCAATCAGTTACTATTTTGAAGGGTACACCCTGTAGGTATACATGAAATCGCTTCAATGCATACACAATGGCTAATGTTTCTAATTCGTAGCTGTGTAACCGCGACTCAGAATCAGATGTAGTTTTCGAATAATATGACACCGGGTGTAATTTTCCATCAGACTGTTTTTGTAATAGAATTGCCCCAAAGCCCGTGCTGCATGCGTCACAGTGTAATTCAGTTTCCTTTGACGGGTTGTAAATGCATAAAATGGGAGCCTTTAGTAACTTCCCCTTTAATAATTCAAAAGCTTGACGGCAGGTTTCATTAAAATCATAGGGAATATTCTTTTTCAGCAGGTTTGTCAAGGGGTGTGCCACACGTGAGAAATCCTTAATAAATTTTCTGAAGTATGAAAATAGTCCAATAAATTTTTCGATTTCTTTCCTATTCTTTGGTTCGGGAAAATTCATAATGGCGGTCATATGTCTCGAACTGACACCAATTACCGCAACACCCCCCCCCCCCCCCCCATGAAAGGGGAGTCACTCGGTCGAATAATATCATCAGATAGTTGGCTTACAATTTTTTGGATTTCTATCCGTTCGTAGTGAGATAATCGTCGTGATTTACAATATATAGGTGAATCATGTGTTAACCTCAGTTTTACTTCATAGTTCATAGGTGTAATTTGATCTTCAGGTAGCTTAGACCCATATTCATCAATAATCCGTTCGATTTGTCTCTTCAGAGAGGGCGGCAGGTTTGGGTCGATGTCAGAGGTTAAATCAGATATATTAGAGACATTGTATGTTTGCAACATTTCACAAAGTTCAGGGCCACTTGTTACATGATCGCTCGTGTTCGTTATCGTTTCAGGTTTAAATATTAACCACTTTACGTGAAGGGTTTAAATATTAACCCAGGTTTTTTAAATATTAACCACTTTACGTGAATCTTCCCTCAGGAGATTGAATGTCTTGAGAATCAGTTTGAGTTCTGGTCGCTCATCAGATATCAGATTACTTTTATTTGATTGCCTTAAATAATTCAAATCATATTTTCTTTTTACATGACATAATTTGATACTAGCTTTTTTCAAAAATCTCGGCCTAATAGTATTGGAATTGTCATCAGATCGTCAGGTACAACAAAAACTTTACAAAGTGTCAATTTATTTCTAAGTTTGATTGCACAGTTGATCATTCCATAAGACATCAGTGATGCATTTCCTAATCCTTTACATCTTGTATTCATCAGAGGACCAGCAGTGTAATTCGGAACATTTGATTGGCGAATGAAGCTTCTAGGACTGCCAGAATCAAGAAGAGACAAGCACTGCATAAACTCACCGTATCTCAAATCATTCAATTTGCAAGCAACACTTACCAGTTGTAATTCTTCCATGCTTTCTAATACTACATCCGTCTCGTCAGTTACAGCAGCAGCAGCATTTATAACGGAAGCTCGGTTCGGGCAGTTCCGGTACACGTGGTCGAATGCTTGACACTTAAAACAGGACCCTTCAGGGCGTGACGGCTGGGGGCACATGGTCTTATAATGTCCGAACTTCTGGCAGTTGTAACATCGAACTGTTGATAAATCGGCAGAGGCAGCAGGGGCAGCGGAGGGGTTGGGGGCAGCAGGGCGTCGAGCAGCAGGGGCAATCAGGGTGGTGGGCCGCGGTGACGGGACGGCAGACGAGCGAATATTGGCGGCAGTGGAACGCATTTGAACTGATGTGCGACCCCGTTTACGTTCATATCTTTCACAAAGTTGTTTTAATTGAGCGACGGTGGTGGCACCCCATAACATACTAGCGTCAGTCGAATTGTCACCCATTCCATCGATAATCAGGTCGACCAGTTCATCCTCAGGGACGTCTGAGTGTGAAGCGATCTCTTGCATTTCTAGAATGTATCGCTGTAATGATTCACCAGTTCGTAAACGTCGGTTGCGTAGTGTGTTGTACACCTCTTGCATGGTGTATTTTCGTTCGAATTCAGTCATCAGTGCAGCTTTCAGCGACGTATAATCACAGACGGCAGTAGTGGTGCGCAGAAAAATTTTTGCCGTGCCATCCACTAATCGACGGCAGGCCACAAAACGAAGCTGATCATCAAATGCCAAAATGTCGCATGCGTCTTCTAAATCAACAAACCACTTTTTCACATCGTAGTTATCGTCGGCCGTAAATTTGCTAACCATCGCCTCGAAAACGCTAACATCAGTTAATTTAGACACATGATTACGGTGGACAGCAGTTGGAATTTCGTTTGGAATCGTCAGTGCATCAATTTCGGCTTGTAACATCAACAATTGTCGTTTTTTAGTCATAATAGCGATATCTCGGTTCAACATTGCCTCAGTTTCATCGATTTCTGTGTGTATATTCGTATTATTCACCGTGTTGACCTCATCCGTTTACAATGAAGCTCGCTGCATCTTTTTTCATCTTCGCCGTGATTGCAGGCTGCAGAAGCAATAAAGGAAAGAGTAAGTTCTTTACCTCTTTTATCTGATCTTTTTTGTTTCAAATTTTTCGAGCAATTAGCTCATTTTTAACATTTTTATGTATGATGATGATAATCATATTCCTGTTTCTCTTCTTCCGTTACTCCATTTCCCGTCGAAAGAGCTGATACCTTAATAGCAGGCAACATTTGGATTGAAGCGAGAATCACTGAAATTCGCGAAAATGACAGGTTCGGGATGGAAACAGAATTTTCCACGGATTTTTCCCCGTCACAAGTGCTTCGAGGATATCGTCCGAACATCGATGAAGTTGTGGTACGAGGCCGTCCCGCAATTTATGCAGTCGATAACCACGTATGGTGGAACATCAATATCAACATGCCAGAAGACTTCGACGAAGATCCAGAACAAATCTTTACTATTCCCATTATCCTAAATAGATCGGATCATCGTGAGTATTTACGGAAATCAGAACCAAGGCACCCAGATGAAGACTAATTGATTCATTTTGTCAAAACATTTCACAATTTGAATAAATAGACCTTTTGGTACGTGAGCTCATCGCTACTTTGTTGTATTGTTTCTGTTCTGACTTTAGCTGCTTCCTTCCCCTATCGCTCGCTCTTTCTGCACACACAGCGCACGTTCGTTTCGCGTTCTGCACACAAATCGCAATTCATGTCTCTCACTCTTTCGCCTTCCAACGTATGGATTTGTCTTCAAAGCCATTCAAAAAGCCCCATTTTGTGGGGTTTAGAATGCATGCAAGATTGACTCGTATTAGACAGGATTTCGCGGTACTTTGCCCACAACCATGACTCGCAGTTCCTTGTTCTATCACAGCAGCATTTTTATCATCAATTATTGCAAAGCCACGCTCGAATGCGGCATCGCGAATAATTTGCCAAAATCGACCGTCCACTCTAGCACCTTGGGGATTGAAGTCCAAACCTATTTCAAGTTCCTTTCCAAACCAAAACCAAAACTTTGGGTCACAAAATTTGATGATGCGAGCCCGTGATCTTTGAGAAAAACCGATTTGAAGTGTGCTTCCAATCGGCATTTTACTTAATCCACCCGCTCGCCCATTGAAATTACTCGCGTTCGCGAGTACGCGGAAAGAGGAGAAACTGATATGATCGAAAAAGTGAAAGTGAGAGAGAGAGAGAGAATATACCTTTCTCTTTCTGACATTCGTCCACAGAGACGTGGTGTGTGTATGTGTATGTGTGTTGGAAACAGGGCAAAGTGAAACTGGTTTTTGGAGGGGAAATGCCGATGAGGGGAACCGGTGGGCGGAGCCAAAAACCGGTTTCCCAATAATCGGCATTTCTATACTACTGATTTCAATTCACTTGATTTAAATTATCATGTTCAATCCATTTTGTTCGACTGCAAGGAAAAAATATTGTTCGAAATGTGTTTGACGTTTGATCGACCCAAAGAGATAGCATATAATAAATTGCAAAATATTTAATCAGCAGTCAAAAGCTCTCAGTCGATTCAGCTTCAATTTTCCAATCAATTTCACATCTACCCTCTAATCGCATCAGAATGATTATATCATCATGATTCAAACATACGGAGCTTAATTGTAATTCCATATTGAATTATCGTTGTCAGTTTCCATTAGTAGTTTATTGGTGGAAATTTCTTAAAAAGGCACAACAATCAAGATTCGAAAAAAGTGTGTTGATTGTGAAAATATGGGAGAGGCAGAAGCTGGGCCATTGCAAATGTATTTCTTTTTGTGCAGTAATAGGATATTTTATCGGTCCCGATGGGATGGAAATTAAATTGGTACGACTGAGTTAAAAATCATATATTAATGCTCATCTGCCAAAACCAATTCAGTCTCATTGCACTTGCAGTGTGTGTACGCGAAAGAGTGTATAAAAATTAAAACATTTTTTTTTTTTTGCTTTTCGATAGATTGAATGAACCTTTCAACTGCATTTATCCGTTGTTGTTTTTTTTTCTTTTTGCTTAACTGTGACTGAGTTTACAAACAAACACGAAAAAAAAATGAGAGATAAAATTGATCAACTATTACTCAATATCCGCGATGAAAAGGATTTATGTATCACATAAAAGCAATCTAGAAATCAAACGGTCGACTACGGGAATTGGACAACAAAAAAACTCACCGAATGAAACTCATGAAGTGCATCTTGAAATTGATTGGATGAAATTTGTATCGATTCGTACAAATTTCAAAAAGCAACGCTTAAAGGTGCAATTTCCAAGGCTCACATCGTGTACGATTGTTATTATACACTTCCTGTGGAGTGAACCGACGATGGTCGCAATCGTGCGCTCCGAAAATTGCAACCAAAATGACACACTTTTCATCACGAATCCTATAACTGCAACTCATTTCACCTATATAATATTTCATCTGTTTTAATATTTGCGGCAATGTTTGCCTCAATCGATTGTATTCCGGTGTTGATTGAACAAAGTGTCGCAATGTCAATTAATAGCAGAAGATTAGTTTGATTGACGGAAACATGACATCGGTTTCGGCATAGCCGGGGCATAGCCAATGATGAGTTTCAACATGACATTCAAAGTGACAAACCCACCGAATCGTGTGTCTCCAAATCTATTGCATCAATAGCGCTCGCTATGTTCATGCATATACATTTAAAATACGCTTTCTATCGCATTACATCTGGTATTGTGATTTGTTAACGTAAGTTCATAATTCTGGCTTCAACTCAATTAAAATCGAAATGTTGTATTTTTCTTCTGCCGAACACAATTCAAAGCAGCTCGAATTTATGATCTGCCACAAAGTATTGAATTCATAATGAATGACAAAGTTTTTTACGTTCCGTGTTTATTATTCCTGTTCATGTCGCTAATTTAAATGCCAATAATATTAAAATAATAATTCGAATGAACATTCATTACCGGGGCGCAATTAAGAAATTTTAACACACACATATTTTGTGGACGAACAACAATTGGTGCATATATTTTTTGTTTAATCACGACAAAATATCAAATACGAATGGAAAACCAGTTGAAAATTTGCAATGGAATCATGTTAATGAATTTTGAAGAGAGTTATGTGCGGTATTTCAAGATATTTTGCGTGAGTTTTCTTCTGTTCGGTTGTTTGGAGTGTGCAGATTTATTATCATTTTGATTAGTGATATACGTGGGCTACTAATGAATCCAAATCGGGTACAAAGACAACTGCTCGCAGCTTGCACACATTAACGATTAGTTTTGCAATCTATGCGATGATGATACAAACAATTATATAACATAATATAATGCATCGACGGTCACATGAAGAACTCTAACATCTTCTCATTATGAATGGGAATCAGTGTATTTTTCGTTGGGATTTGCTTATACTCGAATTGTGTGAATGCAATTGCATCGGTTGAGCGCAATGTGCGGTGTGCGCGCGAAATGCTAGTGTATTTGTTGTGGAACACACAATATTTCTGCCTTTGCTGATCGGATTTTCATGGATGTCATTGACTATTGACGGGATAAACCATTTGAAAATACAACTTATGAATTTGATTTGGAATTTTCGGGGCAACAATACAATGGTGATGGGCATGTTAGGCGCTGATTTTCATCTCACACACAACAAAGCGGAACCTAATGCAAAACACGACATGACACAATAAAATATTATCGCTAGTTAATCTCTTCTGGGTCAGTGACTTTGAATAGTTCCTGTTCCTGTTCGTTGTCGTTGTCGTCGCTGTCACTGTTTGTGGCTTGAATTCCAAAGTTCGCAACAAACCGTTGTAGCTATTGGTAACTGCATTCACACTCATTCTCTCACTCTCTTACTATTTCGTAAGCACACTCTTGTGTGTGTGTGTGTGTGTGTGTGTGTGTGTGTTCATAGATTTTTGTCAGCGTGGCATCGGTGGTTGTGTCAACCTTTGCTTTTTCGAAAACAGTCAGCCGTACCACATACGCGACTCATAACCACATACGTTCGCTAATTCATCATCATAATGTTAATGGTAGAATATGATATGGCATTCGCATGTCGCTGCTGCCGAACTTGCAGCCCGAAAAATATACATGCATCCTTTTAACTTGCTAGCCGACTCGTAAATTATAAGCCGTTTAATGATGCTCATTTTCATTCTACTTGTTCGGTGCGCGAGTATTAGTTTTTTTCTCGTTGCTTCACACCTTCTCTACGGTTTATATCGTCTTCACTTCAAGCAAATTACGAAGTTACATTTGCGATATTCGATGGAAGTGAAGTGGAGAGAGAAAGAGCATTTGGACTGCTGAGTTGACGCACGAATTATGGATTTGGTTTTCGGCCTCGTCAAGATTACTGTGTCTAATATTCTATTTTATGTTCCATTTTATCTCTCTCTCTCTCTCTCTCTTGCTGTTGCTGTTTTTGTTGTTGTTGTTGCTGTTGTTGTTGTTTTTGTTGTTGTTGTTGTTGTTGTTGTTGTTGCTACTGCTGCTGCTGCACAGTGACACACGAGTTGATGGTCCCAACAGTTGACTTGACAAACCATCACCGTAGACAAATAAGTAATGAGCTGATGTCGATATGGCGTAGCCAAAGGCAGAAAGGTGTTAAACATAAATTATTGCCATTGCTTTATTTTGATGGATGATTGTCGTATATGCGAATGAGAGCCTGCATACTCACCTCCCTTTCACTCACTCTCCGACTCGTCTCCATTCTGTAGCCCCATCCATTTCACCGGAATGAGCAGCAACGATTCTGAAAATTCCCTTCTGCCCGTATATCTTATTGTTTGTTTATATCGTTTTTTCTTCTCTCGCTTGTTTATTAATAATATCAATAAATAAAGATTTGTCGCAAATCCAACGGGGCGGGCGAAAGTGTTGTGTTATTATATATGTTGACGATGTAAGACTGAAATGTTATCCGATATGCGTAAACAACAAAATGCTACATATTTTATTTTTATTCCTTCACTTTATTTAATTAAACAAAATATTTAAAGGTTATGGAAATAATTCCAAATATTTCAAAGTGATGCGTTTTTGTTGGTTATTGTTGAACGAAACCGTGGAAGATGGATCCAGCAGCGACTGTTGTTTTCTGTTAAAAGCTATTGAGCTTTCGGAGCGATGGTTTTCAGCAACGGAACATTAGTTTGGTTGCCGAATAGCGTGCATAATAATGCCACGCCATAACCCGTAGCTCGTTCACCCTGCGAAAAAAAAAGTCTTTTATCTTAATATTCATCATCCAAAATGGAAAAGAATGGCCGTTTCAACAGCATAATGTTCATATGGATTAATATTCATCAAAGAATCATGCTACTAAAAAAAGCATGCACATTTATTGAGAGAGAAAGAGAGAGAACTTACACAATGAACGGGATACGCCATGTCCACGTGAATCCACGAGCCCGCAAAATCAAAGCCCAAATTGGCTGCGATAAATAATCCAGCACACGATGATTGTGCGTTATTTCGATTCTATTCATTTTCAATAGAACAGAAAATATAAAATGTTGAATCATTTATCGAGTGATAACGAAAATATTTGGTGTGGTTTCAAGAATAAATTGTGTGCATTCATTGAAAGCCACCGCACACGGACGATGAAACAAATGGTGAACGAAACAGTGTGCATGTGTGTCAAACATTCATGTGCGCTGGCAGAAAAACTTACGGCCACTGAATTCTTCATGTCGGCCACCGAAGATGCAAATTCCGAAAAATGTAGCTCAGGACAATAAACGATCGGAGCTAATAAGTCTCCAGAGCTGCGACCCGCTTCGACTGCTTTCAATTCCCAATCTTCATTGTTTGTCAATACGGCTCCGTGATACTTGCCGGTTGCAATTCCCTGAATGAAATGGTAAATTCAACAAATCGAATATTTTATCGACAATTATACATAGTTTTCGGTATGCAAGACAATGCACAAAATTGTAAGAATGTCAAACATGCAATAAATTATTTATTTTCGAATTCACAAGTTCGGATGACCACTTTGTGTGGCATACATGTTTGGCTATGCTTTCGATTCGCATACACAAAACATGCGAATATCTAAAATATTGCAGTTGACCGAACAAAATGCCAATTACGTAAGCAATGTGCAATGTCGAATGCTTGGGGAAAAAAATAAAGCAAAGGAACCGAACCGAGCATGTTATGAATGAAATGGCAAATAGCAAATTGGAAATTGGGATTAAGAAAATCCTCATAAACGTGTGACAAATTTACCAAAATCAAAATTCATATGGAAATTTTCACACACACTCAATTCTTTTGTCGGCAGTTATTTTGTCGACAATAACGGAACGAAAACGTGAAAATGCATTTACTTTCGGGACATTGGCATATTTACCTGTGCACCAGTCAGCGTTGCCATGTCCAATATAACCGTAGCCTTGAGGTCTTTTTGAGCATATGCCACACCATCTGCCAACACCAATCGGCCCTCAGCATCTGTATTGTTAATTTCGACGGTTCGCCCGGAGAAAAGAGTATGAATATCATCGGGTCTAGGGACATATCCAATGAAAGGAACACATGAAAGAAGAAATCAAACAAATGTTCGAAATGAGATGAAACGGAACCATGAACGCTTCCGTCAATTGCATTGCCATCGTTGCAATTGCAACATCAACAATAAATGATATCAAAATCCAAAACTCACTTACTCTTTCGCTCTCTCACTCTCCAATTAAGAGATTGCGATTTCACTTAAATCGGCTTGTCAGCATTAATTTCAATAATGAAAATCATAATAACAGTAATAATCGTAAGTTTATAGTCGCTTGCATATCATTGCAAAAGACGGGCTATTGGGTAAATAAGCGGCGACGATGACGATGATGAGGTTGATGATGATAAGAAGCGAAGGAGAGTTTTCAAGTTAAATAACATTTGATAGTAAACACACGCACACGCATATTAATTGATTAAATCCGATTTCGTGTCGAGTTAAGACATAAAAGGATTTATATCTACATGCAATTAGGCTTTCAAATGTTCCAACTGTTTTGTGCCAAAGCATATAAACGTTTTGAAATTGAATGGGATATGGAATATGATACGTGGTGCACAGTCGGATCTGCCGGGGTCGATTGACATCGTTTTGCATACTACAAACTCGTAGACTGAATTGATGTCGATTTATTTAAATTGCCAGAAAATGCTGGAACCAACGAAAATTCATTTATTTGAGCACATAAACTGAAATATCGGTGCAGTTAAACATCAAATTTCCCGAAATTTGGCTAGATTTTCGTCAATATACCTCAGAATTCAGCTGGATACTGTTCAATGTGAATTCGTATGTAAAATGAGCTCAACGCATTTAGCATAGCAATATAGCTGATTATAATGTATTGTTTGACTCGGATGTTCAGTACAACTTTGCCATTCGGTGCAGCTCTCTCATTTCTTTCTACGTGACTCTCAAAATATTCGAAAATTATTCAATAAATATTTCCGATTAATACCATTCACCGGGCCATTTATTATTGAATCTTGGAATCTTATTGTTGATTTCGGATGGCATTGAAATCAATAGTTCCTCTAGAGACACTTCATCGAAACCACTTCATTCAAATGAACTAATTTTAGTATTTAACAACGTCGAATGTTGGGGAAAGGCACATTTTGTTTTTGCCATGTGAAAATTAAATCTCTCATGTCTAGAGAGTTTATGTTTGCTTGTTCTTTCAAAGCTGTTACAAGTATGTTGTGTGTTTGGTGGCGATGGGGGCAAGGAGTCCATGGGATATGCCGCAAGTATTACACATATCTAGAAGAAGTGAGTCTATTTCGCATATTCGCCAATCATCCACTGGCATTTGTACGGTAAATATTGGAATTGCGTTGTGAATTTTCGTTGGCGAACCAGTTCTGTCCCCCTGGATTGCAGAAAAACATATTGTGTGTGTGCGCGTCCATAATCTTACGTGTATTTGTGTAAAGCAAAAGCATTCAATCTTAGTTGGAAATGAACGAAGTACGTAATAACAATAATAATGATGCATACTCATAATTTGCGTACAGTTAGCTATCACCAGAGCTATTATGCGACAGCCAATAACTCTCTCTTTCTGTACTCCACTGTGTTGTGTCGTACTTCGTGTACACAAGCAGCAGCACACAGTGCCTGGAACAGTTGGATGTGCGTATTTTAGTTAGTTTCCATATGCAAATTGATTTTGAACAGCACTATATGGATAGCATAGACACGACAGTCAATGTCCTATTGTATGTAACCGTTTATCCCTTACAAGTCCGTTAAATCCTATACAGCCACAGATATATGGATATTTTCACGCAGGTTCTGCCAATTTCACGTTAAGCATGCTCGATTTGCAAATGCTTACAACCAACCGAACCGACCGGAGAACTGAGAATGGAACGAACGAAACGGCAAAAGAGATGGTGTACGCATCAAAATCCATTTGCACATTCGTCTTATGCCCATTTATATAATTAAGTGATTTACATGACTCTTATTAATCCGCAAATATACTCTGTTCGACATCATGCACACCACAATGCCAATAATGACAATGAGTTTGTTTTACAGCATGTCAAACACTTATGCAAAACTTCAATCATTAACCGATTTTTATCTAAATTGCATCAAAATCGCTTATATCATTCGATGTTAAAAGAAGCCGTTTGAATTAATGTTCAGTGTGCGGGTGCATGTATTTGTGGCAGCGTTCAATATGGATGGATTGAAATTATTGCATTTCAACTGCTTGTATGCATTTTGGCACTAAATGAGCTGAACGGTTTCACATATAAAATAGATCGAATCATCAGCAACAACAACAACAACAACAACAATAATAAAGGAGAATCACTTACCGTGTTGCATTTGGTCCAACCGCATTTTCGGCCAAACAAAAAACAGCATGTAAATTTTGATTAAATCCAGCTTTAACAATGGTTTGGAAAGCGCCCAAAATGGCAGCCGCACCGCCACAATCTCGCTTCATGCCCGGCATTGCTGTTTTTCCCTTAATACTAAGACCGCCCGTATCGTAAACAATGCCCTTGCCGACCCAAGCTACTGTTTCGGTGGCTCCTGCCGGTTCATGGCTGAGAACGGCCAGTGCCGGTGGTACAACAGCTCCTTTTCCAACACCATAAATGCCACCGAAACCGTGCTTATTTAACTCTTCACCACGAATTATTTTCGATTTTACATTCAATTTGCTTGCGACGGCTACAATTTCATCGACAAAATGCGATACATTCATTTCATTGCATGGCATATCCACGATTTTGGCGGCTAATCGGATACCATGCGCTGTATTTATTAAACAATCAATATCCGCGTCAGTTAGTATATTTCCTGAGATGATCGTGTCATTGTCAATCAAAATGAATTCAACATTCACAACAACTTGCTCATCACCGTTGTCATCGCCACCAGTTTTGCGCGAATAAAGTGGAAATGCACGAGCTACTGCACAGGCACTTGCGTAAAGATCCTTTCTCTCGCACACAATCTACGTAAAAAATAAAGAGAAAAGAAAAAACTATGATAAAATATTAGATTAAATGTCGACTGTGAGTTTAAAAGAGAAGCAACCATGATTTAAGGAGCAAACAACTGAACCAATTGTTGCAGTTATACAACAAAAATAATGAATATACCACAATGCTTTCAGTCACATTCATTGTATGTGTCTTGACTAAACGTGTAATTGCGTGTGCTCTTGAGCTGGTATTGTGACGGGAGCATTTTATTGGAAGTGCAGCTATTGTTGCCAAATCCAAATAAAGTGGACAAAAATCGGTCGGCGATGGATGTAAGCAAGTGATTGCACTTTGAAAAATCTCTTCCGTCACGCGTGATGCCAATTTACACTGAACATGCTGGAAATTGAGTACAGATAAGTGCCGCAACTGACCAATTATTAATACTGGATGATTCTGGGGATCGGTTTGCGTTAACGCCTTATTAAATGTGATAACGGTATTAGTCATCTGAAAAAGACACAGCAAAAGCGAGATAATATTTTCAATGCAATAAAACTGATCAAATAAATTATATAATTGATAAGAGCCGGTCGTATTTTATTTTCAGTAATATCATTGCAATTATACCTTTTCGCTCGATGAAATTCAGCTCAGTCGATTCCAATGCGCAAATACGGCTGAACAAACTAAGGCAAAGTGAAAATTGAAATAATTCGACCAAATTAGTTCACTTTTGATTCTTTGTGTCGGCTTTAGAACTGCCAACCGTGTAAACGAAACAAAAGTGTTATTTGTTTGACTTTTAAAATGGACGCTCCAGTCGCAACTTTTGTGTTGACATGTGAATAAAAATGAAAAAATCAAAGTGTAAATTTTTTTGGGTTTTATCAGTTTATGTGAATGAACACAATATTGGCGATCATTTCAATTGACCGGCAGAGATGAATGAAAAAAAAATGGTTTTATTGAAACCAGAGCGAAAATAATATTCTGCTTTCAAAATATTGCGCTTATCACATTTCCGCTTGTCACACAGAATGTTGATGGCGAAAATGGGTGCGTCTCATACAGCGAACGGAATATAACCGCACGCAAAGCATCAAAGCAATTTTGACAGTTCCGCTCCTCACGTGTGTGCTGCAGACTGAATATTTTGAATGTGATTTTTAGTCAGGCATATTTGCATTGCATCTGTTGATTAACGGTTAATCAAAAATATGCCAAAAGTAAAATGTATCATCAGCGAGGTGATTCCCCTGAAAAAACACAAACAAAATCCAATTATTGGTGAGTCAATTGCTATTTTTTAAATCCAAAAATGCTCCAAAAATGCCAAAATTTGCGCAAATTTTTTGCAGCACATTTCCAAAACGGTGAATTGAGCGATGAGTTTGCGGCACATTTGGATGTGTGTCTAGCAAACGATACTCAAAATGACACTCCAGCGCCTGTATTGCTGGCAGTATCCAAGCAGAATGTGTACGATGGATATATAAATAAAGGTTATCCAACCGACTTGAGGCGAAAATTCATTGCGATTCGCAAGAAAAACTCTGAAGAGGTTGGCAATGTCAAAATGACCATCACTCCCAAAAATACCGTTTCTTTTTTTATTTCAGATTAAATTGGTCGAAGCAGCTGAATGCAGTATGCTGAGCTATCATTATAATAATTGTAGGAAGAAGAAAGTCGACACATCCGTCGACCAATCGAGCATGAGCTCGGAAAGTGCACGACGAATTTTATTCAAAGAATTTGGCGGTAAAAAGGCAATGAAAGTGCTGGATCGCAAAGAGAAGATGAAAATCAATGTGAATGTCGTCAAGGATCAATTGGATAAAACATTGTTAGGTGAGTTTTGATAGAAACCATGTCAATGAAACCCGTTCGAATAACAATTTTCGAATGCATTCACAGAAATCAATCAAAGTGGTGTTAAGGAAGAGGATGAATTCGACCGGACGAAAGAGCAACAGGACCTGATTTTGGAAGATATGGTTCCGAAAATGAACAAAGAGGCAACCAAATTAGTCGATGTGTACAATTTAACGGATTTAATTGATCAGGAAGTGCTCAATAGCTTGAAAGATGAGGCAATCAGTGTCCTAAAAACCAGCCCAGGCGATTTGCCGTACGTGCTTTTGATGCGAATATATTGAAAATATGTTACATTTGGAATTTTAATCCGAACTTCTTTTAACAGAATCGAACGAAAATTCTTATCGGATATCATCCAGACGATTCAGCGCTCAAAAAAACCAGACAATCCAGATAATTTATTGAAGGTCAAAGCGTGTATATATATCGATGCTCTTATTACATACTTCAAGCAAGTGAACAAAGTGCGACTGAATGCAGCCGTTCGACTGCAACCAATTTCGCAAGTGACTACGAAATTAGATGCACACATCAAGAAGAAATTCTCCCAGCCCAACATAAATAAGCTGTAATTACAATTTGGACAAGATCATTGAAGATATTTTATAATGCAATGCTTCAAATAACAAGGAATAACTAAACAAAAATCTTCTTTTTTTGCAGAACAAAAACCAACTACGTGGTACACAAGGCCACCTGTTTTATCATTGTCCTTTCACTATTAGTTTCGGAAAGATATGAAATGGACATTAAGCACATAATCGAAGAAATTGGCATAGCGAAAACGAATCTCTTCAAAATGATCAACAGCATTGCGGTGCGACCAAAAGCCCAATCGAGTGTCGTTAGTATTCGTCTACCCAGTAAATTGAAGTCTTTCTCGACCTTCCACCGGCGAAGAACAATTTAAAATAATGCCTTAACTGAAAAATGCCAATAATAGTTTAGATGTTTAAATTGTTTCAATCTTATACAAAAATAGAGAGATTCCGGTTCACAAAACACGCACAATTATTTTAATTTTATTGATTTTATATCTTTGAAGGAGATGAAGAGGCGAGGTAAAAAATTTTTGAAAATAAAACGAAATATTGAAGTATACATTTTATATAGCTGTAAACTTCTTCTTGCAAAGAACATATTAAAACCACAGTATATCCCAAATTATTTAGTTGAGCATTTGCCAACTCTCCAGTTCTTAGCAGAAATGTCATTAGTGCCGACCAGATAAACAAAATCAGTTCAAAGTTGTGAATACATCGGATATTTCAATATATTATATTGAAAAATGGATCTCGGAAGCTGTGAACACCTACCTCATCATGCTTTGGGAACAGCGCGTTGGAAGCGCTGCTTCTAGCTCAATGTTAAAATTCCTATCTCACATTTTTATGTTCATTCGAAAATCTTGAATCAACCCAGGGATGCTTGATTAAAAGTCAACATCTTAATTGAGTGAAGATTAAACTTTAGTTTGATCAAATATCTTGATTCAAATTAAATTCGATTTTGAATGAACTTAGAAGAAAAAAACTTCCTCACTTTCGCTTTCGTGAAAATATTCACACTTTTTCGGTTTTTTTTTTTATCGCGTTTTCTAATTGAGATTAAAAGGTACACAGAAGAGAATAATAATTTGTAAATTTTCTAACAAAATGAAATGTGATGGTGTTTTATTTAAATGCTTAAGGCGTTTAAAGATCTATTATCTATCTCAAATTATTTGATTCTTCCATTCGAACAACGCAGCTACCATAAAAATTCGCGTATTTTTTAACAATGTATTAAACGAAATCTCTTGAGGTACTTCAGCTTGGTGTAGGTTGGCAAATATGGTTATGCCCAATTACATGATGGCGTACGCGTGCGCATCAGTGCATGAATCGTCGAAAGTGTTTATACATTATCGTAATTGTTGAAATCATTTGAAATCATGTCACCGCAAAACTTCTTCATATTTGCACGAGCAAGTCAGTCATCACTTCGGCATGAAAGCGCCATCAGCCTCGTCGCATTTTATCCAATTCATCCGATTGCAACATTTAAAATGTGTATCATTTTATTTTTATTAATAGCCAATATATTTCGATCAGTGCAGTGTGAATGGATTCAAATAGCACAGCCATCTCGACATGCACATCAAATATCAACGAACCGATCAGTGGTGATATCAGATAACGATTTCGATTATTCCAAATACAAAGACTTTTTCAGTATTATTGAACCGGAAGTGGAATTTACAAGAGACTTCAAAAATTCTCACAAAATAATAACCGACAATCCGGTGAATAAGAAACATTTGCATGTACATAATACATCGATCGTTTCCGACTATTCGAAAATAGATGAAAACTTCAAGACTAACAAGTATTCGAGCGATCTTAAAGGTGTATCCATATTCAGTGAAGCGCAAAATGAAGCCGCGCCAAATACGATAAAAGTCAAATCTCCGGCCATCAAAATAGATACAACAACATCAGTGCAGTCGGCGAACCAAAATAGTGTAGTCCAATTGGAACCGCCGCAAAATAATGAACAGTTAATTGACAGGAATGAACAGAAGGCGAGGAATGAAACGAAAATAATGCTTAAACGTATCGAATTTAAAGCATTTGATTTTAATGGTGTATTGAAATTCCTTGCCGATATGCAAAAATCATTCTCGATAAGTGCAATGACAAGGATTCAAGATAAAACGAAGTTTCTAGAAGATTTAAGAGACCAAATTTTATCAAATATCGGTAAGTGTATTGAAATCGCCACGAAATTGTTTTTTGTTGTTTAAACAAATCAAATTCCGTATTTTCCTCGGCAGAAGAACGATTTAAAATGGTATGGCCAACGAAAGCGGATCAACCAAAGCAACGGATTCGACGAACAGCGGGTGGTCATGCGGATTTTCCAGCCGCCGAAACCGCGTTGATGACAATCAGCTTTTTAACATTAGCTGTATTTTTGATCAAATTAGTTCTGGTTTGTATACGAATTAATCGTTTGATAGAAGATTCTCAATTGCACTTCCGGTGATATTTCAAATTACATCTCGCTTTATATCTTTCACAGCAAGTGATCCATACGATTAAGAGCAAGCATGTTGGATTACAAATGACGGTACCATCCATGGTAATGAATGAAACGCCCATAAAAATCATCAAAACGAACCGTAACGCGAGAAAATTGTCGCTGTCACCAGATGATCTGCGATCCATAACTGAAACAATGAGCTCCATTGAAATCAACTCGAAGAATTACACTTGAGTCGACTTGAGACTAATCGAAGATTGGTTTCGGCAATTTTCATCTTGATACAAACGATTTGACCATAAAAATCAAACAAATTTTCAGACAAAACGAGAAATGAATCAATTAAAAATTGTTTTTTATTTAAAATTTTATTATATACAAATAGGAAGACTAATAGCCCGTGATGGGGCTTCTAAAATTAACTCTTCGATAACAGCATTGAAATAAATGAAACGAAAAAAATGCTGTGAATGTTGTAATTGCGAGTCAAATGAGAGATTCTCCTAACAACAATCAGTTTAAATTGTTGTCTAGTTGGAAAATGGGTTTTCGATAGTCACATTTTGGAAGCAATTTGCATTTAAAAACAATTTTTAATTTATGGTTTTTTTTTTTTTGAATAGACGTTTACATTTAAAGCACACATTCTAAATATGCAAAGCACCTTTCGGGCAACGAGGATTTCATACACAAACAAAATGAATGCAAACAACATTTTTTTACTACTCCTGTTTTCCAATATTTAAATATGTCGAATCACTTATGGTTTTTTTAAACTAAGCAATTACGAATCGTAGTTTTCTTCTCACACATCCAAATGTCATAAAAATAAACTCACGGCTGTTTTTGTTATTGAACGCATTTATCGTAAGCAAACTCGACGATGACTAGCACTTAATCAAAACAAAATAGACAAGAATTCGATAATATTGGTGAATATAATTGTGATTTCAATTCTTTTGAAATCCTATAAAAATTAACTGTACTTCTAGAAAAATCTCATGCTTTTTTCTTCACATCAATACAATGTTCACGCACACAAATCAAATGTGATTCAATAAATTTGGTCTCAATTGATATTTTTAACGCATTAAAAGTATCTAAATCGAAAATTAAATCTGTACCCAATATCCAAATATTCCCTTGTACTGGTTAATCTTAAATCAATAGCGTTATCTTTAGCATTTATAGCGTTGACAAACAAAGCAAATCAATATTAATCTAATAATTCATTGGAAATGACAAACAAAAAGATCGAACATAGATGTGTGTGTAAATGGAATGAGGAGAGACACATTTGGTGTGTGCAATAATGGTAAAAAATAAAATATAAAAGGCTATCTAATTGAAAGTCGTTCAGCAGTCAATAGAAGTGGCCGCGAGTTAATGTTTAAGCGTGGCAGCCGGAACAATTGTCGGATTCACTGTATGCGTTCGGTTGAAATGTAATAGACGATTCAATCATTGTGTCGTTGAGTTCCAGCGAATATCATCCGATTCATGTGTTAAATATCGAACACCAACTTGACCTTCAAGTACGCGCAAATCTTGCCATGTTTGTCGATCTTGCAGCCATGTATGCAACAAACTCTTGTCCACCGTGAATCGCTTGCGCTGTTTGACTTGTAGCAAATTATTTATCAGATCAATAGCTGAAATGAAAGAAAAAATATGTGAAACAAGTTGTTCAATTCCAAGTGACTTTGCTTACCTTCGCTTGAGATTTCCTTCCACGGTGTTGGCGGATACATGAAAGCCGCATTTTGAATTTGATCATTGATATCTTCATCTTCATTGAATGGAAATGTGCCGCTTAAGCTAACGTATATTATAACGCCAACGCTCCACATGTCCAGCGAACGATTATAGCCTTTATTGCGTAACACCTCGGGCGCCAGGTAGGCCGGTGTGCCCACAACCGAGCGTCGAAATGATTTTTCGCCAATGATTCGGGCAAATCCAAAATCGCACAGTTTCACTTGCGGAAATTCCGAATCCGTCGACAGCAGCACATTTTCTGGCTTCAAATCGCAATGCACGATATTTTTACTGTGCAAATGCTTGAGTGCAATTAAAATTTGTGTAATTAGGAATTTGGTGACGCGTTCATTGAGTTTGCCGCGTGGACTCGACAAAATCATTTCCAACATATCACCTTTCAGTTTCTCCATAACGACATAAATTTTTTCGGGTGTCTCAAACATGCGCTCCAAATTGACAACGCCACTGTGTGAGATATTTTGCAAAATGGCTACTTCATTCTTGAGTTGAGCTTCTTGTTTGGTGGGGAATCGAAGTTTATCAATTACTTTGATAGCAACATCACGATGAGTTTTCTTATGGACGCCACCGTAAACAATGCCGAATTGGCCCGAACCAAGCACTTCGTCCGCATAAATTTGATACAATTTACTAATGTCCTGCACATGTTCTTCGTATTCCGATGACTGACCTGCAATTCACAAAAAAAAAAAAAAAAAAGATTTCTGGAAAGAGCAACAATTGATTAAATGTGATGGGCTTACGATAACTGGTGACTGGCATCATTGCTTGGCGAATTGTGATCTCCCAGCTTTTGGCCAAATGTGCTCCAATGCCACTGTCGGCCGGTGGAATCAACAACGGCTCTCCCACTTTGTACGTCAGCAATGGATCTTGTCCAACAAAATAGTCGACATTCGTTGTGCGAATTTGGAAGCAATGCGATTCATTGCCGCTGAGATTACGCGCCGTATCAATTGAAATAATTTCATTCAATGGGATTTCTTTGAAATATTTGCTACCATGATCAGATATAAACAAAACTATTGCTTTTGAATCCAATCGCCAGTAGTGTCTTTTCACCGTTTTATCTTTATTTGTAAAATGAACGAGCCAACCCTCTTTCATCACTTGGCCACTGCGCCGTTTTGTGTGCTTCACCGACTGTACAATACGCATCAACGGAATATTCGCACTGCTCGGCATCGGCCGCACACAATCCACAGACGCATGCTCATCATTGTGCGCCGCATCATTATTTGCACCGCGATATATCGAACCATTCAAAATGACCGACGCAGCGCTATTTTGCTTATTATTATTAGGAGATTCTTCATTATCGCTATCATCCAAATCGTCTTTTAAATAGGTTTCATTTTCGCTACTCACACTACTGTCGTTCAGTTCGCTCAGATTTGGCTCTTTTTCGCCGGCACAATCTTTTGGCACTTTGTCGATACATTTTTTATGAGCATTATACTGGCAGTCCTTGCACTGTACGCCTTGCTTGAAAATGCCTTTCAACAATTTCTTACAGAATTGGCAAACGGTCGGTCGAGTGTATGTGTGCACAGCAAATGTATGCGGAATTTTTCGTTCCATTAATCCCATACCAGCGCGGCTGCCCGCCGATGATGATCGATTCGAGCGATTGCATGGTATTTGCTGGTTTTTGTCCGATTTTCCGTGTAAAATGAAACAGAAAGAAAGAGAAGAGACAAAAGACAAAACATTTAATTTGGATGAACTATAAAGCACGATCTGATATATTCCAACGTTCAAATGATCTACGAAAACAAAAAACAAACAACACAAACACACATTTAAATTTTTTTATCTGACTTTTGCCTTCGTTTTATTATTAATATCAATAATGTTTAAGCCAATGTTTCCACATAAAAACCACATATTACGTTGAAAAAATAGAAAACTGTAAATTTAATGTTACGAACTAACGCAATTACGCTTTTGCATTTGCAATCTCTATAGAATATACCAGATCAAGAGCTAATGTAATTAAAATGTAATTCCTCCAACTACCAATAACTAATATAGAATAATAGAAAATGTTCTTGTTGTTGTTATAAAAATGGAAATAATTATGATCAACCTAAATTCAAAACTCAATAGAAAAAAAAGTATAATTGTCTACGATGTTCACAACCGATTTTCCGAATTGAACCTGATTTTGTCGGATGTCTTTTTGTATATTTGTGTGTGAATGTGTGTGTGTGTCATAACTGGAGTAAATCTTCCATATTGTTCATAATTCGTTGTTGATCTTGTTCTCATGTTCATGTACTTGTTGATCCTTAATTTCGAATATCGTTCATTAGTTGAGCCATCTTTCTTACCAATGATGATCCGGCACCACTTGAATGATCATCGGATGCGGAAGCAATTGAGTTGTTGCTCGATGCAGCCGATGGGCCGCGTGGTGGTTGCAACGATGACGAACGTCTCGAAGGATCGGCTTTACTGCAATTATCTGGCACTTTGTTCACACAACGCTTATGGAAGTTCATACAGCAGTCATCACATTTGAGTCCCTGTCTCACCAGCCCGAACAGCATTTCACCACAATAATCGCAAAATGTTGGCGCTTTGTACGAATGCACAGCAAGCGTATGAGGTCGAATCGTTGGTATATCATCGTGATTATTTGCATAAATAATTGCTGCAAAGACAATCGAGATTTTGAATATTACATGGCTGGTGCATTAAATGTGGTTAAAATGCGGCCCAATGGATATTGACACTTACGAGATGAAGTCAATACAATTTCAATGAGCGTTTCGTCAATAACATCAGATGCTGCATTCACGAGCTGCAAAATGTTTGGACTTTTGTAGTCGTGCCGAAACAAAAGCAACCGCTCCGACAAATGACTCAAACCATTTTCGGGTATCTGCAATTGATTTTAAAGACATATTATATGGAATCGTTAGAAAACTAATATTTCCGATTAAATTCTTTTTTGAAATAAGTTTCTATAGATTTTTTTCCATTCGAATATATTTCTTTTGAATTTTTCCAAAAAAAAATCGAAAATTTTTTCTCTCTAGATCATTTTCGCATTCACTCTTAATCCAAAAAGTTCTACTTACTTTAGAATTAATGAAATCACAAGCCAAATCTTTTAACGATTTTAGGTTGATCGTTGACGCTGGCGCTGTTACCATATCACGTAAATTCCCAAATTGAAATAAAAACGTTACTTCAGGCCCCTCCATAGTTGCTTCTAGGTTGGAGGGAAATAAATATGAAACACACGTCATTTTCATGTTGCTGCAAGCAGTTGAAATATTTCGAAATATGTTGCAATTGGTTAAAATTGAAAAGAAACACAAACACACACATTCATACAGTTCCAATCGATCATCTACTGGGGCCCCGTGAATGACTAATGGGAAATGTTTTCCAATTGGGTCAATATCAAGCGATGAGCGATTTTTGATCAGTTGTGACGAATCCAAAACGGTTGAAATTTTAATGATAATGCCGCACAACTCAAGAAATCTGATGAATTTTGTTTCTATCAAATTGACACTTATACTCAATAAATTAGGAAAAACAAAGAATCAAAAATTATCCAAACAAACAAACAAAACAACAAATAAATACTAATCGCAAGTATAAATAAAATTCAACCGCCTCAAACATTCACTTCGAAAGAAACTGGCGTTGGACCATTGTTTGATTTGTATGAAGCAATTAATTGCCGTCACAGTTTATTTATAATTAGAATAATGCTGATATTCTGATATTTTGTTTTCGTGCTTCGCACGCTAATCCAAAGCACACAATGTTGGAATTCAATTCAATAAATTAATCACCGCACTCATCGCATCACTACATTCACAGAATATTACGGAGAATTCGTGCCAACCGTGAATTGCTTCCGTATTAACAGAACGGAGAAAATTACGGACTTTTTCAAAGCACGCGATAAGATAGGAAAGAGAGGCACGAGAAAAAAAAATGCGTGTTTGGAAAAGGTAAAAGTGTATTTTTATACATTTCATACAGCTCATCCAAAAAAATGTGAGCTCAAAACTCAAATTTTATAACGGATTAGTGTGTTGTGCATCGAAAAGAGCGAGAAATGCAGTGATATTCGATATTTTGGTACACACTTTCAGAGATCCAATTCAACAGTTTGATCTGAGCCGTACACCAATTATTGTAAATCCGACAATTTATTTGAAACACACTTATTTATATAGATTGCGGCAGTTTGAGTGAAACACAAAATTCCTAAGCACTTGTTTTTCGTCGTTGAAATCGGGAAAAATAAATAATATGCACTCAATCACGAAACAAGAGCCAACGTCATAGCTGCACTCACGGCACGCATATGCACATTCAAACACATTTACTCACTCAAGCAACAGCATGCCGTCCACAAAATTTCAATTTGAATATATTCGATGAAAACCTGTTGCCTGTTAAACAATAGTCAAAAGTAAAATGTAAAATGTGTGCCTCTAGCGTTGCACTTGTCAATGCCATGCATATACTATAGGTAAATAGTAAAGAGAACCATTCTCTATCCGCCGCTGTCTTCGTCGTCGTTCTGTACGCTTTTATGTTACCTTTTTATGATCAGTTTAAATTATAATGTAACGAATGAAATGTAAAAGATTATTTACACTTCATTTTCATGGTTCAATGAGAGATGACGGATGATGCTTTCAAATGACAAATCTAATAATTATGCACAATCGCACTGATTAAAATTCCAAAAAAGAAAAATTATATCTGGAAATTGGAGGTTCGAGGGGGAATCACTTGAAAATCAACGACCGGAGATTATTTATGGACTTCGATGCCCCTCAACAGATTTCTGTGTATGAATACACATGAATGCTTTCTACGGATGTGCGCTTCGATCCAAAGCACCAGTCCGATGAGATTTTTCTTTTCGTAAATTTTGCTGGAATGAGTGCACAAAGATTCCAATCGATTACCGTATTTTCGCTAGTTGTACGTGATACAAACAAACAACGGTAAAGAGATGTGAATAAATAACAACAAACACGAACAAGAGTCTTTTGTCGCTGTCTTTATTGTGCGCGCCGTGCGTGCTCTTTCGTTTTTTCCAAGAGAAGGAGAGAAAGAAGAAGAAGCAGATGGTAAAAAAATCAACTCACAATTTTTAATGCAACTATTCTGGCATTTAATGCATTGGTATTGAGGCTGGCGACGCGATCTCATTTGGAGCACAACGAGAATATTTTCCATATTCATGACATTTAGGTTCAGTAAATATAAGGGTTTCATTGAAAAGTGAAATAAATTCATCTCTCGATATCTCTGGGCGACTCTCTTCACCTTGCCTTACCTTGCCTTGATTTGCCTTGCCTTGCCCCGCTTCGCTTTCGTTCAACATGTGGGATGTGCACACACGAATATATCAATTGTTCTACTTTCGCTCACACACAAAACTATTTAAATGCATTGACACAATAAGAAGATTCACTTCGGTAAAGAGAAACTTAAAATCACTGCACAGGTTACAAGCATTTATAACGAATCAAGTTAGCCAACCAACCAGAATATCTAATGATCGTCTCGTGTTGTTGTTTGTTTCGTGGTCATAATTTTTGCTTTGTTCTATTTCTCTCCCTCTTTCTCTTTGATGTGTGTATCTGTCGACTTTTAGCTCGCTTTGTAATTATTGTTATTGAATATTCTAACGTATATTCGCTCTCTACTTAAATGAAATTATTGAGTGCATCAGCCATTCACATAGCCGAAGAGGAGGAAACAATGAAAATCCTCCGTTTTAATTCAAATCGAGCACAATGAGCGGTGCCCTCCTGAAAAAAGTAATGGGGCAATTGCTGGTCACGATTACATTAAAATAAAAAACACACACGCACACACGCACACATGCGATCAACATTATTCATTCGAGTCGATTTGTATCATCTTTTGGTAGCGGATTTCGGCTTTCCATCAGACACACATTTGTTGGAATCCAAACATTGATCCGAACGCATTTTTCGAAGTATTATTTTAATGAAATTTATGTTTTGTTCTTATCACATATTCGTTGGCTTGTTGTTTTTTTTGCATTGTACAAAAATCGACGACATCGCTGGACAAATTCGTCTGCCCGTTTTTTGGAATTCAGTAAAGTACATTTAACGGTAATTCGTTCCCTGAGGAACAATGTTGATTAGTCATTATTAAAGGCACAAACGCTAACACCGCACACATCAGCTGAACGTTTACCTCAACAACAAAACAATTAACTAATTGAATTTGCCCAAAATTCTAAAATGGTCGATTATTTGTTCAGTAGCCAATTAAATTTCGTTGTTTTGCCACAAGGGGTATTTAGCGCTGCAGAAAAATGCGTGCAAAATTCATATTTGAATCACCTTCCGTTGTTGTGCTTTTTCAATCCGTTTCATTTGATTGTACAGCTTTTTTTTCGTGCTACAACATTGAATCATTCAATCATTCATGTTTTGCTATTTTTAAAAATTACATAAATTAATTACGACAATACAAGCAGCAAGAAGACGAATGGCATCGCGCGCAATATATAGAAAAAATGAGAATACGGATATCATGTAATTCATGAAATGAATTCTGTTTGATGTCTAATTTATTGATATTGTTTTCGATTTGCTTCAATTCGGTTGGTTTTACCACCATTAATGATATTGATGATACATGACCATATAGTGTTGAGTCATCTCATCGTTGGTCTCATTTCGAATACCAATACTGTATAAATGGTTGTATTCGCGCGCATCTCGTTCATCTGATTTATGACTGAGTATATTCGGTGTGTAGCATGATATTTTTTGTTGTTGTTGTGTCTCTTTCTCGATTGCTTGATTGGATATTTTGTATTTTGTCGTGTATATTTTAGTCCCCCATTGTAAAAGGCGATTACGCTCAGCTCATCTCGATTTTGACGTTGTCAAACGGGACACACAAAGATGTATTACATGGTATTAAATCACGTTTCATCGAGTGTGTAATTCGCGCAGTCAAAATGAAATTAATATATATGGAAAAAGAGGGAGCGTACGAAATATTTGTTGGCATCAAGTGAATACTCCAAAATATTTATTAATATATATTAATATTAAATGGGGGACACTATCTAGCAATTTCGATCACACTATGATTTGCTCGGGTGAATCTTTTTCGAGCATCCGACAAAGCATGTGGACGTTGAGGTTGTTCCCAGACAAAAATTCATTGTCACACAAACGTAATTCAGACCGAGCACGAAACTTTTCTCTTCTTTTCTGTTGATCTCATATTGTTGTTTTCATTGGTTCTCTTCTCATTTCTTCTCCTCTCTTGTTCTCTTCTTTCTTACTTTCGTTTCAATTCACAAGCACACACACACATACATACGCACACACACACAAGCACACTCACGGTTTTAAACCATCATCACCACAGCCAAAAGAAATGGTGTATCAAATGTCAACCCACCTGTAGTTTTTTTTTTTATCTTCTTCCCAAGCTTTTCTTCAACCTAAATGAATCGTAACAAACACTAAAATGAAATGCCAATGTTTTTTTTTTTTTCTTTCTTTTTCTCGATTGAACGAAACGAAGAACCAGCAACGATATTTGTCACACAACTCAAAGATCACACGGAGAAAAATATATATTTTCGGGGATGTTTAAAATTTATTACGTTTCCATTCCGGATCAATATAAAGACAAATAAAAGAAAAAATCAAACTGGAATTGAAAGCACCAAACACACAGTAATCATATAAATATTCACATTATTCAAGTCGAGGGCAACGCATCGAATCAAAAATGATGAATTCCAGGTGTATTTTAATTGTGAATATTTATTTTTGTTAGTGGTGCTGTTGCTGCGTTTCTTCTGTCGTTTTTGTATTTCTTGCTATTATTTTACCTCGATTCTGCTGATGTTTGTATAAAATGTGCGCGACAACAAAACGCTTGCAAACCCGATTTACATTCTAATTGGAAGAGTTAGTTTTCTTCACGTCGTAAGCTTTTGCGTTCGCTTATGCTACTAGCCGAGTTGATGCTAAAACTTGCACGTAAAAGTCTCTGGAATTTCACGATACGCCACAGATACAGCAAAGCTGTGGTCATGATTATGTTTGTGTGAAGACATTCATGACTCAACATTCGTACCATTTGGCGTTTGCTGTTGGTGTTGATGGTGCTATTCAGACATGCGTATCCCATGTATTTTATATGGGCAACGTCTCTGTGGTCATCATGTGTCAAACTCTCAGTTTTGCTACAAAACGAATACTTAGTGGGTAACAGCAATTTACAGTTTATTTTGTAAACAATGCCTGATCCGCTCAGTTTATTTAGAAAATGTAATATTAAAAAGCGTAAAATTATCGAACGCGAAAGGGCAAATTATATTTGGTGAATTTTCGTGACCGAAAAATGTGAAAACCAACCATATAAAATATGGGTACGTATTGTTGCGACGCAATCGAAATGAAAACACCAAAACCGCGTAACATTAATGTTAGGTTATGGTTTCATGGAAACAACAAATTAATTATTTTTCGCAAATAAACGTGGAATTTGTTATCCTTATTTTCCGTTTTTAAATTAAGTTTCTTTGGTTGTTGGGTTAAACAAAAAAAATACTGTTTATATAACTTTGTGTCTCCACCAGAATATTATACACTTGAATGTTTGTTGTATCTTTTGAAGAATTTACAGCTTCAGCATTCCGTGTATGTGCGTCAATGTGCCGTAAGTATTACATTCAATATTTGATAGGAGTACAAAGCATTGTAAGTTTTCTCATTCGGAACAATTTGTAACATTTAGGGCCGAAGATATCCCAGCCGTAAATCGTCCCGATCGTAACGAATTGTTGGCCTATTTAAATAGTGATACATCGACATGTGCAAGTTTCGACAAGAGTGCACCGATGGAGATTCCAACACAAGTCAAACATCCTCTTGAAAGAGATGGTTTAGAAAATATTGCGAAGAAGGCGCGATATGAAGATACACAAAATAAATTGCGTCCATCAAAGCAAAACGTTTGGCCAACAAACGTACCACAATCAAACGAAATGATAATGACGATGCAATGGGCACCGATATTCGTGCCATTTTTGATTTTGATGTTGATTCGACAAGAGATATTATAAGTCTTGAACGACAATTGCGTACACGTACCACAATGCTACAAAGTGCCGGTAAAATGTTTGCGATGACGATGCAATGGTAAATTAATTTTTTCGATGAATTTTTTTCCGATAATTTTTTGAACCAATATATTCTAGGCTAGATAGCTGTAAATGAAGATAAATTTTGTCTAAATCAGTACACGCATCTTTCGAAGAGTATTTTTGTCTGTCCAATGTTTGCTTAATAAGTGTGTTTTTGAGCAAGCATTGAACAAGTAATGATGTCTTTCTTCTCTTGGTCATGCACCGCTTGAACAAATTACCTTCTATATCATTGTTAACGACCATTCGCTCACACTCATCGGATCCTGAAGAAACATTTAAAGCTCGTCTGATCGACATGACTGAGCTCGCACGTGATGAATCACCAGTATGAACGGAAGCCGCATCACATAGTTTGGTGATAAATGGCTTGCATTTTGAATTGAGAGTTGTCCGAAATTGTTCGTATGGTTCTTCTTTATCCGATTCTTTTGTGAACGATTCCAACAATTTTTCGATTTCACTGCATTCTCTCAGAATGGCCTTAGCATTTACCTCCAATAACGATAAATGCGATTTGAAATGTTGCTCAGCAGCTTTTATATTTTTCTTTCTGTTTACTTCCTCTTGGATACGTACGATTTCTTCTTTGCTCAAACGACCCTTTTCACTGATAACTGGGATCACACGATAACGGTTTTTTGACTTTTCTGACTCTATCATAGATGTGATATTAAGAATACCGTTCTCGTTGATGTCGAAAGTTACTTTGAATGCGTTTCGGGAAAATTCTGACAACTCGAACTTACCCAAAAGGTTTTGATCTGTTTGATCCTCGCCTTCGAACACTCGAAGAAACCTATCCGAAGTGTCTTTGAAGTAAAATGTCCGTGTAAAGCTGAATGGAATACTTTTGAAACGGTCGATATTGAATTTATATTTCGACATCATTACAACTAACGGCAATGGTGTAATATCTTCTGAAAAAAAATATTCAGGGGGCGATGTTTCCTCTTGTAAGAATGTAGCATTGAGAGTTGCGCCTTCGCAAACTGTGTAAAAAACAATAGGCATTTTATTAGTATTTAAATATTGAAATAAACGCGTGGTATATTAAATATCAATTACAACGAACATATATCCGGTACAAACCTAATTCATCATTTATTATGCATATATTTTTGTCCGGGAATTTGTTTTGTACGATTTCTTTAAACATTTGAAATTGGCTTGAACCACCCACCATAATGATGTTGTCAATGTTGATATTTTCAGTTTCAGCGTAAACTTTGGCTTCTTCAACCGGTTTTGCTAATTCACATAGCAAGTTAGTGTTCATTTGTTCAAAATCATTTAGGGTAATATCCCGTTTCATTGTGATACCATTGAACTCGAAAGCAATTGTGGAAGAATTATTTGAGTTTTTTGGCCAATTTTCTTTCGCTTTTTCACAGACTTTGCGTAGATGAGACATCGCATTTTTGTTTTGATTGAACTTGGCCTTAAATTCTTCCTTGAAAAACTTGATTAAACAATCATCGATATCCTTTCCTCCCAGATGAGTGTTTCCGGTAGTAAATATTACGCGAACGGATCTTATCTGCATATCGATTTCCACTATACTAACATCGATTTTACCACCACCTTTATAAGAGACAAATAGCATTAGTTTGTTGAATGTCGAATTTTCGAAAGAAAATCATTTGAAAAGCAAAAAATGTTCAAAGAAAATATTTAAATATCTTACCAAAGTCAATGATTAAAACGTTCGATATTTCGACGTCTACCTTGTCCAAACGACAAGCATAAGCCATGGCGGCGCCCGTCGGATCGTTAATGATTTGAAGCACGTTCAAACCAGAAATGGTACCAGCATCTTTAGTAGCTTGACGTTGTGAATCGTTGAAATTAGCCGGAACGCTGATGACAGCATCAGTTACGGTTTGGCCCAAATAATTCTCAGCAATTTCCTTCATTTTGGTTAAAATCATTGACGAAATTTCTTCTGGGAAGAATTTTTTTGATTTGCCTTTGTATTTAACTTCAACTTTTGGCTTTGAATTGGAACACTCAACAATGAATGGCCAATGCTGTATGTCATTTTGAAGAACTGGGTCGTCAAATTTGCGTCCAATGAAACGTTTGACATCAAAAATGGTATTAACTGGATTCACTGTCGCTTGATTCCTAGCAGCATCACCGATTAGACGTCCATTATCGGTGAATCCAACGAAGGATGGTGTTTTCACGCTACCTTGATCGTTGAGAATAATTACAACTTTTCCATTCTTGAAAACACCAACGCATGAGTTCGTTGTACCTAAACTTATACCAACCGCTGGAGCTTTAGCCATCTGATTTTCATAAGAAAAAAATAAAAAAAAAACTACAATACACTACCAAAATTTTCAGGAAAATCGTTAAACATTTCAAATAATTTCAAAATTATGTCGAAACGACATTATGCTTACTTTATCATTTGAAGATTGGTTTTTATGTTTTTTTCTTCTATCCAATGTACACAACGGCCTCGGTCGAACACGTTATTGCTTTAGAAAACTGAAGAACTAATGACAAATTGAAATGGTTCGATCAATCGGTGTGATAGAATAAAATATAATTAACAATAAACTGCTGTTTCCCACTGAGTATTCCTTTTGAAGCAACACTGAAAGTTTGACACATGAGCTAATGACCACTGTGAAGATCGCTCGAAAGCTTGCGTTAACATATGTTTTTACTACATAGTAAATAAAGTATCTGTAAAAAGTACAGACATCGGTTGTAAAATCGCATTTTCCAACCATTTTTGTATGGAGGTTGTGAACTTCGCAACATTTAACAACAGTTTAATTTGACAGAAAATGTTGCGAGGTTCACAACCTCCATACAAAAATGGTTGGAAAATGCGATTTTACGACCGATGTCTGTACTTTTTACGGATACTTTATTTAATCGCACATTCAATCGCACATACAATCGCACATTCAATCTATACTTTGGCTAATTAGTACCGGTTTTATTGGACAACCGTTTTCTGACCTTTCACCTCTTTACGCACATGTACACGTGACATTGAAAAAGTAGAAAAGCCGTTCAATGCAAAACCTACACTACTTTTGCGTCGTTTTTTTCCTGTTTGCTGAAATTGCCTGTGTCCTCTTATCGTTTGTATTCATTTTCCGCTTTCTTTCATTTTTACTGTGCGCGTCGGTAATGCAACATACCGAACGTACTCAAAACAAAATTTGGCATTTCATGCAGCAGCCAACTTCACGTTTGTTGACTGATTTCTGCGTTCAAATTATCTCTTTGCTTCTTTTTTATTCAGTTGCCCATTGAATCGATTGTTTCTAAAATGGATTTGAAACGATTATTTGAGAAACGATTAGAAAAAATCGAATATTTAAATGATTTTATTGTGCTGTATGGAAAAAAAGAGGATACAATATCCGAACTACGAGATATATCGAATGAAGTCGATGAAATAAAAGATATGCTGCAATCATGCGCTGAATTGTTGAATAAATTTCGAACAGAAAATCGTGAAAAGTGCAAAGCATTGATTGAACAGTCACAACAGCAACAAATGTTGATGTTAGAAACCTTGGAAAAAGTGGTGGTCTGCAAAAATGTGCCAACAGTATCGAAAGCCGCTGCATTAGATATATCATCAATTTCGAATGCCGATGAAAAAGTTCGCCCGCTTACAGTTCTCTCGGAAATCAGCAATACACCGACGAAATTCGTGCCATTCAAACCGGGTGAACCGCCAATCATGACTTTGGCCGATTATATAAAGTCACCATATGCAACCAAACGAATGCGACCACTTGCACTTCAATTTACCGACTTCGAAAGGTCCATTAGTGATGAAGAATTCTCCAAAATACCCGGGTATGTACATCAACTGTATCGCCAAGGCGCACAATTGTAAACTGATATGATGTAGCAGCCATTGTAAGTCAAACCAAGCTAAACGATACAGATTTTTTGGTTTTGTTCAGGTACATGCGAGGCCGTGAGACTTTGGATGATATCCAACAATTTCTGGAGAATGTGATAATCCGATGTTTTACATTGAAGTATACATTGGTCGTGAAACGGCGAGAGGCCATCGCTCCAGCCGAATTGGATTTGTGGAGCTTATATAAATCGCAAGAGGAATATTTCAAAGGTATGAGTTATGCCATGTCATGAATTAAGCAAACAAATATCGTGCTCAATGTTTTATTTTTTTTTTTGGCTACAGGATTAAAATTCATAACACAAGGAGATATCTGCCGTTTGACTGATAAACAAATCGACAAAAAGGCAGCCACTCGAATCACAATCCTCCGGCATATCAAAATAATCCGAGAAGAACGCAAAAATGCAGCAATTTGCTATATTTGGTGGAAAAATTGAACAAATCCATTCCAAAAAATCCCCAATTCTCTTATTTAATTTTCAAACAAATGCGCTCGTTTTCATGAAATAATGTTTTTATTGTTTTGTTCTCTTGTTTGTTGTGCTATTTGAACACCCAAATATAACAATATTGTTTGGTGTGTTATTTTCCAGATTCTCAATATATAATGATTGCAATAACCAAACAGCTTTCTGAGATTTGCTCATTGGTCGTTAATTGGCGTTTATTGATTATATCATTGCTTCTTTTGATTCTTTTTGAATTAAAAGACATTTTTTGCTTATTCTAATGTGGATTTGTGGTATTGATTGCTTTCTTATTGTGTACGCTCACAATAAGTTTTGTTGTTGTTGTGATGTTGGTGGAAAATAAGTAGATTGTGCTCATATTTTTCCGCCTATATTATAAAATTGTGCAGCAAGTGTGTGAATTTTTGAGCGATGCTCAAAATACATCCATTTCATTCGGCACATTGCAACCAAATTTGACATATTTCATATTTATAGCAAAAATATTTCAAATAATTGTTTGTCAACTAATTTGCATGAATGCATTGCCATTTTTTTTCGTTAAAAAAAATGAATAAATCCAATCTATAAGATGCCTAGTTAGGAGCCGCTATATTAATATTTACTATCGATTGGCTAACACAGCTCAACATAAATTTGAAATCTAATAAAGAATTTTCTCCATTTCCAATGGGAATACGCTGAATAATGAAAAACTTTACTGCTTATACTCTAAATGTGCTAAATCGAAGCGTTTGCGGCGTTTTACATTCTAGACGTATTTATTTAATCATGTGTTACGTCTTTTATCAGCGTTTTACCCTCTGTGATTAAGTTAAATTGAAAAGAAAACACACACAAATCTGCCGTTTGTTAACGTTCAATGTTAAATTTTGAGATGTTCGCTCTCAATATTTGTAACCAACTCATAAAATAAATTGAAATTAGATAACGAAATTTAAGAACCAGGTCATTGCTTTGATATGTAACAATTAAATGTCAACAATTTTATTACTAAATGTTGCACAAAATTGAAAAATGTGAAGTAAATGTATTCAACGCCACTTTGAAAAAATAAAAATGGTGACTGCAACGTTTTTATCTACAATTGTGTAAACATCTTGTTGAATTAACTCATTTCCTCTCTTTATGTTGGCGTATATTTGGTTTTCTGGTTAAAAGCCAACTTTTAGAAGGGTTCATACTTGCAAAAGAGTTCTACTCGATCTAACGATTGGAGGAATTCGACTGTTTTTGATTTTGCTTTCAATCGAATTGAATAGATTTATTCTCATGTGCTTGAGAATTTAAAGAAAAAATCATTCTCTTATTATTAAAGTGACTACAGCAAATATCTAGCATCAAATCCAGAGTTGTGCTATGATGAAATTTTAAATAATCAAATAATTATTGTAAATTATTGTTCGCATCTCAGAAATTATTATTTCCGTTGAGACAATTCTAATCACCTTCTTCCGACATACGGAACATTTTTGTTTCAAACCAATTTCGTACAATTATTTCTTTTTTTTTTACCTCTCTCGAATAAATTACTCAAATAAAATAGAATTATATTTTAATTTAATGTTCGTGTTTGCGAGAACGGATTCGATAGTCAACCGCACACTTTTTTGTGTCAATTTTGGAAGGAAATAAAATTGTATAACTCTAAGATTGGTGTCCTTCGAATGTCCGAATCTTCTCAGGTAATTTTTTTTCTTTTTTTTTGTATTCAAATGAAAGAAAAAAATGTAATAAAACAATCGAATCCGTTCCCATAAAATGTAATCACAATGTGCTTATAATTTTGGTTTTGCATTTATACTTTGAAAGTCGATTCGGCCATATGAATCAGTTTTAAAATTTTGTATGTACAAAAGCATTTCGCAGAAGTATTGCAAAAAGCTATCAAATGTTTTGTGATAAGTGAAGTGAAATTGCAATTAAAAATTGCATATTATACGTGAAAGCGAGATGTAAATTGCGAGTGTTTCCGCAATATTTTTGGTGGTGTTTGGCTCAACTCCGACTTGGTTTCAATGTTAAATTTCCAATTCGAAGAATATTTCGATGATGTCTGGCTATGTGGGTGAGTCGGGCGACGATATGTTATTATCGGATGTGGATAATGGCCGGCACAGGCCGATTCGCATCACTCCCAATGGCATCGATTTCATGATGGCTACTGCACTATCGAGACTGATGCCTTGCAAATCGTGCTCGCCAACCGACACAATGCGATCGCCGGGAAATATTAAATTGGTTGCTTCGGCTGATCCGCCCGGAATAAGGCCTCGTACAACAATCAACACATTTTCGGAATCCAATGGATCTTGATAGTCGAGTATCGAAAATCCAAAACCCCGTTCCGTCTTTTCGATGTCAATATAAACCGGTTCGCTGCTCCACAATGCCAAACCAGACACTTGTTCCATCGATTTTGAACGATGCTGATCGGTGATTGTGTTTGTGCTCGATGTGAATAGAGAACTTTCGGATTGAGCCTTTAGCAAGCCTTGCAATATTAGATGACCGCTCGGGATAATGCTGCGACTTTCAAACGCCTCGAGATTTTGCGATGTATTGATTATGGTTGGTGCATGTCCGCGGGCGCACACGACGCGAACATTGCTTGGAAGTTCTTTAAGAATTTTCACCACTTCAATGTGCGGTAACCCCTGCAATTTGTGCTCATTTACCTGTAATAATTCGTCGCCGGGTCTTAGTTTGCCATCCTTTGCCACCGGGCTATCGCTTAAAATCGAACGAATAAAATGATGTGGCCGCTTTTCAATTCCGCCCTCCACTTCAACAGTTCCTTCAATGCTTATTCCAAGGCTAGATGATTTGTTAATTTCCGTTACGATGATCTCGTTATCCGGATACTCGACGACCCACAAATCTTGTTCGGGCGATGGCACAGGCGTCACTTCTTTTGAACTAATATACAAATTATCAGCGTCCATATTGCCATTGTTGTTTTCATTCGCAAACACATTCGAATCGAATGTCGTGCACGATTCTGGCTCGTTCTCAATTTGACAGTCATCACAGTCCTCGGTTACGATTGAATCAGCATCCGATTTAGGCGGTACCTATAATTATTATAAACATTTAAAACAAGACCGAAACAAAAACACACAGCAATGATCACGCTGAATTGTAAATGTGTGAGCGTGCGTGCGTTTTTTCTTTACCCATGTTAACGTTGTTATTGATGGTGATGGTGGTAATGACAATGGTCGGCTCTCTTTCGCTTCAGTTAGCGCGACTTGTAAATGCTCGTATTTACGTCCGCGCAAAAAGCGCTCCAATGTCAATCGTACGGCGATGTCTGTGTTTCGCAGCATTTCGACGGCTTGATGATTTGTTACACCCGATAACGTTTTTTCATCGACCGCAACAATTCGATCATTAATCTGAATTTTGCCACTCATTTCCGCTGCGCTACCTTCAATTATACTTTTTACAAATATTCCGGATAAATCTTCTTCTTCGCATACATAGCCGGCCACTGTAATGCCCAAACCGTACACATTTTTACGCAATTCCACTTCGTACGTTTCGGTTTCGGGTGAATCAATAAACGATAAATCAGCTGGCGGCTCATTATTTATCGAACAAGGCGAAATAAGCTCAAAGCTATTTTGTTGTGACGTCTGCAAGCCGTGCAAAGTAACTACTTCGATCTGTATGTAGGAACAGTAATTGAACGAAATGGAATGAATTGGAGAGAAACAATTACGAAAAAATCATTACGCATCTGTTCAATCATAAATAAATGTGCCAACTTACATGTGGGGAAATCAATTGATCAACATCGTGGATGAAATCATTGGTGAATGGAATGGATGTTTGCATTAATTGACGCTCCAATTCCTCTGGATCCGATAGCATTTTTGTGGGAATAATCGGTGCATGTGTGGCCAATGAACGATATTCAGATGATGTGGCTTCAACAGGCCGGGCAACCACAATTCGCACTTGAGGCCCCGTTTGCCGCAACACAGTTGCTACTTGTTCGGAACTAAAACCGCGCAAATTGACGTTTCCAATTTGGAGGACATGATCGCCACATTGCAATCGCCCATCGCGCTCACTGACACCACCGGGTATGAGAGCTTTTATCACAACACCCGTACTCTTGCCACCGACCAGTATAAAACCAAGACCATTTCCATCATTTATTAAATCGATAATTTCTACTTGTGACCATTCCGTACTGAGAACCATATTCTCTGTATTTTATTGAAAAATTTACATCGACTCGTTTCCTCTTTGGCTCTCTCGAACCTTTTTCCGTTCTTCCTTTCTCTTTCGAATTATACAATATACAATTGTGCACCGCACAATAAGTTTAGCAGGTTAACAAGAACACACATACACACACACACGCACACCCAAAGACCTCGTTCTATTTTATCTTGTTGATGTTTGTTGCTAATTGTGTTTTGAAACTAAGTCATCATCAACTGTATTGAATTTTCCAAATTGCATATTCATGGGATGACAAAATTTGTGCTTTTTTGTTGTTGCTCACTTCGACCAAACTTGAAAATGTATTTGATATTCACTTATAAACAATCTCAGAGTACACCGAATACTGTTCAAAATGTCCAGCAAATTTGTAGTAATTTTCAGTGAAATTGCTTTGATTTTTGAATAAAATTACGTTTTGAAACCTGTATGACAATTTACACAACTAAACCCTTAGTCGCACCAAATTTCCATAATACAAAACACAACACAGAACCTGTCCAGCGAATGAATTTTTAATATGCGGAGAGACCAAAAATAGACCACGCGAGCTGCCAATGAATTTTCTCTCTCTGTTTAACTGATGATACTGCCAAGATGCACGATACGCATCGAAAATATATCCGAAATATATACAAAAAAAAAACACACATTAAATCACATAAATTATTTTCGAATCGATTTTACTATATTCAATTTTCTATTGAATCCACGTTCTATTTCGAATCGCGTATGTAATTATGATTCATTGGGTTTTTTGTCGAAGGAAGCACCGAGGTTTGCATGTACACAAAAAAATTCTCTATTTAGCCTGAAGGTATATATAAGCATGTGCTTGCCTCTTTCCTCCTTTGAATGTTCGTCTGTGTGCGTTCGTTCTTTCGCTTATGTGTACAAGTGAATGTGGCTTTGGATACTCATTTTCCTCATTTTCCATATACTTTGTACAAAAATCAAAGTGACATTTGTGGCGTATGATATTCGGTTCCGCAGAATAAAGCCTGAATCCAATACACACACACACACACACACAAACACTCGGTCGATGTGTGTTGCTGCTATTTTTCTCGGAAAAATTGTATGTGGTGCAAATAAATGGCAACAGTACATGTCATTAACGGATGAAACGTCAACAAAGGGAGAAGATACCATATTTCATTCGCTGAATGGTGCGAAAATAACAAACAAACATACACGAACACATGAGCAGGCTTGGCAAGCGATTTCATTCAAATTGAGACCGTTACACTGCCAATTGAGCAACTGATTCGCGCTGTTGCTCTCTTCTACCTTAAGATAATTGGTAACGCATTTGTTTGCTCGCTTGCTTTCGTACCTTAAAGAATCAATGAAAGAATTAAATTTCCATTAGCAAATCACTACCTCGAAACCATGATTGATTTCGTGCCAGCCACACATTATTTTCTCATAAGCCTAGCTAATAGAACATTGCTAAATCGACAAAAAGTGCACAGAAATAGCCTTCATTTGGGATTATTTGGATTTTATTAAGTTTTCTTCATTGCAAAATTCAAACAGCTTTTTCGTTTTCGTTTCATTTTATTTTTGAAAGTATGACAAATTCCTGAGACTCAATCATTTTGAATTGATAGCGATTCAAATTGATTCACATCAAATTTAGACACTATTTTGGTGTTCTTTGACCAATTTTTTCGATTTTTTTCCGCAATAAGTTGTTAGCAAAATCAATGCGTTCTTGCTGTTGTCGTCGATTAATCGCGGCACTTGATACCCGAGATGCACTGCTTGCCCGTGACATTTCGTTTGATCGGTTGACAGATTTCCGGGCACAGCTTCGTGGACGCTGGGCCAAAATTTTATTCAATAAAATTTGATTTTCCCGCTCGATTTGACGCATTTGCTCATTCGTGAAGGTACAACTTCGTCTGGTCCCATTCTTGAATCTAAATCGGATTACGACAGTTTTAATATACCGTGAAAATGAAAATCGAATGAATTAATGGTCACCTTTTCTCATGCGATCGCAGATTTTTCATTGATCGCATAAAATTGATATGCAATAAGTGATTCATATTTTGTAAATGATGTGGTGTGTCGTCATAGTAATTAGTTTGGCTCGATGTTGATTGTCCATTCTCCGAGTCCGACTGGCCTTCATTCTCGTCATCCTCTCGTGTCATGTCATCGTTCTCGTTGTCGTCATCGTTTCCTTTGAGATGTAGATTGTTCAATTTTTCATTGACTTCATTTATTCTGCACGCATCACCTTCACTTGAACCGTTCATCGTTTGTCATTTGGTCTACAGTAAAATGGATTTAACGCAATGCGATCATGTTTAATTATAATTTGAAGCTTGGGGGATTTTACTATTTTTAGATGCTTGATTATTTGGTCACTTCGTAACACAAAATGCATGTTTAAAACTACACATTCGCTTCCAAAATCAAAAATAAGACAGGTATTCATGCACAAGCTAGGACAAGACATGCACGGTGTGTATTACATCACTGTCAAACAAACGATCGCCTTTCAACACAAATGACGAATCAGATCCAAATTAGTAAATTCCAAAAATGTATTAGATAATAATTCTATGTCATTAATTTACATTGATTTTTTTTTTTTTGAAGATTCGTATAAATGTAACATTTTGCGCACATTTCAAAAATCGCTTTTTCCATATAATTGACGTTTGCATTCACGGTTATTCGCAAGATTTCTTAAAATATTTACGTGTACATTGTACAAGCGCAACCATTCGTATCAAAAAAATAAAATTTTCTCCAGAAAATCCTTGATTCGACGCTACGGACTACAATTGCTGCGGCAAACAGTGCCACCAAGTGCCACATTTCACAAATACAACAAAGAAAATAATGATTTCATGATTAATTTTTGACAATCTTTAAAATTTGTCAAACTGAATGGTGTTTTTAAAATTGTTCGACTTTGGCAGTACACCGAAAATGGTTGACATCGGTGTTTGTCATATCTGATAAAAAAACAACAGAATACGCAACACGTAACATTTGCGTTTTGATTGATGAAAAAATGATGGAAATCACTTATAATTAGAACCAATCAATAAAAAGTCCAGCTCCATTTTGGACTTCCGTCTGAGCCGTTCGAAAAAAAGCCAAGTTTGAATTTGACTGCGTTTGCTTTGATCGTACATTAACAACAACAAACAAACATTTATAATCTTACATTACAAAAAACAAAATACAAAACATATGCAAACTTGCACTAAATCAATATGTGCGCGCGCGTGCGTAATGGATGTTGAGTGTTGATGTGAAAATTCCTTTGATCAATGCAATAAAAATCATGTTCATGCCAATGATCGATCGATGCTCGAGTAAAAAGCCAGTCATCCATGAAAATATCGCAATTGCAATCAAATAACAGTGACTATACGTATAATTTGTAGCGTAGCGCGCGCATATGTGAATGTTCAACGGGTGGGAACAGACACTAAGCATAAAGGTCAAACCCACACGCGTAATGCGTTCAAACCGTACTCAATAACATCGAATAGTAACCGATTTTCTATTATCTAGCCTTGTCTAACGTTTCCCACCGCCAATTTTTCCCAGATTTATGTACATTTCCCTTTTCATGCAGTTCGTGAATATCGTATTTAGATCGCAATCTTGTCAGAGTCAAAGATCTTAGTCTGTGTGAAGCCGATTAAAATTGCATGCATTTCGACAGCACACATAGCGAATGAGCGAAAAACAAAGAGTCGAAAAGTGGAATCAAACAAAAAGGTCCAAATCATGAATTGCCATTGTATGCATATTTTGCGTGTTTTTTGTGTGTGTTTGCATTCAACTAGAACCGCATAAAAAGCTGAATGTCAAGTGCATATCAGAATTATGTCATTCAGACTGATATTGTGCAACAAGCCCTAGCTGAATCATAGATACGAAAACCATCAAAGAGTAAACAAGAAATCGTTGTGCTCATATTTTTCTTACTCATTCACCTGTTAAAATAAATTGTTGATCCGTTTTTCTCATTCTCTCTCGCTTCATTCTAAAATCAACAAAATTTGCGTGCAATTCTTGAGTTTCGCGGAATATTCCACATTTATTGTGACTCTACGTTTCATTGACGGCTTTTGAATTTACGGACGAATATAATTTGCAATATTGCCTGTGACACAGTAACACACAGTCTAGCAAACTAAACGGACTTATAAATCTCGCCTAGCGCCTCATCGTGTCTCTCCTCATTGGAATTTGTTGGAAAATCTTCCAATCTGTATATTATAATATTGATTAATCGACATTGTACTACCCTTGCTCATGGTTTGCGTTATTTTGACTTTGGAAAACGGTGGAAAATATTGAAAAGAGAGTAACAACGATAGTTCGATTCGTAATCACAACGGATTTCGCAACAAACCAGCAGCAGCAACAGCAACAAAAGCAAACAGAGCAGAAGCAAAAGTCTCATTGCTCATCGCACGCGCTCTTTCAATCGCAATATACTATAAAAAGTCATTTTTGTACAGTAAAATTCTGTTAATGAATCTGAGAATGTCGAATTGTACGGTTCCATTGTGATCTTGATTACTCCAGTTGAATTATGTAATAGAATTTTGTTTGCGATAAACGAGTGATTCGTAAATAATTTTGCACTTGTTTATTTAAAAACCTTATCAGTTCGAAAAAAAACTCGGTTTAAGCGGGAATTTATGCTTCTTGCGAAGTGAACAGACGGACATTTATTCGTGTTTTTTTTTTTGGCAAATACGCTTCAGTCAGTGCATCGTATACGAATTTTGCTGCTGGACAACACGAGCAGAGCACACTGTCAACCAAAATCGACCGACGACAACAATAACAAAAACCAAACATCAACATCGCGCGCGCACGGTCAACAAAAGTGAAAGTGACTACAATTATTTGATACATTGACTTTTGTGATCGCTACATTGTAACAATACGTTCGTTTCGGCTCACATAATCGTTCGTCAAAATTCTATTTGTTGCACGAAATAATTTTGCGTACGGCGTCACGTTTAATTTATTATCATTTTCTTAATCGTTTTTTCTGTATTTTATTGATTTTATCAGAAAGACAAGTTTATTCACAAGTCAAAGTTATTCAAAGAAATCAACAATGGGAAATACAGTTTGTTCAGACAGTCAGGCTACGAAACATTACACGGTCAATTCGTGTGGGTAAGTGTCAATTGTGGAGTTGAGTGAAAGATCATGAATGATTGTTGTCACTCACAAAAAAAAAAATGTTTTTTGCTTCCAATTTGTCAGTGTTAATTCATTTTCAATGCGCTTGAATATTCAAATCTATTTAAGAGTATAGCAAATAAAAAACATTATTTCAAAGGGCTCAATCAATCCATCACATTGAGCAATCAAAATCGATTTACCAGCGGCGCAGACAAACACACGATTATCAATCATTATTTTTTTCTTCAAATTCTATTTTCAAATTACGTGCAATTCAAATTCGATATTAATCGATGAGCTTGACGGGTAATTAAAACCTGCTTACACATGAAAACTGAAAAGTAATGGTTTCCGGGGCGCTTTGAACTGGCCACAGCCAGATTCAACAACAATGTTCATGTCAATTTTGAATGTGATACAAACACATTTGGATGGCATTTAAGACAAATGTTGGATGTTTTCTTTCGGATGGGCAGCAAAGTTCAAATGAACTTTGCATAAGTAATATTTTAATAAAATCGAAATAAAAAACTATAGAACAAGCAGAAGCAACAAGCAAAAGTAAAACAACGAAATGAACACCAACATTCGAAAAACAGTGAATATAATATACATACGGAACGAATAAGTCCGTGAAATAAATAGTGTTTGGCTATGAAGTATACAATTTTTGCAAATTTAATACGAACTGGAAAATACCGACCGTATAATGGAGCCGCTTTAAATTTGAATCGTGTTCTCAAAACAAATGCCGTAACGGCTTTTCCACAAAGTCCTTGTAACTTCAAGTTGGTAGCTTGAAAGATGAATAACCGTCGTTGAAAACCGGCAAGATGCAAATTTACGACAATACAATAATTTACCAAATGACTGGAAATTGAAGCAAGCCACTGGCAGCTGAACAAAAACAAATTGTTTGCATTATTGAATGGACATTTTCATTTTAAGAATACGCATGATCTATCTTGTATCTTTGCCAATTGTAAATAACGCTGGTAACCGTTGTTTGGCGGTTGCCGGAGAAACAATTTGAGACCAAACAAAAATGAGCAAACATGAATAATGCGAACCAAAAAAACACAGTCACGCTTGAATTTATATGGAAAAAGTCTGTTGAATTGAATTGTCGATTCACACAAAACGCCACACTAACATTTTCAGAGACGAAATTGATTAACAGCGATTTTAATGAGTTCTCCAATCGATTAGTCATTGAATCGCTTGCTGTAAACCAAAACTAATCATTTAATTCTAATCAAAATTAGTATTCCATCATTTTTCCGTAAATGACAAATGAATTTTTTTGTGCTCGTGATCATGTAAAGTTCCTTTCATTAGAGATCTTGGAACAATGTTCCGACAAATGATTATGTTTTCAAGCAAAACAAAGCACTTGTATAATACCTAAGGAAATTGCGGTGTAAGTATGTGTAGCTATAGCAGTAGCTGTTCCGAGTGTGCGGTTTCCTATGATTGACACGCATTTAAAGAATCATATGTTGTTCATCTGATCATAATATAAATGATGAGTGCCATTGCAATGGGCAGCATGTTTTTGTTGTTGTTGTCATCCGAAATGACAACATTATCTATTGAGTGCGTTTGATATGACATAATTTGGCTCATCAAAATTGACTGATACGGAAAACATCAAACGAAAAGACTCATTCAAAACAAATCGGTTTGGTTAGGTTTTGTGGTTTTTGTGTATTGCACATACACATACGCACATTGATAATCTCGGTACTTTTTGACACATCATTGGCTCGTTCATCTGCTCACAACAACAACAGCAACAGTAGCCGTGCAATAACAATCAAGCATATTTCACACATTACCAAATAAGCTCGCTTTAATTCAAGCCTTCTTTCTTTCTCTCTATCTTTCTTTTTCTACATATGTATTGAAATTTATCTCACACTTGTGTATGCTAATACACACATGGGGCAATACACAACCGAACGTGCGTAGCCACAGTGCATGTAGTAAACATGCGCAAACTCAACCACCATCGTATCATTCGGCAGAGCAATCAAATAGCAAGCGCATAAATACGGCCGAAACAGTTGAGTACGCTCTGTCGAAAGGAACAGCAACCGAAATCGGTACGAGCAACTCTGCAAACAATTATTGCCGCTCCAATTGTAGTAATAATAATAATAGTTCAGTCGATACGAGTTTTGAGGGAACAGCTGATTCAGACATAAAAAAAATGAGTGCATCACAAAATCATCGGGATCGTTTAGGATTTTGGGGCTACGGAACCGAGGTGGCTGGGGCTGTCAGTGGTTTGGATCGCCTAAGATTGTCCCGATACAATAAGGTAAGCAGATAGCAAAAATTTAAATGCCACTCCGTTTCCGCATTTGTTTCTTTTCCCACTGTTATTTAGCTGTGCTGTGTTGTGTTGCGTGTTTTTTTTTCTTGATTTCTGTTGCTGTCACATTGCCAATAGAAATCGTAGTAGTCAAGTTGAATAAAACGCGCAATTGATTCAAAGAATCCATATTCTACATAAATTTTGAATGAACACGGTTCAAATAGCCGTTTGTGTGGCACTTTTTGCCGATTTGCTATTTGAGTTCGTGCCTCTGAAATAATTTAAATACAAATGGAAAATATCGTCAGCAAACAATAAACAGCACAACGGAAAAAGGCACAAACAAACGGCAAATACTGTTCAATTACTAACAGTCAAACAACACAATAGAAAGAAAAATTGTTGGAATGAATTTAATGTTCTGAGGTTAAACACCACAAGTTGAAAACAACTCGTTTTAAATAATCTGCAAAAAGAAGTGCGATGATGAGATTGTTTAAAAAAATGTGTGTATGCTTTGTTTCCGTTGCTATTGAAATTGAACTTCACTCAGGACACAATCATTCTCTCCCTCTTTCTCTGTTACCAAAATAATTCATTCGTAGGCTCGCCTCGACTGGCAATGACGTGTCAGTGTCAAAAAAGCACAACTTATTTTTCCAAACGAATGTTCGACCTCTGATAGAAAACCAAATCGTTTTTCACACTCTCAATCAAGGTTTATGCGTTCCAGTTCATTCAATCGTGCTACTTTTACGGGGATTGGAATAAAAACCAAATTACCGTTCATTTAACCAATAACTTTCTTTCAATTGTTTGAATTATCTTTTTTCCTCGAATTCAATCGATATATGAGTATAGATGGATTGCTTTCAACTTGATTAGGTTTGACTGAAAATGAAAATGCAAACGCAACACAAAATCGTGTGTTCGCAGGTCAGTAGCTTTTTGAAAACGAATTGAAAATAAGAAAAAGTAAAACCAATTTGAAACTCATTTGTCCGAAAGATCTATCTGTACAAAAAACCAAACAGTTTTCAATCAAGTCGATTAAATTGCATGTGGATTGCAGCTATAAAGTATCGATACTGTGCATGACTTTAATTCGTGCCCAATTCAAAGCTAGAATAAAGGAAAATATAAAATTCATAGTATATTGTGTATCGCCATCGAAATCGAGCTTACGCATCAATTTTTTGTCTAATCTATATTCAACGAGTATGAATTCGAAAAATGTATTATGAATTGTGGGCAATTGGCGAATCCAGTTTGGTCTGGAATTCTGCCGCAGTTTTAACCTTTCACCAGGCCATTTTTTTTGGATGATGTTGCGTTCGCTTAATCCTAGAAATGCCCCTAGGGGTATCTCGTACGAATAGCATACGAATCATACATTTCGAATCTTTAAATTTTGCTGTGAATCTCTGTGGAAAATTTTATAGAGATTCGCAAATCTTTGCAAATTACAAATCTTTTCATCCGATTCGTGATTCGCAAAGATTTGCGAATCTTTGTAAAACTTTACACAGAGATTCGCAGCAAAATTTAAAGATTCGTGATGGAATGTTTGATTCGTATGCTGCTCGTACGAGATAAATGCCCCTAGGCTTAATCAATAAAAGTGTTGGTTAACAGCGAGCAAATTTGAATGTAATTTATTTTAACAGCGTTTTGATGCCATGATATATTTGCTGACCGATAAAAAAAACAACACATCTCTCGTTGTCGGTGTAACATGTGCAAACATTCCCAATAATAAAGATCTAATGTCAGTCATGAAAAAAGTGGTGTGATATTTCACAGAGATCATTACTTCATCGTTAATTTTCTCTCGCAAAAACAACTAGAGCAATTTTGTAGAAGCTTGGCTAAAAATAATACAATATTGTGAAATGATGGAAATAAGATACATTTGAATGGGGAAGTTTTCGCTTTTTCTCTGGATTCTCTGTGTTTTTACAATGCTTACAATTGTATTCTCCTTTTTAATTGTTCATGTCAAAATAGTTATGTTTATCAATTATATTTGAAAAACATATCTTCATCTAAAAGTGCACTATTTTGTGGCTGAACGCAATTAATCGAAATGTCTGTGTACGCATTGATCTCGGATGTGGTTAAAAATCCATTGCCATTGGCTATCGATGTGTGTTGGCCAATTTGGTGCTTGTGTCAGCTATTATGTGTTCACTCGGATAAAAATAAATTGGGTCAATAAAAAAGATTGCTATTGGTGTTGTTCGTTTACGCATGCATTTCGGTTTAACGAGAGATATTTCCATATATTATGATTAATGTATGTACGCGATATCCGATAGAAAGATGCATGATACACACAGCATCTGTCTGTAATTTGGACATGAACGCGCCAATGCACACACACACACATACTTACACATGCAGCAGAGATAAGTGATCGACATCCAACAATTAAATTAATTAAAAAATGTAAATGAACTTTTACGCTGCTGCGATCGCATAAAATGTAATGGGCCGTTCTGTGGCCGACAATTGAAAAGCTCTAGGATCATTGGGGACTTCTGTCGATGTTTGATCTTAATATTCGATGACAAAACAACAACTAAAAGTCAACACCTAATAAAATATTTCAGAAAAATCTAGCTACTAATTAAAACGATATTAATTGATTGTCGAGTAATTAGCAATTTAAATAATCAATTTAGACAATCGCAACCAATCACAATTTTGAATATTGAATCAGGAGTTGTGGAAAAATAAATGCGTGTGTGTATTTTGCTTACAATGTTGGGTCCGCAAAACCATTTCAGAAAGTAAAAGCACAAGTCAAAGCATTTATCGGTATTTAAGATCTATTGACATGCGGTTTTAATTAATATTTTCGTACACTTTGTAATAGAAATGGCAAACACTCTCGGGCAATAACAAAATCTTGCAGCTTGTGTATATATATTGCTCATTAATTGCTTGCTTGTGTTTCATTTTTAATTGTTTTTTTTTTTCTTCATTTTTTGACTTCGTTCGGCAATTAGCACTATCACAATTGCTTCGTAATGCATGCATGTGCGAATGCAAGGAGAGAGAGAATTTAGTGAATGATCTAAAAATAATGCTCTGTATCCGGTTTTAATGAGCAGCAAATTATTGACAAAAATGGTCACATAATTGCGACCAATCACGTCAGAGATTGTCGAAATGCAAACATTTGCTCAAGGAAAATTACCTAATAATCTTCCGTATATCGATCAAATTTAATTACAACTCATATAAAAATTTGCAAACTATCAAACGTTTGTCAAGTGCTTATTACAAAAATGTATTATGACTTGGATAGAATTCTCTGGGGAGTGTCATTCGGTGGCTATCTTGAATTGTATCATCAATTTTGAATAATCAAACGATCAACCGATATCGCATGCCCAAAAATAGCACAAAATATTCCGTGAGGTATAAAGTCGGAGTTGTCGCAATGTCAATAATCATTCTCCACAAGTGTTCTTATCAATTCCGATTTGATTTATGAAGAGCATTTGTACAGACACCGAACCTCTGACGATTCAAAGAGAACAATACCTATATATATGTATGTGAATGGAAGAATTTGTAATGAAAAATATGAATTATCAGCGAATTTTCGCTTAGAACACTCACTCGATGACATAACAGAATGTGTGTGAGCGACGAGAGATTTTATGACATTGTCATTTATTACGTTTCGACTCAATTAACCTTAGGCAATGTTCATATGAAAAAACAGCAACGCACTGGTTGAATCATTTGATTCAATGTATTGCAGCAATTTAAAGAAATCGCACAAAAACCTAACAACACGTGTTTCTTTCTTTTCGGCTTGCATAACACTAATTGTTACCAAAAATACCCGAAAATGTATGCCGATTGAACGTTCCGAATTTGCGGATTCGTGGGAATTTTACAGAAATCGCTCAAAATATCGAGCATACATTACCACGGATCATTCATTTTTACGTCTCTATCGTCAATGGCATTTGTTCAAGTTCATTATCAGGATCGAATTGAATCTTTCACACAATGAATGAAACGCACAGAAAAAATCAGATGGAGCTGCCCCTCATACACTTATACCAAACACGTTCGCTACGAACATCATTCTCAATCGAGTCAAATTACGCAAAACACATGATTTCGATAGCATGATTGGAATGTTTTTTTTTTTTTTGACAAGACAGACAGCCACACGTTGATATTATGTGAGCGCATGAACCAGTGCAACCATTTCTGGCGTCCAATCACAAACACGCTGCACCGCATTTGGTCGGAATCTGAAAATTAATTTTTTAATCGTGTGAATATGTTATTGAATGTGAGCTAAATGGAGTTCTATAGCAACAGACAAATTGATTTGCGTTAATAATGCGATTTTCGTGCATCTCAAGTGGGCGAGGGCATGACACTCCCCATTCTCAGCTTGCACAATTATTCTTACTTACTTCTTATAAAACTATGTATTCATTTGATATTTTGATTTTGAATCCTTCTCAGCATATTTCTTATTCAAGAATATTAGAATTTATTAAGAGTAGCATTCACTTCAGATGTTCTTAATGAATTGAAATTATAGCCGGGACTAATAAAATCAAATAATAAGATATCTTATTACTTATTACAATGTTCGCTGTAATAATTATTACATATTACATCTTATTAAAATAATAAGATTGTAATAAGTAATATTTATTACAATCTTATTAAATAATAAGATCCAAAAACTTATTAGATATTTCGTATCAAAATATTATTTCATCTTATTGTTTACTTCATTACTTCTGAAATTTTGCGTCAATGCAGCTATACGATGGAAGCATGTAATAACATCGCCAAACTTATTACTTTGAAATTTTTGAATTGAAATTGGAAATTATGCAGTGTGATAAAAAAAACGTTTAAAAATAACCTTCTCTATTGTTTAAATTCAAGTAGAGCTATGAAAAGCAAATTCTCTGTGAATTTTGAAAAATTCAAGAAGTAATAAGATGAAATAATATTTTGATACGAAATATCTAATAAGTTTTTGGATCTTATTATTTAATAAGATTGTAATAAATATTACTTATTACAATCTTATTATTTTAATAAGATGTAGTAAATAATAAGATCGCATTTTATTACAGATCCAAAAATAATAACATTTGTAATAAATATTACAAACTGACCCGACTATAATTGAAATACTTCCGCTCTTATGCACCACTTCATAAACTCCAAATGTATGCTTTGCTTAGCATTGTAAAACTTAAATTCACTGAAAATTCATTTCAAAATAGTTCTTGCCTCTTACCAGCAAATACACAAAACAAATCTCTAGAAAGCATTTTCTTATCCGTTTCGAATGAATCATTCATTAAGAATAATGATTTTTTATTATGTAATTAGCATATGTGCATTTAACAATATTTTCGGTGTGCTCTCAATTTATTATTAAGATGTTATAGCGCTGTGGGCGATTGATTGGGTCAAGAGTTCAAGGAAAAAGCGGTCGAAGGTTCGAGACTACTAAAATCAATACGAAAAAAAAAAACAAATGACAATGCCAAAACAAACAAAAAATATTATCTATAACAATATCATAAACGGAAAAAAGATAAATGAACAATTTGGAAATTGAAATATAATTTTTGTTTTTTGTTTTTTCCAAAACTAATATTTAGTTCTTACCATGCTCGGAATTCTTAATGAATTGCAGCCTTTTAAAACAATTTAGGAACGCTCTGGATCGCTTTTCTGAAGAACAAAATGTCCCTTCTTAGCATATACTCACAGAACATCAAATGAATTATCTTAAAAAAAATCTTACACCTTCTTACTTTGTCATTAAAAGAACTTGTTAAAGAGACTTGTGCTAGCTGGGCCCGGCTGTGTGTAGTAATTATACAGCTGAAGTTCAAATTCGCGTGAAAGATCATTAATTTAATAATAGAGTTCGTTTAATAAGATCGTGACATCGACTTTGCATGCGTTTTTTTTCACACGGCATGATTGACGACAGTCCGCACTCGGATATATGCATTTGTAACACTCGCACTTGACCTTGATTTTCAACAAGTAATTTTTTGACACAATATTTTGCGATCATGTGCACTTATTGCAGTGCATTTTTTCTACTCAAATCGAAAAATAAAAATATTCACATATTAATCGAAGCAAATAGATTCAGTTTCCTGCTTAGTATTCAACAAATTGCGTTAATTGCAACGATTTCTCACCTCTCACTCCATTTCACGCGCTTTTTATATGCAACTCAATCTCTTTCTTAATACAATCGTAATTGCAATTGTATTTGCAGTGAAATTCAACATCTAATTATTATTAGATGTGTTGCTATGAATAAGAGATAGCAAAAACAACAGCACGGCAGCAGCAAAAAGAATAAATACAATTTTATCCGACACGCACCAATATTACATTAATAAAAAGAATTCAAAACGTAATCTAGTTCCATAGTATTCGCAGTAAGACATTGAATTTAATTAGCAATCAGAGATAAAATATCTGACAACAACATGGAGTTTGCGAAACGGATAATGCCAATTAAATCAATTCCACAGGCTACGCATGTGAACAATTTGAATTTTAAATTGTGCATTCAGAAAATAGGCGGCATGCTCGTGCTCGATCGATCTATATATGCTTTTACTATTGATTTATATAATCGTTTGAACAATTTCAGGGTTTGGCATTTACTCGGGAAGAGCGTCAATTGCTTGGTGTTCATGGGCTCTTTCCAGCCGTCGTCAAAACCGAAGAAGAACAAGTTAAACACTGCGTTTTATTGCTAGATCGTTACGAAAATGATTTGGATAAATTCATCTATCTCATGGGGCTTTATGTAAGTGGCAAGCATAAGTTTTAATTGAAATTTAAAGTTTTATTCAATTATATTTGTGCAATTTTTAGGATCGAAATGAACGTTTGTTTTTCCGTGTATTAGCATCAGACATTGGACGAATGATGCCATTAGTTTATACACCAACCGTTGGTCTTGCTTGCCAAAAATTCAGTATGATCTATCAATATCCAAAGGGTATGTTCATCACAATCCACGACAAAGGTCATGTGTACGATGTGTTGAAGAATTGGCCAGAAACTGATGTGCGCGCCATTGTTGTCACCGACGGTGAACGTATTCTTGGTTTGGGCGACTTAGGAGCCAATGGCATGGGCATTCCAGTTGGAAAATTGTCGTTGTACACAGCTTTGGCTGGAATCCCACCATATCAATGCTTGCCAATTACACTGGATGTTGGAACAAACACGCAAAGCATCTTGGACGATCCATTGTACATTGGTTTACGTCAAAAACGTGTCAGAGGCCAAGAATATGAAGATTTTGTCGAAGAATTCATGCAAGCGGCTGTCAAACGCTTTGGCCAAAATTGTTTGATTCAATTCGAAGATTTCGGCAATGCCAACGCTTTCACTTTGTTGAACAAGTACCGTGATAGCTATTGCACATTCAATGATGATATTCAGGTGAGCCCATAAATCTTATACTTTCCATTTAAAATTGAAATTCGCGAAAGAGTGAAACTTAATTTCGAACCACTATAGGGCACAGCATCAGTTGCATTAGCCGGAGTGTTGGCCTCTTTGAAGGCGACCAACACAAAGCTCAAGGAAAATACCATTTTGTTCCAAGGTGCCGGTGAGGCTGCTCTTGGTATTGCCAATCTCTGTGTGATGGCAATGGAAAAAGAAGGTCTTGGCCACGAAGAAGCGAAGAAACGCGTATGGCTGGTTGATAGCAAGGGTTTGATTGTAAAGAATCGCCCTAAAGGCGGTCTTACCGAGCACAAAGAACACTTCGCTCACGAGCACACACCGATTGATACATTGACCGAAGCCGTCGATGCTATCAAACCAACCATTTTGATCGGTGCCGCAGCCATTGCTGGTGCATTCACGCCAGAAATCCTAGCCAAAATGGGCGAATTGAATGCCAAACCGGTGATTTTCGCTCTATCGAATCCAACCAGCAAAGCCGAATGTACTGCTGAAGATGCATACAAATATACAAACGTAATATTTTTTTCTTTTACTTCGCAATATTATTTCCATACATGATGAATTAATAGATTTATTTGATTCGTTCCGGAAAATAGGGAAAGTGCATATTTGCATCCGGCTCACCATTCCCACCAGTTGAATATATGGGCAAAACTTTCTATCCAGGCCAAGGAAACAATTCGTATATTTTCCCCGGTGTTGCATTAGGTGTACTTTGTGCAGGCGTTTCCACCATTCCTGAGGAAATATTCCTCGTTTCAGCCGAACGATTAGCGAATTTGGTGGGCGATGCCGATTTGGACGTTGGCAGTTTGTATCCACCACTAGAGACAATCCGTGATTGCTCCATCAAAATTGCTGTCGAAGTCATGGAACACGCATATAAAAAAGGTCTGTTGTTTAAAAAGGGGTAATTTGAACCAAAAAAAATTGAATAAATGAAAAATGTTCATTTTCCATTAAAGGATTGGCTAGCGTTCGTCCAGAACCAGAGAACAAAGAAGAATTTATCAAATCACAAATGTACGATCTCAGCTATGCGTCGGCTGTACCCATCACATATCCATGGCCAAAACTATAAACGTTAGCCTAATTGTGTTCTTATTCCCTCGATAAAACACATTATCATCACTTCATTTGCTTCGATCTATCTGTGTATCTCTGGAATAAATGGCTTGGGACAAATTCTATTCTAACTGAAATAATTTACTATTGAAAAATTAAAATAAACAGAAAAAAAAACAATTTTAATAAAACTTTTTGTCGGTTGTAATGGACATAGATCGTGCGACTGTCACAACTCTGGTGGGGGCATGATGGGATGAGCCGACATCAGCAAGTCTCTCGCAGCCCGCTCAAATCAAAACCACCAAATCAGAAGAACCAAATTTTTATTTATTCCTTTTTGTAAATGTGTATTTTAACTTAAACAACAATTGACACCATATGTAGCTGTCTTTGTATATTTTTTTTTTTTTCATTACGATCACACAAAAGATTCTTGGAATCCATTTGGTTGCGCCGATAGTGATGATATTAAAACTGTGACGATAAATTAAACATTCGATTCAAACGTAATTTTGATGAAATGAGGTCTGCAAAATACGTTATATATTAATTGATGAAAAATCATCTGTACTAAACAACAAAAAACAAAAAAAAAACCCTATTTATGTGTTTGTATTGATTTATTAAAAGTGATTGTTGACTAAAAACATACATTCTTTTAATTTCTCAATTTTGTATGCCGTGCATCTCAGTCAAAAAGGTACATAAACGATTGGTTGCTGTTTTCTGTTGTAATTTAGAGATACTTTGATTGGCCGCTATTAAATCGAGTATCAAGCAATTGTGCTTTCTTCAAAATGGACTTCTTTTGGGCTTCATCAAATCGATTGACTTTGAGATCCGATTCCCTATTGAATGGTCGCCTTTCCACTTTTTCGTTATCCTTTTGCGTTTTCTTTTTCATTTTCTTTTGATGCATTTCGAGCAGTGATTCATCTCGTTTATGTTTTTTCTTATGTTTTCGAACCGCATCTTCTTGTTGGGCATCTCTGCGCTCACGGTACATACGTTCGGTTTTTTCATGGCGTATTTTCACAAGGTCATCGTGCGAGGAGCCTTTCTTTTTCGCCCGTTCCTCCCGATTGTGTGGTGTTTCTGTCCACGACGAACGATCTTTGATTTCATCGCGCTCTTTTGCCCGGAATTGACGCGCCGTCACTCCCAAATCGGCAACGGTACGTAATTCCGGCAGCTCAGTCATCCATTCTTCACGTTCTTGAATTGAATTCTCTTCTTTTCTCTCCAATTCATTAAGCTTGGCAAGTTTCAGCTGAAGTGCACGTTTTTCCAATTCCAAATATGCTTCACTTTTATTTGAAATATGATCTAAAACTGGTCCAATGATATCATCATCTTCACTTCCGGACACGGAATCAGCCTTGGGTTCATCATACGTCTCATCCTGTGATACAGAGTATTGTATAATCGATGCATGCTCAGTTGGTAGCGACGGACCGTATTTCTTTTCAGTTAATGACATTTTTGAGCCAATTGATTCACTGCTTTGATCCGACTTCAGCATGTGCGGAGGTAACGATGGGCCACATATCAAATTATCATCCTTATTTGTGTCCGTTTCCTTTTTGCCATTCTTCTCGGGCGAATGATTACAATCGGAATTGCGTTTCTGTGATGATGACTCAATATTATCCGCTTGCTTGTCACTGTTTCGGCGATGCTCATGATTATTGGATTTGCTTGAATGGTCCCCACGCGTTCGCACTTTATCTCGTTTCTCTTTTCTATGCTTTTCGCTGGCCTCGACGGTTGCTTCTCGACTTTGCGATTTACTTTTGTTATTGATGTCTCTGTCATCAGTAGTGCTCGATTTGGAATGCGATTTCTTATGCGATGAGTACATTCGATGTTTTTCACTACTTTTCGATGAGCTACTGTGATTCGACGATCGATCTTTGTCCTTATCTCTCGGCCGATTTTCATGCTGTCTGTGATCTCTTGATCCATGCCGTCTCGATGGTTTCTCACTCTTGTATTTGTCGTGTTTTCGATGGCTCTTCTCCCGAGATCTCGATCGCTTTCGCACATTCCGTTCACGGCTTCGACTTCTACTTCTCGATTGATTGCGATGATGATCTCGGCGGGCATTTGTGCTGCCTATATTTGCCGCATTCTTTTTTATTGCGACATCTTCGCGTGCTCTTGTTGACTCAGTTTTATATCGTCGTCCCGTATCTGAATCAGAACTCTCCGAATCAGACAACGTGTTCATTTTTACTCAGTCTTTTTGTTTATTTCTCTCATGCAATCGATTACACAGACAAAATGTCTATTGCGTACAAAATATTTGAAATTTTTACTACTGATTATAAATTGCCACCGAAAATTTACTAAATCCCAGCATCACGGTTTTGAACAATTAACAAAGTAAAAAAAAATTGAAGCTGTCAAAATCATCTGAAGTGAAGTTCACACTATCCGTCAAAATGGCCGTCAGCGACATCTAGAATGTGTTCAATGATGACATTTATACGCAGCGGCTCATTTTACATCTTCTTTTATTTCACCATTCGCATGACAATGTTTTTATTTTTGTAGTTTCTTTTCAATTTTAACTTCTTTGAATGACAATGAAATAAGTGCCATAAAATTAAAAAAAAAAAACAAAAAAACAAAAAACAAATCAATGGGCGTATTTTGCAATGGAATTTTTAAGAGACACATTACACAGACGTGTACGTCTGGATATGGTCCGACCAACGGTAGGAAAGAACATAGTTTCCGGGCGATTATCTTGGCCACACATTGACTATTTTATTAATCATTTCAGATCTCAACGACTTCACTTGTACAGCGAATTGTGCATTCAAAGCGGCTGCTCGTTGACCACATCGAATTATTGGAACAATGTCAAGCAATTCCAACTGAGCTTAGCAATGAATCTTCGAACAACAAAAGAGTGGCGTTCTCTTTCCTCGGAGGTCTTGCACTGTCTTCGCTAGCTGTAATTTCATGGAATACAAATTCAAGCGGGTATTTTGTTCATCATTTTTTTTCCGGCCAATTAGCATACGACTCATCAACATTCTCTTTCATTTATGATCTCTAGTTCGCATATTTTATTTCCAATGGCAGTTACGACTTACGGCGTATGCGTTGCGGTGATGAGTATTTGTGTTGTTAAAAACAAAATTACCCAACGCCGAATGTGCGAAACAATAGTGAGTATCGACAGAACAGATACAGCCATTCGTAAAAATATCTCATATTTTCGAGAATCGAAATTCCTGGGCAGCGATACAGCATTGGAAAGGTTCACCAACCCGAAGCGATATTTTCCTCTAGCCACCGAAATTCTAATTGATTTATTTGCTTGTTTGTTTGTAACTAGATGCTTCAAACGTGGCGAAATCTGCTTAAAATCAATCATCGAAATCGTTCGAATTATTTACGTTGAGGTTAAAATACTCGAAGCAATTCCGCTGCCCGAACATATTGAAATTATGTATGAACCGCTCGAGGATCTGTCAACCTGCATTTATTTCCAAAAGACCATCGACGAATTGACAAATGACGACATAAAAGTAGGCCAAATTTAGAAACGGATTATACGGATTTCAATTAGAATGCTCAATCTTTTTCATTCGTTTTACAGGCGTTCTACAATATTTTCTTGTATTTTCAATCGCAATATTTCATGCGATTGTGTTTGATTATTTTGTATGTTAGAGATGACGGCATCAAGTACTTAAATAATGAAAATATCCGATTAAGAGAACATTTGGAGCAGCAGCTCGTGAAACTCGATATTTGGCTTGATGAAAACACTCAGCAAAATATCACACAGAATAATACATCACAAAGCGAAAATGACCACGATTCGGTTGATTTAGCAAAAATGAAGCGATCTTCAATGGATCTATTATGTCGTCTGATAGCAATCGCAAATCAGCACCAAACCACAGATTGGCGCATTCAAGCACTGAACTCTCAATCGAATCGGGACGAAATGATGAATATATCGAGTGAAATGCATCGAATTATAGAGTCCATAGTTGCCTGCCAAGATGATTTCCGAATACTCGAACTGATTTACAATAAATGTGTTGCTCAAAAATTCCAATTGCCTATCGCGGAATTGGTTGAAGAGAAGAAACCGCTGCCGTTAGCCAACGATCCAGAACAAATTGATGAAACCGGAAGGGCGAATGTCGAAGAAGAATGCAAAGAATATTTTGCGATGCGAGACGAATACACCGAAAGTGATGATGACACAATTGGTGATGGCAAAGTCAACCGGGCCAATTGGCAGGAAGAATTGGAAAACATTGATATGAAAGTGACACGGTCCTTTTTTGCGCCAGTGTTAAAGCAATTGAAAACCAAAATTGATCCAATCAAAACGGAAATGAAGGAGAGAGAAATGAAATTTTTACTTGCAAAAGGGGTGAATCGTGAAAAAATCATCGATTTCGATCGAAACGAAGATAGTCAAACTCATAGTTATTATTCGGATAGCGACGATGAATCGACTAAATCTCGTTCGAAACCAAAACGTGATCGTTATGACGAGATGCGATCATTTTTAGGGCAAAAGCAACCCATTAGTTTCATACCAAATGAACACTTACCCACACCATCTTGCTTCGAAGATGTCCTAGAGTAGCGTTTCTATTTAATGAAATCAGAATAAAAGCCAAATATTTATTTTTTGTAATCTATTTTTTATCGCATTTTGTTTCACGTACTTTTGTAAAAATTGAAATTAATGTACACAATCTTCAATATTATTCGATCAGTTGATTATTGTTTAGCGATTAAAATAAAATCAAACAAAAATGAAAGGATATGCAAAACTAAACTTAAAGTGGCAACACGCAAATTTGATCCCCGTCAAATTTGAATCATTGACCACGATCAATCGTCACTGGGATAGCAATTCGGTGAAATGTACATTCCTGAGAACTTTCGGAGAAGTGACACAATTTTTTCTAGTTCAATTCCAAAAGTTCCCCTGAGAGATTGTGCTTTTTTATAAAAATTAATTCGTCGTCGAATTGACACTGTCAAAATCAATTGAAACAAATACTTTGTTCTCATTGAAACCAAGTCGAGAAAATGATTAGAAATTAATGGCCGTCGATATAAGCCACTTTTTTTCTTTTATTTTTTTTTTTTAATAAATGAATATAACTGTTTTAAGCGGCCAAACAGCGATCCATCGTGAAATCTAGAAATAGTACTTATTAATGTTTAGCGAATAAACGTGATTTTTTTTGCAAATCACGCGTCCGGATGCTATCCTATGAGATCGTTATTCTTCGGGAATCAAATTTCGTAATGCACGATAACTAAATGAAAGAATTCGAGGGGAAAAAGAAATAAACGCTTTGAATTGTTGTGTGTATGAATTCCATCCAAATTTAATTCAGCTCGAAATGGAAACTTCAAATGATGCTTTTCGATTGTTCTCGAATAATGAACAAAATTATAATTGTTATTTTTTTCCTTCTTCTCAAATTTTTTTAACTTATTTCCATAAAATCTATTTAATTTCATTTAATCGTTTGCTTCGAAAGTCTCGAGCATCCTAAAATTGTGTTAATCTTTTTGTTTTTGACTTTCATTATATCTCACTCGTATTACATTCGATAAATAAAATCAAATCCCATCCTAAATCAATTTATGTAGTATTTCAATTCAACGCCCATCATTTTCGTGGCTTTTTTCTTTGTAATTAGTTATTTACTTTCAATAAAAAGGGAGTACGATTTGGTTATTGTTTAAATTTGTGGCAAAATGAAATATGCAGCTGAGAACAATTTGTCGAACAATACACAGCAAATGGCTACCAAAAAGAACAATGTCTATAATATGATTTACAGCGGCGCACATCGTAAGCGATAGGCGCGGGCGCGCGCGGTGAGGTTTTTATGTGTATTTGTGTGTATGTATTTTATGCATGTAGCTCGATGACATTTGTGAACAAATATATTATAATGTATATTTTGCATTTACTTAAAATAGAAATTTCAAAATCAGTAAGTCTTTAAAATCTGGGCAACTTTCCACGTAACTGATTTGTTGGTATTTTCTGCTTGTGTGTTGAGAGGGCGCGCGAAAGAAAAGTTGAACATCACTTTGTTTGTTGCTTCATTCACAAAAATTTAATAATAACCAAATCGTACTGAATCTCATCTTGAGAGACTATGCGACCTTTCGCGGCTGCTACTGGCTGAGGCCGTTTGACCTTTTTCCATAATTCGCTGGTGCGGAGGAAGTCTAGTGAAGAATGGGTGACGCAGCGCTTCGCCTAAATACCATCAAATAGACAGTGTCAATTGAATATATTTCTTATATTTTTTTAATTTATTCAAATTATATTCACCCAAAGTTATTCTCTGGCTCGGCTCATATTCCAACATCTTTTTTATCAAATCGAATAATTCTAGATGCTCATCACTGTCTGACATAAGATACCGATTGAGCGGCTTACAGTGATCGCGAACATAGCGTCCAGCTGATGATTTTTCGTCCCAATTCAATTTTCCATGGTAAAAATACTTGGTTTTCGTTTTGCTGTAAAGAACATGATGACTAAATGGGTATGGATTCGAACATATAGTTGCAAATGGCATGCGATTGTATGAATAATATGTGCACATGATTTGTATTGATATTGCGAAAAAAGAATTTAAGATTAAACCGTTAAAAAAGTGGTTGGCTTGCATATTTTTTCAAACACATACTTATTATTTTAGAAACTTTTTCTCTCCGGACATATTGAAAATCCGAAACGAGCTAATATATGCTACCAAATATTTGACATTGAATCAATTAATTTTGTTGAATCCTTACCGTGCCATTCTGTACGGTATTGTGCCCAGAATGCGTTCCATCATGGCCAAGTGTTCTCGATTGTCGTGCGTTTGGAAGAGCGTAATACCCAAATATAACTCGAACATGATGCAGCTAAAATATCACAAAATACACACTTAGTTTTTGCATCAAGCAAATCAATTACGTGCGAATTACATACCCAATCGACCACACGTCACATGGTTGTGACCAACCTAATTCTAATATAACTTCAGGTGCTCTATAATGTCTAGTTGACACAATTGTACTGTGATGTTCGTGGTCAAATGTGGCGCTGCCAAAATCAATGAGACGCACGTCCGTGCATTTTACCTTTCGCACTTCTCGGCTCTGCAATAAACAAATTAATAAGTAAGCATAAACTTAAAAAAATGCAAACGAAATAAGATATTAATTACAAAAAACAATGGTTTAGCTGTACCTTTTTATGATTGTAATTCGTTGTGTACTCCGAATCAACAAATAAAATATTCTCTGGCTTGAGGTCGGTATGAGTGAGGCGGTTGTCATGTAAAAATTTAACAGAATAACACAACTGATATGCCATATGGCGAACATGGTCTAATGGATATGGTTCGTAGTTGTTTTCACGCTGAAAATGCGATCAAATTTTCATCACAATTATAATTAATAATATCAATTGAAGTGGATTTGCATTCGGCAATTCCTTTTTTTTTCTACAAATAATATCGGTCAAATCTAATGCTTACCAAAAAGTCGAAAACACTAAGACCAAGCATTTCGAAAGCAATGCACATATGGCCGTGATAGTCAAACCAATCGAGCATTTTTACGCACAAACTGCAAAAAAATGAACAAGGATTGAAATATTATTATTAACGACATTTATTGAAGTGGTCAATCAAACGGCACAAATTTTAAGAATTCATGGAGATTTGGCATAGGTAAAAATATAATATCAAAAAAGTAGGAATTAATAATGTCGATTTAGATAATGGATTAACTAGCGTTGTGTGCATCGGAACACGTCGCGGCCATTTTGTTTTTTTTGTCTGTCATGACGCTATAAATTTCAGTATATTTCGTTCAAGTGTAAACAACATATTTTTTTTGCGCATTGAATATGTCGAATTTTGTGCCTGAAAAAGTGTTTTTCCGGGGAAGTTTAATAACCTTCTTTCATTTGAAGAAAACGGCCGCTGAAAGTCATCGATTGCTTGTAGAAGCTTACGGTGAACATGCTCCAACTCAAAAAACTTGTGAACGATGGTTTGCGAGATTCAAGAGTGGTGATTTTGACGTGGAAGACAAGGAACGTCCAGGCCAGCCGAAAAAATTTGACGATGAAGAATTGCAAGCATTATTGGATGAAAATTCGTGTCGAACGCAAGAGGAACTTGCTTTGGAGTTGGGAGTTGAACGAACAACCATTGGTAAACGTTTACATGCAATGGGAAAGATTCGAAAACTTGGAAAATGGGTCCCACATCAACTGAATGAAAATCAACTCAAAGCACGAATCGATGCCTGCAAAAAACATCTTGCAAAGCAAAAAAAACGTGGTTTTTTGTATAGAATTGTTACTGGCGATGAAAAGTGGATCTATTACGATAACCCCAAACGTAAAGCAGACTATGTTGATCCCGGCCAACCATCAACTTCACAATCAAAACGCGATATTCATTGCCAGAAGCTTATGCTGTGCATTTGGTGGGATGAAAAAGGTGTGGTGTATTATGAGCTGCTGAAACCGAATGAAACCACCACGGCTGATCGCTACCGACGACAACTGGGCGAATTGGCAAAGAAACTGAACGAAAAACGGCCACGCATAGCGAACAAAAGAGACAAAGTTTTATTTCATGATGGCAATGCCAGACCACATCGTGCAAACATCATTAAAGAAAAGATAGAAAGGCTTGGTTGGGATCACCTTGATCACCCCGCATACTCTCCAGACCTTGCTCCTTCTGATTACCATTTGTTCCGATCAATGCAGATGAGCCTAGCAGATGTACGCTTCCGAAATACTGAAGAAGTACGAAAATGGATCGATGAATGGATAGCCTCGAAAGATGAGGACTTCTTCAAACGAGGAATCAACGAACTTCCAAGAAGATGGGAGGAAGTCATAGCTAACGATGGGCAATATATTGGTTAATGTACTTATTCATTTTGTTGTTGAAATAAATGGTTTTTCACAGCAAAAAAATCGACATTATTAATTCCCACTCCCAATAAGAAAAGTCGTCAAAATGCCAAATGATAAAAAAATTATTGACATGTAAGGTTCAGAAGAAAATATTATAAAAATATGAACAAATCCAACAAATACTCACTGTTCACAATTCGGATCGCGTTGTGCGATCTTTTCCAAAGCATTTATCTCTAATTTGGCTGCTTCTCTGTATTTTTCCACATTTTTGATGATTTTCAGAGCCATGTAGTAATCCCTTCAAGAAATCCAATCAAAGGAAGGTTCAATCAAAAAATAGTCATTGAAAAACAAATATCAATCAAAAATTAACTTACATTTGCAGGTCTTTGACTTTTACAACCCTGCCAAATGTACCTTCACCAAGCGTAGCCATGATTTTATCTTTAATGAGAAGAGCAAAAGAAACAAACAATCGAATTATTTTGATTTGTAATTATAAATGAAATGTATGTGTTTCGGAACCACTCATTTATCTTAGGTTCAGTATGTAACAAGGACTTTGCGTTGGAGGCATCGCTGTTTAAAAACAATCTTTGTGATGCAATTCAGATATCCAAATTCGAGCATCTTAAGCAAAGCACACTTTTTTTTTCGCTTGCATTCCTTGAATTGAAATGAAGAGTTTCAAGCCAGAAAAATGTAAAAAGAATAGTTTCGCGGTCAATTTGGAATGAATTCTCAAAATAGGGAAGCATATCGAAATGATAATTAGGGACTGTACGTGAGGAAAAGCGTTTGATCGATTAAACGGAATGTTTGGAAAATTAATTGTGAGCATTTGGATTTATCTGAATTGAACCAAAAAAAAATTTGCCACGCAAATCGAAACATTGGCAAATTTGACAAATATTCACTGCCTGCACATTTCTCACTCAGATTCAGAAAAGCGATACAATTCGATGTGCAATACAGAATACATTCAGTTGATAATTATCACATGATGATGCACTTTGCGCAGAAGTGAATGTTTATCAAATTCGCAATGCGAATGAGAAAAAAAATAATAAAATCTGTAAAAAAATGTCACAAAATTATCACGAACATCTGTTATGAAGAATATCGCCAGTACGATAAATCAAATGGCCATCGGCATCATCTTGTATAGTCGGTGCTTTCAATGCCTGTTATTCATCAACAAGGTCATCATCATCATCGTCATCCACAATTCATGTTCGATCCAGGCCACAGACATCAGTCGGTCATCATCATCATCGTCATCATCATCCATGTGGTTCAAATCGTTCGATGCACATCAACAAATCAACGAATCAATCCAAGCAATTCCAGCATTCCACCACAACATCCATACGATCGCGCCAAATCACAGGAGATTTGGGCGATTTTATGCAATGTTGCGATTGCAATCATGTTTATTGGTGAGATTGATAGTTCATTTGGATATTTTCGTTTTGGTTGTTGCGATTGTGATTATTTGTCGTAATGAAACGGCAATCCGGGGTCGCAGGCAACATCGTTGTGCGTGTTCATATTTATTCGTACGGCGTGCCATTTTGGGTGCGCATTGCATTTTTTTGTGAATTTTATTGGCGCGTCGATTGTTGGATCGTACCATGGAGATTTGGCAGAGGTAACAGCAAGCAAGTGATCGTCATACATAATAATCGTAGACACGAGAAAAATACGATTTCGATTTTCGATAAGATAATGTATACTCAGAACAAATTGTTTAGGTAATTGAAAAAGCTATTGAATGCCAGTTTAAAAAGCCGTCAGTCAAATGCAATTAAATCAAATGCATGAATAATTGGGTCAACAGATTGCTGTCCGCGACATCGGCCGCCGTGACCTTTTTAAACGTCTCACTTTTTCAATTACGCAAAAATTTTCCTTTGACTTTTGTCACGATGAAATCAAAGCGGTTCAACGTTTGATTAGAAATGCAATTTAAAAATTCCAAATGAGAGAAAAGAAAAGACAAGTTGAAAGACCCAATAAAGTTTTCATCATTTTAGTGTAGCTTCGAACTGAAGCAGCCCCGAGTTTATGTTGTTGTTGTGATTTAAACCAATGAAGCATTTACACAGGGTTGCTTTGCTCGTATGCGGTACTAAAATGATAGAAAAATGCCATGAAATTTAACTGTCTTTTTGGAACTTACATATAGCACAGGTTTTAAATGGTCTTTTATTGTAAAATGCAATTGTAAAAATTGAGATGCTGCCGTTTTCCTATGTTAAAAGAATGTTAATCAATTTTGATGCATTCCATCATGTTGATTACACTAAAAAAATCAGTTAGAATAAACTAAATTCAAACTCACGCATAAAAAATCCACTTCAAGCGGGCGATTAATCTTTGGTTTTCTCTTAATATCATACTAAAATAAACAGCCATTAGTCAAAAGACACACAACGTTTACTCAGATGTACAAATGAATAGAAAATAAAAACGTATCGGAAGTCAGGCGATATTATTTCTCTTTTGGTTTTATTGACGAGGCATATTGATGATCGTACACAGCTGATGAAAAGGAACATCCTTATTTGGTACGTGCATGTTCCTCTTCTTCATAGTTTATTGTTCAGTTTATACTTAGAACGGAGCTCACGAATGCATTGCGGTTCAATAATACACACACCGATCATGATTTGTCAATTATATCAAGTTCATTACAATGAATTATCATGAACGAAACAGGAAAATTCATTGCTTAATTTGTTCGCTTGTCTGAATGAAATGCGGTTTTTTTGTCGTACATCGTGCGAGATCGATAAAAAAATGAATGTTTCAAAAATGGTATTCGTTTCAGTCGCATTTCATGATCATAGTTCGTAAACACTTAAGCTAGCACGTCATTTTCGTGATTTAGTATTTGAATTTGCATTTACATTTGATAAAGAGATTTTCAACCACATTTCCATACATTCTGTGAAGCGTTTGAATCATATTCTATTGTTCAAAGCACAATTGTCACGAGACATTTCTTTATCAGGTTAATTAAATTAAAGGGGAAATTTATTGGTTAGTGAATCAGCAGGCGGCTTTATAATGAAACGTACAAAATGGGCGCAATTGTATGCGTTAAGCCAATTCTTTCTCTCTGCTTCGGATTGAAAGATCAAACAATACAAACACGAGAATAAAACGAAACAATCAAACACAGCTAAATCACACTAATCAGTCATTTCGTTCATCTTACAAATGTTGATAATGTTTTTGGAATGCGTGTTCGATTGGCGGAAGACATTGAGGAGACACTTTGTGTTTTCGATAGTGGCAAAAATGATGATTTCGCTGAAGACTGTGTGTATGGACCTAAACCTAGACCTAAAGCAGCCGCTGTACTACTATTTAACAAATCAGACGTTCGGCCATCCAATACGCTACCGTTTGGATGTATGCTACTATTGTTTAGTTCATTGTAATCAGTTGTTGTAATGCTACTGCGTGCATTCACTGGATCACTAGTGCCGCTGTTGTCATTGTCATTGATGGCGCGCAGATAAACATCGTCAATTTGGGCATATTTGGCAATGAGCCCCTGAATCTCTTTGCGCCTCGCTTCGCGCTCTTTGACTGCTTCACTTTTCATTGGTTCATCGTCGAATTTGTTTGCATCTAAATTCCGTAATACGGACGATTTCTCTGAATCGAAGAATTTTTGCGTTTGCGATCGATGGTAGCCGGTGCCAAGGCTCTTTCGCGGCGCATATCGACTAGAACTGCTCACATTGCGTTCACTGTAACCGCTCGACGTTGACGGTGTATCCAAAATATCATCATAATTACTATAATTCGTTGTGGCATTTCGTCGATATCCCCTTTGATATCGTGGTATATTGCGATCTCGACTGTACGTTTCATTATTATTATTTAGTTCGGCATACAAACGGCCTGGTTCGTATTTCGATTTGAACGAATTCTCTTTGTCTCGGCCATCGTAATAGCCGTACGAGCTGCCGGTGCTTGTGCTCAAACCTAAACGATCGTAATCATTGTAGCGGGCTGTCGTTGTTGTTGGTATTCGTGTACCATAAATATCGTACACAGAATCTTTATGCCGCATAAGTGGCGAATCATAGTAACTTGATTTGGTTGATTTTGGAATAGCAGCGGATGTGGCACTGTGATGCAGTAGGCTTAGATCGGATCGTGGTTTGTAACTACTTGTCGAGGTGCTTGCAGTCGAAGTGGGCTTTCGATCGGAATAGTTTCGATTCAAACGGTATGGAGTCGATTCCTTTTTTGATATAGCGCCCGATGATAAAATTGTGGTTGCACTTCGTGCCAATGGTGCAAATGACATTTTTTCGGGCTCTAACGTTTTATCACGATCATCTTGTTCGCGCTGTTGCTGCTCTTTGCGTCGTCGTCGACCCAAAACGTCTGAATATTTCGATTCGAGCCGTGATATGGTCGAAATTTTCTCTTCAGGCACTGGCGTTTTGTCTTTATCTCCATCGTCATTCTTCTAAATTGATCGAATTTTCGGATCAGAGGCATCAAAATGATTTGACACCAAACAGATAGAATAAAAAGAGAGAAAATGGATACATTTAGTTATCAGCAATGGCTGATAAGTCTCGAAAATATTCTTCTTTTCCGAATGGACGATTCGGAAGGAAGTCAAATTTGTTTGTGAATCGAATTACTAACTTTGCTTGGTGAGTCATCGCGTCGGGTGAACGATTTCATTAATGGCTTATAATAGGATGTAACAGGGCTCAAATTATAACGAAGACGATCAAATGCCGATGTTGCTAACGAACTTCCGCTGGCTGCCGCCGACGATGACTCATTCGGTGGCTGACGTTTGGCACGATCACTAATTGAATTTTTACGCGACATATCAGTGTTTTCTTTACATGGACTCAATTCAGTTAATCTAAAATATCATGCATTCGTATGAGAGAAATTTGTTCGGTGTTTTGTTCCGGTGGCGATAATGCGAAATTTTGAAAAAATCCTTTTCGACAGTGTCGACTTTGTGCTCCTCGACGATAATGATCGAATGGAAAATAGTTCACACAATTGTTCGCAACGAAATTGTCGTGGGAAAAATAAGCTCATTTTAAAAATAATGTCAAAGCGAAATTGATTGATACTTCAAGGAGTAACCACCAAAAATTGAAATAGAATTGGGTCTGAAAAATTAAAAATGACAATGACCCGCATCTTATTTCGAAGGTGTCAGTCTCTGTCACCTTTTGAAAGTCTGCTGACAAACACAAAGACAGGGAAACAAAAACTCACTATGACAACCAATCGAGTTGCACAGATTTCCAGTGACAATGTCACACAAGACTTTCCATTTCTCCTTGAATTTGTATTGACAGTTTGAGAGTGAGACTAACAGGAAGCGTATGAGATGTTGCAATTTGCCGCACTCAAAGCTATTCATAGTCCACTTGTTTCATAGATAAACGAAAAATCCCAATTTCAGTTTTGCACATTCCAATTTAAAGGCACTCAATATTTTGTTGCTGTTCTTGTTGTTTTTCAACAATTTGTTATGAATCTGTTGGTTGAGTACCGCCAAAAACATCGTCTATATAACATGAATGTATGTTGTATGGCAGCGGTCAGATTAGGTAAGCAAATCGAAAATATGCATGAAATAGAGAGCGACAAGTGCGGTTTTAAATGATTTGACCATCACAACACAATCACGTTCAACCTACGGCTTTACATCGAACCGATCCCGTCTCTCTATTTTATATGTTAGATTCTTTAGACCAAACAATTTAATGTTCACACCTCTTGACAAAGTAGCTAACCGCTTTTTTATATGCGAAACTAGTTGCGGTTGGTGAGTGTGTTTATTTCAGCGTCCACGCAGAATGGAGCGGCGTTCAAATTCGTTCAATTCGACAATTGTGAGTATCTATCGCTATACGTCTACGTATCGATCGATGTATGACATTAGCCCCCTCATTGTCGCAAAAAAAATTCTCGCCAAGAGTGTCTGCACTTTTATTATTCAAAATGCTGACTGAAAATTGAATTGAAGGCGCACTGTTTATTCCATTCAACTGATCTTATCAATTTGTTATTTACAACAACTTCTCCAACATTTTTTAAACTCAAGATCTTCATCTCGCTTTAATCAGACCGCTTTTATTTATAGTTTTGTTGGTTGCATATCGAATTGCCATCATGGTCTTTGTTTATGCATAGGCCATAAAAATGTGAAATGGCTGTAAATTAAACTTCATGTGAACAAAGTTGTAAGCAATGCAGCCTCTTGAAGGCACTCAAATGACTCATTAAAGAGAAAAAAATCGCCTCGTCGTGCAAACAACGAATATTGCGCGAATATTACAAGTGGCCACTATTCGTACATCATATTTTGCATTGCATTCGATGTCTTGTTTGAATATGTACGACAAACATACCGTGATTATCCGTTAAATGTCCTTGAAAAAACGTTATTTATGTATGAAATCTACAGAAATAAGGAAAAAAACAAGAGTCCGAAACGTAAAAGAACAACAACAACAAATTGTAACCGACGTCCTCAAAATAGAAATTTAAAAAAATACCTCAAAAATATACACGTAGGCCGAACGCGATTGTGACCGTTGAATTGAGAAAGCGGTGTGCGTACAAGACAAACAAAAAGGAACAAATAAAACAGAAAAAAATGATATCTAGATATAAGATCAAAACGATCACAATTCCCATTAAAGCGGTAAAATACAAAAAAAAAGTGAATCTTTGGAAATTGCATATAGAAGCTCTCTTCTATGCGCATATCTTGGCTGCGCGCTTGTACATTGACATTTTCATTGTTGCTTAATACCGCGCCACCATCGCTAGGATGACGAATTATAGTTTATTTCATGATGTGATCGTTATTATTAACGAGCTACGTTGTAGTGGTCATCGCGCACAAATTGCCTGCGCCTCTCTATTAATTAATGTGAAGTGTTCGTTTGCATGAATAGGAGTTGACATTCCATTCGCATGATCACGACAATTGTTCTCGCTCTTTCTTTCACGCATTTCAATTAACTACGCACAAATATCAGAATTGCGATTCTTTGTTCTTTGTTCTGTGTGCATTACTCTTGTATTTCATTTTATGCACATTATTATCACTTGTATCATTGACATTGTGGCTTGATTCGTCTGTTCGAATAATCAAATGTTTAAAATGTTCAGCGACTTCGTCCCATACAAACAATTTCGAGCGGGGCATACCATTATTTCTCGTTTCATTGACACTAATTCAACACTACATTCAGTGAAAATCGCACAATTCGATATATTTTCTTCGCATGTTTTCATGCTCGAAACTATTTTGATTCGATCATATCACCAGGTAAGCAATCACACACAAAATATTCTTTGTTCCACACAAATTAGAAACGGATTTCACAATTTCGTTTTCGCGCTCGGGGTCTGAAATTCAGACACAGACTCTTTTTTTTTACCTCGCATTCGACGAAGCATTTGCCTTTTTTTCCGGCCTTTCACTAGGATTTCGGCGAAAGCGTTGCAACAAACTGTTGCAACTGTCAGAAAGCAACTGTGTTACGCTGGCCGTCGAACTACGTGAGTAGCGATATCGTCGCGACGGTGTTGTCGTCGATGAGGATGTAGGTGGCGAATTGGCCATTTTCTCTTATTTGTTTTGCTACTTTGATTGGTCACACAATCACGATATCTTGCCGAGAATTCGAGCCACAATTGATCTCCCGAAGCCACACACTATCTTCCTCTCTCTCTCTCTCGTTCGAAACGTATTCAAATGTAAGCAGCCAATGCAATTTACAATTAAAAATAAAACGGGGTTTCGATCGATTCGAGGGAAAATCAACGAAGTAAAATCATTGAATTCTCGTATATTTTGCACACGAAATAGTTTAGTTAATCACTTCACTGGCAAAAAAACGTATATATATATATATCACTGTGATGCTGAGATTTGAAATTTAGAATGCTTTTCGTGTTGTGTGTGCTTATTCCCTAAGAGATGCGTTTCTCTCGATTTTTTGTTTCGCTCACTTTCTCACTCTCTCTCTCGTCTCTAAACCAGTTACATCACATTCGAATATTTCATTCAACACTACTGTTTTTGTGGTATTACACACAAGTTTTTCGTCGACAAATGACTGTAAAAATACGTGAAATGTTTATGTTGCCGTCACCGAATTTGATCAATGAATGTAAAAATATTCGCCGATAATCAGTTATACATTGCGATCACACACCATCAATTCCGATCCGATATTTTCGCATAATTTTCCTTTACATTCTATTTCTTTCCCTTCGACTTAGAGCTGAGCGGCGGCGGTATTGTACTTGGTTCGATTAACAATTTCCCAAAACAAACGTCATGTGGCTGCCGTACCCGTTTCCCATTCCCCGATCCCGTACATGAAAAATGTCAATTCAACGAATATGCTCGTGACCCTAATACAAATTTAGGATCATCTTCTCTTCGCGGTGAGGAAATCCAATCGAACATCGAACAAATTGAACCGTACGACACACACACGAACATCGTGCGCACAGAGGGATTGCGCGAATTTCAAGAATTTATTCTCTCTCGATCAGAAGGACAAATCGTTATTGTAAATAAAATTTAATTATCGTCGTTACCGAGAAAAATATGCTGTGTCTACTGAAGAGCTTGTATGAAATTTATCTATGCGAAGTAAATAAAATTGATACTCTTTCTCTCTCTCTGTGTGTGTGTTTTCTTCATTTTTTATTTTGTTGTTGTTTTTGTTGCCCAACGTAAGTCATAATGTGTGAGACTGGCTGATTTATATTTGACGTAAACGTTCGCACACACACACACACACATTCGTATAACACTTTTCCCATCGAACATTTTTCCGAGTATCACTTTGCGGGAATCGATTCGTGACGCATTCGGAAAATTGTTCCGTGGGAAAAAGACGAGCTGAGTCGAGTGTGTGCCTTTGTAAGTGTGTATGCGCGCGCGTGTGTGTTTGTGTGTATGTGTATTTTTTTAGTGAAAATCCTGTTTGGCTGTTCGGGCACTTGACGTGATAGAGATAAAAAAATAAAAATAAACGAAATTTAGGCGAAACCCGAGAAAAGGTGACGAGAGCAACAAAGACAAATCTCAGGAAAATTGGACTGACGTCCATACGAAAATAATCGTGTTTCTATTATGTCTAATTTCTGTATTGCCAACATAATGTTTCTCAAAATCGTTTTATTTCTTCTTTCTGAAGCGATATTGAAATTCCATTTGACGTAAACCATATTCTTTGACGGCATTCAATGCACAAATAAAATACGAATGAAAAATTATATGAAACGTTCAATCCAATGCTCTATCGCTGTTCGCTGCGTTGTCATATTGAGTTTTCTATCGACACAACCACATAATTCTTTTATTGATATCGGGAATTGAAATGCTCAGGTGTCGTCGGAAACAGCTGTGAAATAAAACGTCAAATCACATTGCTGTGCTATTCGGCTCACTGTTGTTCGAATGCAATTTGAATATGCGTAATCGAGCGCCATGTTAGCCAACAAAACACTAAAATCGCGTGCATGCGTGTGTGTTTGTATTGTCGTATAACCGTTGTCATTGCTCGGCAAAAACACACTCATATAGAGAGAGAGAGAGAGAGAAATTGAAGATCTTTGCATTAAAAGAGGTAAAATTCTAAAAATAATCGAATCGTTTGTTGCTTTACTTTTTTCACAGTATTTGTTGTTGTTTCGTTTATTTACCGCTATATTTTCGGCGCGATCACCGTTTCAATCAAAATTAACCATTTCATCAATTTTGGTCGAATCGCATCGATTTAAGCGGGCACAACATATTGTAAGCGATTAGATAATATTCGGGTTAAGTCTGTCGGCAGCTCGCCCCATAACATGCACATGATTTATAGAATCATGTATGCCCATGGCGTCAATTAGATTGTCGTTTCATTGATTACGTTGTTCTAGCAATTAAAAGGACGGGCGTTTTGTATGTTTGTTTCAAAGCTAATTAAATATTATTTAAAGATATAGTTTGTGTGTATGTGACCGAAAATGTGCTAACATAATGGCGATCATAAAATAGGGCCATTTGCAAACAAATCAATTGAGTGGTGAAAAAATATGAGCGACGTCTAATTCAAAGGCTAATTATTTTAAATTTCACGATTTCGAAAGCGTTTTTGTATGTTTCCATTAAAAATGGCAGCCTAACTCACATTCTTTAAAACGAAGAATTTTCATCGAAGCCCTCAATTTTAGCGACAATGATCCCGTCCACATTCGAAATTCATCGTATTTTTTTTTTCGCTTCACACGTTTTACTCAACACATTTTTTGTTTTAATTATTATCAATCACGCCGTTCTTGACTGCAAAGGAACAAAGTACACGACCCGCACATGACAATTTTGCTTCTAATCTTCAATTTCAGAAGAATAATGCTGAAGATATTTGAAAATCTGGTCATGCTATGCTTCAGTTTGATCGGTATATTTTGTAGCAACCTTGAACTTGCATAATGCACCAAAATTTGTTTAGCATCATCAGCCAGCCGACACTCGAATTGAATCGGTAATTACTTCAATAGTGTTGCGAAACTATTGGTGTCGCAAATACGGTGACTGTGCGGCAAGGTGATCCACATCAATGAAATATTTATCAATTAAAATTATTTAAAGAATGTTGTTGACCATTTTTGAATGATCGAACGAAACAACACAGTTCGTCATCTTCCTAATTCAAAATTTCCGCAAGTTATTATCAGCACACAGTGTAAATTTAGATCTCCCCATTTGTCGGTGACAATGCATTCGTGCCATTGAGGGAAAGCAAAGCATGAATCGGCCGTGCGTCAAATTGCCAGAGCCATGCAAATTGAATCGGATATGCGGATATTAAAAAAACAAGCCATTAGGTTGATTTTATTGTTTGTGATAATATCCATGTCATTTACGGAATTTTCGCCGAATCATACACTTCATAATATGTAAACAAGTAAAAGTGGGATTTAGAATCTCTTTTGAAAAGCTGTTGTTATTAAGTCTCCAAATGAAACTCATTGTTTGTTGCAATTCACCAAACATTTGAAAATGGTTTTCACAACGCTGGCCATTTTACTTTAAGATGTAGGTGATCAAGTTTTTTTGATGAATCAACCAACTGTAGAAAAGTTGGCGAACTAAAAATAACGCCGTTTTGTGCTTGACCCATGCACACAATCGATTGCGCATCGTTATAGCCGAGTGCGTTTTTCTCAACAAATTCGGCGCTTTTAATTGAGTTTTTTCTCAACACTCAATAGTTTCTTGCTATAATTTTCCTCTCAGATTCGAAAGGCCAATTGGCAAGCTGTTTTAGATGTTATATAATGCATTTTGAGCTTCAAATGGCTTCCGATTTAAGCTTCATATTGCTGAAGCGCTCAGAATCGTAAATGAGCCGAATGTAGTTTTACTGTATTAAAATCAGGAGCCAAAATGAATTGGTGCTTTCAAATCTTCAGCAAAAACTCAAATTTTATCGATTTTTAAATTGAATTTTGAGAGAAAGGTACGAAAACACGATATTTATAGATGATTTGACCTAAATTCATGTAAATGTTACTCAAAAACGTAGGTTCAATTTCCATATTTTCAAAGAAATCAGCCCGCGTGAATCTTGCGTGTGCTAACTATTAAAAATAGTGGTAGCACAAATTTATTGGCTCACAATGAAATGAACAATGTTTTATTTGAATATTTCCAGTGAAATTTTCTTCGTGGAATTCATAATGAATTTTTCTCCGTCTCACATTTTTGCATTTTTACAGTGAAAATATCAGGATATCCAATTAATCTGCATTCATCATTTCATTATTTAATTTGCGGGTAATCGAGAAACTGTCGAAATCCAAATAAAAATGTGTGGGCGATTCAACCGTCCGTATTCTATTTCTTCCTTCGTCGGTTTGTTGGTCGTTTTCAACTAATTCACAATTTTCGTTGATTGCAAACAAATTTTGTCGTTTCATTATAAGCCACAGCCGCTGTTTGTTCGAAACAAGCACATTTTTTCGCGCGAATGATGAGCGAACGACTGACATTTTTTTCCTTTTCCAAAAGGACATCGAGCAAAAGCGGTTAAACTTAAAACAGAGCAAAAGTATGATTAACCTTAAATATAAACGTAAAGTGTTGGATCATCACCGCGGAAATGTTCGTATGGAAACAAAGCAAACAAAAAAGATAGAAAATGCGGTCGTTTCATCTTTCAACCTCATTTCTTTTCGCAGATCATCAATTCGAACATGAAATAGATGAGCACACATTTTTGCGTTAAGAAAATTTGCAAAATACTCAGAACTGTTTTCATGTTTAGTCTTTAACATGACAACATAATAAATGTGTAATAAAATACGATTTTAATGTCGTAAAACGTAACGGATGTCACATGTTCCGTTTGCGTCCAGTCATCGAATGACAAGATCAAGAACAAACAACACAACACAATTCAAAACAAACGAAAAAGCAAAGTAAAGCGTTTTCCAGTGCCGTTGTAATGGATGTTGCTAGCGTTGGAACACGGTTAGTGGCAAAGGAAAAGTGTGCATAGAAAATTGGAATAGTTGGCCGTCTGATCACCTTGGTGCTGAAAATCTGTTGACTGTTTTGGCTGGTGATCGTTTGCATTTGGGTCACATTCGAAATGGAATTGTAGGCAAACGATTGGTGTTGCTGGACACTTGTTGGTGCCGTGTTATAGTTACAATTTGTTGTGGAATTTATGTTTGCCATCACAGCCGAAGAACTGTACGAATTGGTCAAATTGTAATTGTGCATCGGGTTATTTGTTTGCATTGGAGCGGTTTCAGTTTTGGCAACTACGGGAGCATCCACATATTTTGCGATAATTGGCATTTTTTTCGGCATATTGTCCGGTGCAATCGGAGGTACGGTCGACAGTGACGTTACCATTGACGAGGTAGTGTTCATTTTCGGATTATTCTTGGTGTGATAGCTATCGTTAGATGCTTTGTTCGAATTTTCGAACCATTGTGCTTTGGCACTGTTGTTTTGATTCAGTCTCAGTGGCAAATCTTGAGCGGATGGATCAGCTGTCATTTGTGTCATGAATTTCGTTGTCGTTGACATTTTATCGCTGTTTACATTCTCGAATGCTGTACCCAGATTTTGGGTTGAACTAGGACGGCACAAACGAAAGCAACGGAGAGGGAGAAAGAGAAAGAAAGAGGAGAGATGAAAAAAACCCATTGTTGAGCGCATACATTTATGGTAGTATATGGACACTCATTAACATAGCGAAAGATCTGAATTCATCGCATTCATCGCGCTTCGTATGCATTTAATTACCTGCTAATGTTGTTAGTTTGATTGGAGCTACTCGTAGGTACAGCATTGTAAAATGTTGAAGGTGAATTTCCATAAATCGGTATCTGTGCATTTGATTTTGGCTTTGGATAATTTACGGTGGCCTTACTGATTTGGGGAAGGGTTTGTTTTACAAAAAAGTTATCCGCATTTTGTTTACTCGAAACTGTCGCGGTCGCCGATGTCGCTGTCATCGTTGTCGCTGTCTCGTTGAAAAGATTTTTATTTTGCTTCTTGAGTAGCTCATTGTTCTTGGAGATTTTGTTTTGGCTAGACGTAAAAGGCGATGTGATCGATTGAACAAATCCGGAATAATGGTTTTTATTGTTAACAATGCTTTCATCGTTATTATTGATCGTTTGCATTTTTTGGACCAGATTTGCCGATGGACTATTGAAAATAGACGAGCTTGATGAACTTTTTACCAAAAATTTCGGTGTGAAGGTCTCTTGCGGCCCATCACCGTATGTTCGATTGAACACATGCGTATTCGATGTACTCTTGCACAGTGGCTTGAACAACGTTGGAATATTGTTCTTTCTGGGCGATTTCATTTTTGTGAATTGCATAAAGATCGATGGCACACTAGTTTGCGAAAAACTTTTTGATAATGAATCGGATTGGCCGGTTGAGACATGTGTTTTTTGCTGTTGTTGCTGCTGCTGCAACCCGAGCGGTTTTTGCAAATGCGTCAATTGAATTGTCTTCGATTTTTGTACAGCCGGTTCCGCTTTGAACAAATTTTGATGGCTGATGTTACTCTTTTTATTTGGCAGGAGATTGGAGTTCTTGAGGTCGGGTGGTGGAACTGGCTCATTATTACATATCAAATTGTACAGCTCTTCGCGGGATACATTTTGTCGAATGCGCTGATCGAGCTGTGATAGTGACATATTTTTCTGGAGCTTATAGCCACTGACCGGAGCTACCATCTCAATGTTTTTTGCGCTCACCTTTGCGATATTTCGATCGCTATTATTCATATTCATATTCGCATTTACACTTACATTTGCATTTGCGTTCGCGTTTGTATTCATGTTGATGCTAGCATTTTCTTCCCGATTTGCCATAATTTTATTATAATTCCATCCCAATTTGTGTTGATTGGATTTCGCTAAATTGTCGGACCAGAAATCATTGAGGCCCTTTCTCGAATTGCTACGATGCAAACTCGTACTTGATGCACTCTTTGGCAATGGATTTGGCCATTTGTACATTTCATTGAAATTATTGGTTGCAGTTTGTTTTGATGGCACTTTCGCTACCGTTTTAGCTATTGTCTGATTGGGGCAGGCTTTCATCCGCACCGCATTCACATTCATTGCGGTTTTTATTGGAGTGACGCCAATTTTGTCGGGGTTGTTGATTATATTCTGATTGACAATCGAACTTGACGAACTGCGAATGATTTTATTTTTAGCCAGCGGGTTGTCACTGCGAGCGGAAATGGTTTGATATGGCTTTGTTGACGCCGTACATATGCTGTGATAAGAATTTGACTTGGGCAACAGATTCGATTTCAATGACGAATTAATGCATAGCAAGCGATCGTAAATGTCTTCGCATTTTTGCTGCTCATTACTGATCTTCCTATTAAGTTCATTGTAGTCGGGCAGACTCTTTAAATAATTGTTCATGTAATCAATATCGTCATTGTACATATCGCTAGCAAGAATCGTTTTTTTCGACGTCAAATCAATTAGATCACTACCCGATGATGATTCACTGTCATTTTGATTACATCGATTTGATCGCCCGATATATGGTTTTGTTGTTGATGATGGTGATGATATCGATGATGTGGCAGCAGCAGCTGTAGAATTCAGTGAATGGCTTGCTGGCATTGTGGTGGCATTCGATTTTGTGTGAGACGTATCAGTTTTTGTGTGATACGCGGATCCACCATCGTCGAAGCGATTCAATGGCTTGACATAGCTGGTTTTTGTTGGTGTGAATAAATTTTTCGGCAAAGCCGTGTAGTGGCCAAATGTTTTCAATGATGCCGATTTCGATAATGGAATGGATGCTTTGCCACTTGCCGTGGACTCGGTGTCGAACGCATTTATGTTCGACGTTCGACTATCGGGCCGTTGGTGTGTGGCCAGTGCAGAATGATCGCCGCAGCAATTTGTTTGTGACATGTTTGGTTTCGAGTGTGATACAAATGTATGTGTTGTTGGATGAATGCTTTTTTCATTTTCACAAAACATGGGAAAATCATACGTAGAAATGCGATTCTGGAAAACGGAAAAGAAAACAACACGAGAAACAGATATCAGGTCAATAAAACTGAAATCGGTTGACTGATCAAATGTCGCACCAAACACGAATCGGTTTTTCATAAGGCTCGGGAGGGAAGAAGCGATGATGTTAATGCATGTTGCACAAGAGAGTGCTAGCGGGCGCAAATGTGGCATTCATTGTTCATTGTGTTAGTAAGATGTGTTGTGTGTGTTATGTGAATGGGGTGAATGATGTTATTACAGTCACAGACATTGTAACCTGATTGGCAGTTGCTTCCGAAAGCGAGGGCAAACTTTTGTGCTTCATAGCAGCGACCATACGGTGAGATCGAGGTACCCGCCGAATTATTATGATTTTATCGCCTTCAATCTTATGAATTTCAAGTGGGGGTCTTTGCATTTTAAGTAAGTTAACGGGTGGAGGCGGTTTGGCGGGTGTCATAGGCTTCAGCTCGGCATCTTTCTTCTCTTTTTTCTTGATCACATCGTTGGTTGATTTGGATTTAGGTATAACGACGTTTTGGTTACTTGAAGCGTTGCGTATTTTTTTGGCTTTGAGCACGGTGACGCCAGCGTTAGTATTGGCAGAAGTAAGCTTTTTAGGGGGTGGACTTTGTTCGTGTTTGGTTGGCTTTGGTGGTTCAAGAAGCTTTTTTTCTACCTGCAATTACGTACGAATGAAACTGCTCAGACCTTTCAAAATGCATTGTACATTGATTATGTACTACTCTAGTAGTCAACGTGATCTGACGCAATTTCACTAATCATAACATTTGTTTTTCAAACAATGTTCGAAATAAGTGTGATTTGTGTGAATTGAAAATGTCAATCCGAAAATTGCGGAATGTTGAGTGTTTCATTGTGTGTAAATGCAGTTAAAGTACCTTGCGTAAGACAACATTCGCCATTGGATTGTCGTTCTTCTTCACTGAAACGGTGCATTTGGGCGGCGTAACACGTCGTAAACTGACCCCATAGTGTCGAATATCTTGGGCCGATTGTGATTTATTAATTTCATTCATTTGTGCTGATGGTTTCGACATCTTCGATGCATCTGATGCATCGGTGTTCGGTGTATCGTTGCCGAATTTCGTTGGATGTGACATAAGATTGGTGTAAAATCCAGCCTCAGATAAATCCGGCACACATACCGGAAACACTTTTTGCTGCTGTTGATCCATTGCAGTGTTTGCGACTGGCACCAACTTTGGACTATTATTCAAACAGACCGGTGATCGACAACAGAATAATGCGTTACGCGGTGCACAATTATCGGCGATCGTTTCGAATTCAATAGACATCTTTCACTGACAAAACTGAATGTAAAATGATGTGTGAATTGATACCGATTCACTGTTGCTGCTCATCAAATCAACAAATTACCAAAACAAAAACACTGTCAGCTGTTGTGTTGCACTTTTCGATTTTAACAGTTCTGCATTGAATTTCCCGTACAAGCTGCTGCTTACAGGTCAATTAGGAAACTTTTGAAAAAAAAATCTTTCTTTTTTTATGGGAGGAATAAATTCGCGAAGAATGACTGGGAATGAGAGTAAAAAGAACGAGAAACGGTTGAAATATTTCCACGAATTTTGATCGGATGACGTTTTGTAGAGATCGATCTAATTGTTTGGCCGACAAAGCGATAACTAGAACAACCAAAATATGGTGAGTAGCGATCAATCGACTCGAATGATAGCCACCAGATCGATATGCGATGCGCTGCTCGCATGTACTGCTCGGTAATCATCGTTGATCACGCCCGATATCGGCTTCAATAACAAATCAATTTATATTCTCATTGGATTGATGCTCACTTCGAATAAAAACATTACCCGTACATCGTCTCTCACTCACTCACTCTCTAGCCCACAAAACGTACTCAATCATACTCAAACACACAGATAAAACACGGCGTAAATAGGTTCAATTGAACAATATCACACTGAAATTGAAGGAAGGAAGGAAAATGAGGAATGAGCAGCAGAAGTAAGGAGAAAAAATCGCACATAAAATGTACCAAAGAAATTTTTTGCTAAAAATATAATGTGTTGAAAATCGTTTTTCATGCGTTTTTTAGATTGCAAATGAAGACGCAAACAAATGCGTAGTAACTTGGCCTAAATCACTAATGTTCATTAAAAGACAAAAAATTGAAACCGTTTGATTTAATGTTTCGTCAAAAACTATGGCACCGATTTCTTGTTTGAAAATTGTTTCGCATTCAAAATTTCGTTATTTGGCGTGTGATATTAAATTACATTCGCGCGAATACATAAACAAAAAACCGAAGAATCACACAGTGTTTCCACAAATTTTTTAATTGGTTGCACTCGATTGCAATCCGATAGAACCGATGGGTTCCAATCGAAAAAAACTAATATGCACGTAATTACACGGATGGCGCAACCGCTTCTACAATGTCACTGCGATTTATTTATGAACTCTTCTTTTTAGTCGAATATTTAAACATGACTCCTATTTGTTGTTTTTTTTTTCTGGGAAATCCGAAGCATTTCTGATCAAACTGGAATGCGAATTGCATAGAAATTGAAATGATTTTCAACCAAATTCCATCATTCGCTCTTGTCAATCGCTTTCTTCGGAATTATTGTAAATTTCCCGTTTTTCAATTCGTTTTTCTTTTATTGTGTTAGCACCCAAATTGAAACTCAACTATAAATTTTTATTTTGAGGAAAATATTGCGCTTAAAGTTGGCAGTGCTGTAATCTGTCAGCGATCTCGGCGATCAAGTGAACGAAAGTCACAGCACACAGCAGCACAAATAGAACAGAAAATACGAACACCAGTAATACGATAAAATTCGTTTATTCTATCATCGCTCAAGCAAAAACAACCAAACTAAAATAATCTCTTGGCATGTTATTCATAAACGCTCAGTCTTTCGGATAGTCAACGAGTGTGACGAGAGCAAGCGAACGAGAGAAAGAAAGCGAACGCCACACGTTACTCCGTATACAAACTCGGGAAAAGTAATTTTCCGGGGGGCCGCACGGTAAATGCTTGCATCGCCATTTCAATGAAAAATCTCCGCTTTCAATGTTAGATTTTATCAATTTTACCCGAAATAAGTCATCGGATAATCAAGATTACGAATAAAATCCAAATTCATATGCATATATTTTATCAAAGCAATGGAAGAAGTTCGACAGAGGTTCGCTTGCTGAAATGGATTCGGGGGGGCTTTCAATTCATTTGTGCCGCGATTTTCCGCCTTTTGATTCCCTCATTTCAAATGGATCAAATGTGTGAATTGCTCGCTTCGTTGTGTGCGTATGAGAGATCAAACATGTGAAAACGACCGAAAAAAAACCCATTCCGTTTGTATGATCGCGAGGAAATCGCACACATGCGACGAACGGTAGGTATACGTAAATGAATGCGATAGCGAGCATACTCTAGTTTGTTTTCGTGCTGGCTTCTGTGAGCTGATTTCCTTGTGTCGATTTTCATCTGTAAGACCAAATCGAATATTCATTAACGATACACGCGTACCATAAACATCGATATAGCCTTTTTTTGAATATATGTGTTGGTTTCTTCTTATTATTATATGTGAACTGGTCCGTGTGTATTTGAACGATACAAATGAGTGTGAATAAGCGGAAAATTTAATGGGAACAGATGAGAATGTTTTGTGAAAATCTGTACATGTGAGGCCGCATGACAATCCAATGCACACATGGACAACTACGAAAACATTGAGCACACACAGTGAGGATGTTTGGATTAAATTTATAACATGACGAAGTTCGTTTGGATGAGATAAAATTTGACAAAAGTCTATGACAATTCGTAATGTCCATGTTTTTCACACGTTTCACGAATGTCCTTTGATCATTCTCTCGAACACATTTTATTCAGATTTGCCGCATGATCCATTAACATTCATAAATATTAAGTCAATGAGCTATCGCTTACGATTATTATGTGTGCACAAACCGATGTATTAAACAAATGATGGAAAGGATAGGCCGAAAGGTTCGTCAAACTCTATCAGGAGATGATAATTGGCAACAAGATGCGAACACAATTCGAAAGCAGATCAAACAAAATAATTTGAAAAAAAAAATTAATTCAGAAATTCGCATAATAAATTTTAAAGTGATTGCTTTTAGATCGGATTTTCAAATAATAATCGCAAGTGAAGGCCTCAAACGATCCCGTGTTTAGTTAAAACCGTTTGGCATTATCATGACAACATAGTTCGTGCGCGAAAAAAATGGGCAAAAGCAATTTTTATGAGCGTTGCGCACGTTATTTGAACATTTCATGCTTATTCATTTATTTCTTATTGCATGAGGTGCGAAAAAGCAACGGGACCGCGATTGGTATTTTGCGGGTGGAACTTTCAAGCTATTCGGACATAGGCTTTTATAATTGATTGCTCATCCGACTTATGCGAAATGACGATTGTGAAAGAAACACCACAAACCATTTCGTGCCAGCTATTTTTATACGGATGAAGAATCGAAGAAAATTTCATAGATGCTCTTTTTATATTCTATTTTTTACGCACATTTTCAATTAGTGTGCGCATCATCGTTTTAACATATGGCTGATTAATACAAAAGACTTCTATAAAGACATCTGTGTGACTCAAATTCACTTTAAACTGTTGCCTGTTGACAACAAAACTCAACTTTTACAATTGCATTTATAAATAAACCGTAAAATTGTGATGTTAACTTGTTATTTTATTTTATTATTTTTGTCTTTTCTTTCTCTACATTTCGAAAGTTCATCAGACTTTGCCATCATAAAGAAAATTTTTTGCTGTAATTTGTTCAATTTGGTGTGTTAAGACAAAATGTTTTTCTTAACTGGTTTTTTTTTTTTTTTTTTTTTTTTGATGTGTTCAATTTTTTTTCCCATCGTTCAAAGTGACCAAATGTCACTTTTGAGAAGCGAAAAAAAAACTGAATACACGCGCGAGATAAACAGGGCGTGATAGAGTTTCTTTGGAAAATATTGGTTTGTTTTTACCTTGACTGGGCTCCGGTCTTTGGCCACACGGTCACGATGACGACGACGTGAGGTGCTATGTGACCGATCTTCCCTATCTTCCCTGTGGCGCTGTCGGTGTCCATGGCGCGATGATGTCGGGCTACGCCGATGATGCGATCGCTTCGCCCGATCCAACGGTTTTCGACGCGATGATGCGTCATAACTGCAAAAGAGACAAAGAATGATTATGTTTTGTTATTTTTGATCGTTTGTTAGGGAATTCAAAGCGTGTAATTTCATGAATAAGACGCAACAGCACATCCCGAGAAACAATGCTTCTGCTATCGCATATTTATCGCAATCCGTTCGAATGCGTTAACGCATCAATGTTTCTCGGGCATGGCTAACAAATAAATAAGAATAATCGCAATTTCCTGTGATAATTCATTTCATTCAATTCATTTCAGTCTGTCTTTCTGACACAGAGAAATGTTTCAATAAGAAACGATGAAATTGCTCATATAGAAAAAAATGAGCCGCACAAATACTATAGAAGCACTTACACCGTGTCGAATCGGTGTGGCTTACGGGCGTGCAATTCGTTTTGATTCGAGCTCCATTGGACAGCGACACACACCACAGGTTGATCACTTACGATCACTTCATCAGGATTACAAACATAATTCTTAAATGAATAATCGAATTTGTGTGCTTTATTGATGGCTACATAGCTGGAACTGTTGCTGCTACAGCTACTACTACTAAAGCCGTTATTCATCGATTTCGATAAAAGGCTAGTAGTTTTTTTGGAAATTGGTTTGGAAAAATCGACGTAGAGTGCTTCGGTTGCGGGCCGTTGGCATGCAAACTCCTCTTCGAATGGCAAAATTGTTTTCGAATTATCACTATCATTCTCAATGGATCCGTAATCGCTGAGCTCCGATTTCGATGAGAGGGATTTTTCACGCTTTTTATGGTAAAATTCGTCTTCGAATGGCAAACCATTCGGGAATTTCGTCGAAAATGACCGTCCATACGGAACAATATGTTTGCTTCTATCTGAGATAAAGCGTGATATGTTGTTGCCGTTGTTGCGGTTGCTGGTGAAACTTCGCGTTGAGTTATTCAAATTTTGTCTGGCAAGCGTATTGTTATCATAGTAAACTGGTTGCTTTTTATTTATGGCATCATATTTCATTTTGTCACCGGAATAAATGCTCGAAATTATTGAATTACCCGTCACGTTTTTGCTATTTGTTGCTCGTAAATATGGCATTTCCTTTTTTGTGATACGCATTGAACTGTAAATGCGTTTCGCTGAGCCATTCACAATTTCATTCAATTTTGAATCGTTTGTTTCAATCGATGATGTACCGCTACTTGTTGACAATTGCATTTTTGATTTACCGTTAACACTATTACCAACACCATTACTTCTATGATTTAGATTTGAATGAGATGTTATTGATTTGGATGCGGCAGATGATGACGATGTCAGCTTGTTGTTGTCGGCGCATTTCGACAAAAATGATTTAGTCGATGAGAAATATGTCTTATTGATGCTGTGATCGTTGACTATCGAGCAATTGCCGTTTCGATTGCTAACACCATTGAATGATGCCATTGGCAGGAGTGACGGTCGTTCGCCAGCTTTTGCTTTGAAGGAAGCGGTATGGTTTCGATGAAATGAATAATTTGCATTACCATAATTACGCGTTCCAGTTTTATTGCTATCAATTTCGTTGGCCATTTTTTTATTTACCGAATCATAGGTCATTGAAATTCCTCTTTCAATTCAACTTTTCAGCTTCAGTTGAAATGTTCCCTCATTTACTTATTTTCTGCTGTGATTCACGATCAATATCACGATTTGTTTCGTAATCACAACTCAGAATTCATAGATTAATTGAGTGAGTTTTCGTTTGTTTTGTCAGTTCAAATTATTACTCGTTTTATATTAGTTTGATATTTAATGCGATTTAAGTAATTTGACACTAATCGGTGTTTGGTTTGCCGTGGATGAAATTGATTCAACGAGCGCATAATCCTCTTTAGGCTACATTTTGAACAGATCAATCGTCCGATGGCGAATGGACAAAAGAGAAAAAGATATCATCGTAAATAGAAACAAAAGACAAATCACAAGAATCTTTTAACAAATCCATTCGTTTTTCCAGCGCGTGAAGAGTATAGATGAGGTGTTCTGCGTGGCATCAACAAAATTACATGAATGTGTTTTTTTCGCTGTTCGTCTTCATGGATCGCAAATCCAATTATTCGAATTTTTCTTGTGCCAATTGTTTAAATTATAATTTATTTAGATTAATTTAAATGGCTTATACTATTTCAACTGATTATGAATCAACAATTACTGAAAACCAATTGGTCTGCATTCAACGCAAATCACAAATATTCACCTAATTTGCACGATACAGTCGCTAAGCCGACTATGATTTATTGACACTTTATATTTTAATTGCATAATACCATGCAAACGATTTGTTGCGTGGTCAATGAACACTCACGGACCGACCGTTGTGAGCCGAAGATATACCATGCGGACCGGATGAAAGTCAAACACTTAATATGAATTTCGACAAGTTAATAGTTGAACAATAAAACTGTTTTATTAAGAGGCCTATGGCCACGCACAATTTTGATTGACGTGTGACTATTCCGTGAAGCATGTATCTTTGCGAAGAAAGAATTCTCTCTCAGCGCGGCTACTAAGATGAAACGATCTGGAATTATGCGGTTTTTGACGCGAAATTTTACCACTTATTTTTGGTTAATACCGGCGATAGTTTGTGCTCTCTTTTCTATGCATATTTCACGAAACACTTTCGATATTTTTCTGAATGCATTTTATATAAAGCATCGCAATGTTTCGCTGAACTTTGTCATAACATTTTTTCTTTCGAATAAATTAACATGAGCAACGAGACACATGAGATAATTGATTAAACCATAATTATACGAAAAAAAATGTGAAATGGACAAAAAGTGTATTGAATAAGCATGAACACGTTGGGTTTGCTCGTTTTTCTTTGTATCCGCCTCTTTAATGAGCGCGTGTGGAACGCTTTTACCAATAGATTGTCTTCAACGATCTTAAATTGTTGAAACTTTGAAAAATTGCAATAAATGTGAGTAAATACGTATAGCGTTGTTCAAATCGTATGCAAACTGTGTGTTCGAGTTGTCGCCACATAACTGGTTCGATGAGTAATTGCCGCAAGGTCAAAGTACGCTACTAACTACTCAATAAAAATTAATCTCACGAAAAATTCGAAATTCGCGATTTAGCGAGAGGGAAAAAAGCGACGATGCCAAAGTCGTTGGCCGTCCTAGCACATATCGATGCATTTCGAATGTCCATAATTGAGCTAGCATATTAAAAATTGATTTTTGATTCAATGAATTCATGATTAAAAATAAAGAATATTCCTATAAATGTGTCAAATCAAATTAAATAGAAAATCATGAATTCCAAACTAACAGTATAAACTAAAACTAGTTGAGACGTGCGCTTCGGTTTTCGGGCGAATCAAATATCGTAGGTGGTAAGACCAGATTTTGAATGAACCTTTTATTGGTGTAAAATCGTGTTGAAATTCAAGTGGCAGTGCATAGAGAATCTGATTGATTGCTTTGCCACGCTATACTTTCAATTCGAGGTAGAGATTTAAATCTGTTCGAACGTTGTTTATATCCAAATAATAAGACGGGCAAAATATTTGGCTCGCTTTTTATTTATATTAATAGGTTGTTTGTTTTTTTTTTTCAATTGAATAATCTATTTGCTTAATCAATCTCTCGTATCCGTTCGATCGTATTTGATATTTAAACGTGTTATTTTTTTCATTATATTTGCAATTTTTTCCCATTTTTTTCGTACAAATGTGCGATCGATTGATTCCATCTTAAGTGCGCACTAATTATTTTTAACTTGAAATGAAAATCGAAATTTTGCGGCATCTCACCAGATTGCAATATGCAAAATGGATCGTTAATTTTATCAATTTTATGGAAAATCAACATTGAACGGCATTCGTCAAGCGATGTTTTTGATTTACTCTTTTGACCAATAAAATGTTGAACTTGAAATTACAAATTGAAGGCAACAAATGTAACATTCGCATCAATAAAAGCGGGCAATCTGTGCGCGGGCTAGCGATAAAAATATTCATCTCATTTCTACGTTGTGGAAATGGCAGACGAAAAAAAGTGTATCGCGTGGCGTAGAAATTGATATCGAGACTTTTTTGTGCAGAATGAATTGCCTATAAAGTGCACAATTGCATTTAATGCAATGACCGATTCGTGTCTGAATTATTCGATCAATTTGAATAAATGCGTGGCGCGTCCGATTCTCTCTTTCTTTCTCTATCTGGTTAATATTACGAAATTAATAATCTGTCGGCAGATGTTTGTGTTTAATGGTTCGAATGAATGTGATACACGATATTGAACATCCAAATTGGGATCAATCAAAATGGCCTTAATATCTTAATGCCTTATTCTGCTTATCGCTGCTACACTCATTGCATACGGTGCGGGACATGATAGTTTTTGTCTTCGCCTTGCTTACCTGCGATGGCATTGAAAAGAAATTCTTGTGTCCATGGCGGTTACATTACGTAATTCCTTCAAAATCAAACAAATCATTGTAACAATTGTTACATTGCACATTCTATTTTCGCGTGGTGAAATGCGTAATAAAGAGTGAAAGCTAGATTGAAGTAGTCAAATGTGTCATGTCGGTTTTGTAATGTTACTCAACACTTTGGATTGGCAATAGAATGCGTATTTGTGCCAGCGCCCAAACGAAGTGAAAATTGTATTCAAGCTTTTGTATCTTGGAGTATTATTGCGTTGTGATTAATCATCCGCCAATGGGATTCCGGCAAAGGCCAAAAGTTCGGAAGTAACACTAGCAACGCACACCAAATGTGGAACAATCGAAAGTAAAATGATTGTGTTTTACATAAATTATCCAATGTTTAGGATTGAATTATGAAATTCTCGACAACTCATTGAACATCGGAAAGAAATGACACAGATAGAGAGATAGAAACCAAGAGTGACAGTGACATGTAAGCATTAAATATAAATTCATTAAATCATGAAAATTGAGAAGAAAGTGGTGAGCACACGTACACAAGCACACATGCATACGCCGCAAAGTTAACCAAAAAATCGCCAAAAATACAAAGTGAGCGAACGAGAGGGGCCGCGATCAATGTGCTCGTATTTGGAATAAACATTTTTTGCATCATTTTTGCTCGAATGCAGGCAAACTGAACCTGAAATTAACCATAATTTTGACACCATAAATATCACGGATCGACTCGATTCGGTGCACGTGCATACCAAATACATTACATTTCTCGTTTACACACTCACTTGGACACGCACACTTTTCATGTTGATTCACACGATTCATGCGTTCATTTCGACATTGGAACAAAGCAATAACAAAATTCACTCGGTTTTTAGAAACAACATGTAAATTGCATTCGAAATTTCCAAAGTTGTATTGAATGAAATGCATTTCATAAATTCAAAAATAAATAACGACATTCGGGGAGTTTGAGTGATACTTGCTTGAGTGGCATTCATCGCAACAAAACACGGAAACGATGCAAACACTTCGTTTCAATGAAGATTGAATTAATTCGCTTTTCATTATCCGGTCGATTCAATAGAACTAAATGCGTTCATATGCATTTCTTCCCCCATTTTTGTTGAGAGCGAGCTATCTGTATGCTACTGCCGTTACTGAGATGCTTTAGCCAATTGTGTGTATGTCTGACGGTCTTTCACACATCACACGTTATCATGCCATTATTTCCAATTTCTATGCATGAGATCGAATTGCAGCAGCTCGAATGTTCTTTGAACAATATAAAGATGCGATGCATAAACTCGAAGATCACACGCTTAAAGATCTCTAGATCGTTGAGGAGATACGCATTTTTCTCATTATTTATGTATTTAGAGCCAATTTTATTTGTTTTGCATGATTATTCATATTCCTTTTGAAATTGAGTGCAATTCATACAAATGAATAATACTCTCGTTGAAATTCAGAAACGCATCGAAAACAACGGCGAAAGCACACATTCATCAGCGGCGCGCGGACATTCAATCGACAACGATAATGAATGATAGCGTTATCACATCGAACATTGTGTCGTGGATTTCCGTCAGAATCAATCACTTTACGTAAAAGCAACGATAACTGTTCGACACTTTTACGATGCCAAATTATGCGTGTCCTTTGACACATTACAGTGCGCAATAAACAAAAGTTGATTGAATCCATTCAATTATATGAATAGTTAAAATTTAATCAGCGAGAAGAGTATTGGTCATCGTACGGGTTCGATCTCGGAAGATCGACCAATGTCTTTTCGCAGCTATGACAGTAATTTTGTTAAAGATCACGATCCAGACACCCTTTTATCTCGAAATGGATTTTTTTTTATTTTCAATTGAAAAAAAAAGCTTAAACACAAAAACAGAAAAATAACATATTTGCTATCACTGCAATTTAACGATTAAAAAGATTCAAACGCTCAACGGAAAACGAATGTATAAGCAACATTTCAAAAAAATAAACACAACACAACAGAAACATATAAAATTACAATTCACGTTGTGCCTTCCATCCACACAAAAGTTTATGATTGAACTGAATTGAATGTGCTGCATTAAAATTTTTTAAAGCGCGACGACGACGGCAGTGGCAAACGCACACACATTATTTAGTTTGTTGTGTATTTCTTGCTTCTTTTTTTGCTATTTACATGCGAGAGAGATGTAAGAGAGGCAAAACCTTGCAGTGTATATAAAGCAGCAAAGCACCAATATCACACCACCACTACAGCAGCAAAATCTGGTGTGTTTGTTGCTCGGCTGCTACAGCCAGGCCAAAGCAAAACACACCACAAAATTGACAATGCCGATCGCGCGCGCTTTGTTTTCTTTTATTTTATATTTTTCTTTCCTTATTTGATTCGTTTTTGTTTTGAGTTCGTTTTGTCTGGCTCTGTGGCCGTTTCCAACATTATAATTTACGTTTAAAGTGGTTTGAAAACTTATCTGCTGTTGTGCGATGTAGGAAAACAACAAATTCATAATTTTGTAAGTTTTGCTAAGGCACTGTGTCGGTGTGTGTGCGCGCGCGCGATTTTCTGCACATTTAGTGTGTCGGGCGGGATGTGTCGGCGGTCAATACCTGCATATACTCTCAAACTATAACACACATTTTAATTAATTGCAAATTCCGAATAGAGCTAGACGAATGGCACACAATATACATACCGCAGAAAATTGGTCTGTGGCCCCAAAACAATAGATTCGACGACAATCTATCATGATAATTGGGCCAAACACGAAAATGCTCATGTTGCCGAATCACAAATTACGACCTTATCAAATTGAATTGGTTGATGAGCAATAAAAAGCTTTTGCGACGATCAGAAACCGCATTATAAATCATGCGTCACACACACACAGAGAACGATATGTGCTATCAGCAGTCAGATAACCCAGCTGTGCGGTCATCACATATGTTTCATATTCAATTGATATTATCGACCAATCGCTCGCGTCAAATGATGAATGGGTGATTTTCCATCAAGAAAAAAATAAAACGTGCTTTGCCGATCGAATGTCATTTTTGAACAAATTTATTCAAGAAAAATGCATATACGATTTAAAATTGGCTCCCATGAAAAATCAATTGACACCGACATTTTCGGTTTAACACCTACAACATTGAACAGCTTTTGTGGACTCTTATTTAGTAAACGATTTAGAATCCTCCTCTTAATTTTGTAATGTGATATATGCTAGTGACATTTTAGCGGTGCGTTTTGTCGCCGCAAAAATATAAATACACCTGATTTAATTCGGATGTAATACCATTGTCTATTAATGAAATATCCAAATTTAGTGTGAAATCAGCCGCATATTACGGCACTCGTTAAGTCGTTCGTTCGCGCTAAATTCACACTTTTACTTGGCTTCACGGAATGTTGATTTATTCAATCAACACATCATATAATTTAGATCATTCCATTCAAAATTGAATTACGTTGACGTGCACCGCTCCAAGTGATAATATCAACGAATATGTATTAGAAACAGATTTCATTGATTTTATCAGTTCGATTAACACTTGTGCTCGATTTGAATGGATTCAATTGAATACGCTTCGTGCTGTCGTTTACTTTTCAGTGCTGCTAGCTTAAGTGAATGAGACAACGCGCAGATCGTTCTATTTTTCTTTTTTTTTTTTTCAATAAAAGAAGGTCTAACAATCAAATACAAATGGGTTTCTTTATTCAATCAAGTCCATTAGCTAAGATTGAAATCCAATCTAATTTCAATGCAAAATGAATAGTATGAAGTGTAGGAGCATAAGTGAAATTTGGTACTTTGAAGAAAAACTGACATTTATTATTCACTTTCGGACGGAATATTTTTGGATTAATTGATTTATGCGTGCGGTGCAAAATGCTCAGGTGAATCTTACGTGAGCTGAGAGTGAGCGCAAGTGTTGGTGGCGGTGGCGGCTGCCATCCCATATTCTCGAAGCAGTTGCTTAATCCGTTATTGTTTATTTGGTGCAATACGCAATCAAAACAAAAATTATTGCGTTAATGCTTTCTACATAATAATAATTGAACAATAGGACAGTGTTGCGTATTATTCGTGTATGTTGACGCTTATCGGTGGGTGACGAGTTATTCTGCACTACACACGACCACTTGAGTAAATAAAACACGTTATGGTGATTTATTGGAAATGTAGACATTAATGGATCTGCCAATCAAGTGACAGAACGATAGAGGAAAAGAGAGATTTTCTCACGTCCAACCAAAGCACACTGTTCTGGCGACATTATGTCCAAAACCGTTTACAAATCACACTCAACGTGATGTTTCAGATGACACAGAATCTTCAAAAATTTAGTCACAAAGCATGTATACAATCGATTACGATTAACGGTTTCTGTTGGGTTTTATTGATTTCTCATAGGCATGAGCTAGTTGATTTACTTCGGTGAATCTTCGAAATCATTGCGTGCCAAATATTTCTGAATTAAAATTACCGTTGTAATGCCATTTCATTCGACTCTCGAATCACTTCCCTTTTTTTTCTGGCTTTCCAAGAAGTACTGCACATTTATTTTTGTTTCATTTGCTGATCGTATCAATTGGTGCGCGAATGACTTTTGTATCGCAAAAAATTTTGCTAAAGACGATTAATTCCGCCATTCTTTTTGTACGTAATGATTTAGCGAGAAACCAAAAATAAGTCGTTCCAAATTTTTCGGAAAAAATATCGCAGAAAGACAAAAACAAAAAAAAAAAGATCCGCGTCGGGATCGATGAGAGTTTAAAGAACCTCTCGATCAATATCTGTGTGTGATTCCGAGTATCCATAAAAAATGAATATTTCCGTTCTTCTTTCTGTTTCCTTATTTTTACCTTTCGACTTCAAGTGCAAGCAAAATATTGTTACGCTGAACGGCATTGATTCATATGACAGAGATGAGTAATAGCAAACTCAACAAAGAAGTGACTAATATTTTAAATGCATTATTTGCGTGAGAACAAAAAAAAACAATCAAAAGTTCAGTTAAGTTGATTAACCGAGCCGGGTGCTCAAATTGAAATAAATATCATACCCTCTGTCGTATAACAACGGATTTTTTATATCACGACGTATTTGCATCGATATTCACTCGATGATACAATTATATTATTCAGTCGATGAGTGCTTCAATAGTATTTGCGCTTTGTATTTTTTTTTTTCTTCAAGAAATATACAGATCGATTTACCTTCCTACAGATTTTCTAGGACTATCTTCAGTTTCAACTCTTCTTCGTTTCTCCAATCTATATCCCGATGACCTTGAATGAGACCTAGATTCTCTATGACGTCTTCTTGAACGGGGCATCTATAAAATATAAACAAAGATTATTTTAAATTATGAAGAGTTTTTTTTTTTGTTTTGCTTAATTAACATAGATAAAATGTAGCTTAAGCTTGAACAAGAACAACAGCGGGCGGCCGTAAATGGAAAGTGGAATCATTCAATTTCAATTTATTTGAAATCGAATGCAAATGAACCAAAGTAAGGCGACAATAAAATGGAGACGAATGAGGAATTGAAATGATACCGCAATGAAGATTATTAGACGATGGACATTTGGCTGGATATTCATCCGAAATATATTTGTTTCGATACCATAAGAGAAAGTGAAGACTGTAGAATTTTAAACTGGGTGACACATTTTCACTAAGATGAAACTTGTCACTTCTGAAACATTCAGAAGGATTCTGGAGCAAGTGATCCAAATGCAATAAAATATTTTGTTATTATTAATGAAAAAAGGAAAGTTGCGCAAGAATGAATTCCAAGTACATCCCATAAAAAGATGCTTTCTTTACATCAACTCAAAAATGAGAGAATATCATGAATGCAAGAGTTTCCAGTTGGGATATTGATTTAAATACCAATTTTTATCAATTTTGCAAAAAAGGCAATAGAGCCGTAATATAATTTGGTTGCACCTTCTTTTTGCAACACAAACTCATCCGATCCACTTTCATTCTCAGCGGGAATGCATCTAAACTCAAATTTATAAGTTGATTAATGGCCGAATAATTAATATTTTTACGGCAAAAGCCGTGTGAAAAGAAGTCCGTTCTTGTGGGAATCATCGAGTGTGCGGAACAGCTGATAGAATATTAGTACTTTGCACGGTTCATGTAAATATTTCAGCGCTTTCTCGATGGCATATTACAGTCTATATTCGGAATATACAAAATCATGCCGATGTTAAGCATTGAAATTAAATGAAGTCAACCGTCAATGCGACATGTAAACGAAGTTTCTTATATTTCTCGGTTGTCGAGCAAAATGGTTGTAATTTTTAAAATTTCATCTCCCTGCCGGTGGTCGAAAAAGGATTCAGCCAAATGATTGTGTACATTAAGGTGTTTTTCATATTTTAAATTGAAAAAATGGTATCTTTCAAAATAAAGAGCAAAAAATTCTGTATCAATTGGTGGTATTCACACATCGTAGCGATTAATATTCAGACTTCCCGAAGCAAAAAACACAATTATTTTTTCAGCTTGATTTTGAGCGATCGAGATTTGTTGCGTCATTCGTAAGCAAATTTTATTGAAATGCCAAGGGAAAAGAACATTTTATTCTGTTTGTATTTTGTCAAAGGATTCAATTGTTGCTATGACATCAGCGATTTAACCGACAAAATGGCACAAATCAACAAAAGAGATGGATTTTGTTTTGATTTTCGTTTGGATATCGATACAGAATGTCAATGATGCGGTTAATTTCATCAATCGGCAGTTTTGAATTGTACTGCCGAATTCAAACAAGCGAGAATCCACAAAGATTCTGTTGTTTGAACAAGTAAGTGTGCTTCACCTGCATTTTAACGGAGTCATTTATTCAATTTTTGTTTTGTGTTTTAGGATTTTTCGCATCATTCGATGAACGGGATTACATATTGCTGACTTAAGATAAAGTGAATTTCATCACCCGCAGATTTTCGATTGCATTGCCGAATTCAAACGAGTGAGAACTCAGAAATAGTGCGAATTTTGACCAAGTAAGACGTGCTTCGATTCATATTGATAATATTGTGTTAACAGTGAATTTTTCAGAAATTTATTCATTTCGTTTGTGTTTTTAACAGGTGTATTCGAAAGTGTGAACTATGCGGAAAAGAAAGAAGCCATCGAAAAATAATGCCAACAATGAAAACAACGATGATGATGATGGAATAGTTACAATCAAATGTGCACTTCCTTCGATTCTTAGACCTCAATTTCGAAGAATAGTCATCGATGATATCACCGCCAAAAGTCTGCAAGCAACGAAGATATGTTCATTAGCATCGCTTCTGCTCTTGCATAAAGTTGAGCGCGCATTTGACGAAAATAACACGGAATTCTTCAATCAAGATGGTGAAAAAGTCATACGAGATTGTTTTTTTTCTGTTCTTAAGAAAAACATCACCAGAAATTCTATGATTCCCGAATTCCGTGATTTTGTGACAAATCTCGATGACGAACATCGTTTTGAATGGCCAAACAACGATTATTTTGGAAATGCTTTCAACGATTGACACATACAAAAGGAATGTCACGACGAACTTACATACGCATCGGAAGAAACGCGTCTACAAATATCTGGAATTGAAAGTGCACGAACACAACTTGTATGAGGACCAACAATTGGATAAGATCGATATCAAAAATGCTGTCAATTTAGCAGTAAATGGATGAGACGACATTCCTCAAACTATTAACGGTGCATTGAGAAGAGCAAGTCGTGATATCCTCCTTGAAATGTGACGTGATATTAGTTGGTGGGAAATGGACAACATTTCGACATTGACGAAGATGCATTGGTTCAAATCGCTGCCAATGTGGATTGCAATGCAACGTGAGCTCGATGAATTCAACATCAATCAGCGACAACGAGAAGAGCATGAACAGCCAGAGCAAAATGATAACTCAAACAGTCCAGAAAATCAACAATTTTGCCGTCATACCAATTTGCAATCTAAGGCGAACGCACTATCCAATTGACAACTACACGCTTTATAAACTACTTTGTGGACAGAAGATCATCGCAAGAAATTTTAACGGCAATCAAATTACATTCAACGAGTTTATGAATGATAAAGCATGGTATTGGAATCAAATCTTCTATTTGCGTAAAATCAACCGCGAATTTGGCAAACGAAAGAAGCAATTCCACTTTCGCATTCTATCTGATGGCGTGGCGGTGTCGATATTGTTCGACGTGAAAAAGTCGGAGTTCAAGCCAGTCGATATGCAGGAGATCATTCGCAAAATCAATGCTGGTGAGATCGTGAATGAAGTCGGCGTGGACCCGGGATTAAAAAAGTGGCAAGCGGCAGTGCGCCGGAACATCGCCACCGGTAAAGAGGTGGGTAAATCTTAAAAATTATTTGATTAATACTAATATTGCATTTTGTTTGTTTCATTTCATAGGTCAACTTCAATATAAGCAGCAAACGCTTCCATTGGAATGCTAAGAAAAATGTGCGAAAATGCAAATCGAAATGATGGACGAAACATTTCACTATCGAAGAAAACAATGATCGCAACGACCGCCACTTGTATCCAGTGATGCCATCGCCGCTCGGGAGACATTGGTGGTGTTACATTCAGCATAGATTGAAAATGCTGAAATGAGGAATGGAGGTGTATGCAACAGCAAAATATACACGACTCCAACTCGACAAGTACATCGAAACAATTAGTGCCGTTGATAAGGCAGTAGGCAAGATGGTAAATTATGAGCCATCAATTGTTTATTTTGGAGCTTCTGAGACACCACCAGATTCACCAATTCGCATCAAGAAGAATGTGAGATGCCCTGGAACGAGAAAAACCATCAATCCCTGAAAAAGCGTGGCAATTGTATGGTTATACCAACCGATGAATATTACACCTCCCAAACCTGTGCGAAATGTTTTCGACGTTTTGACCGAAGAACACGGAGCCATCCCTTCAAATTGTGTCCAGATTGCCATCCAAACCATCTGGCGTTGCTGCCATCGATTATCGTAACTCAGAAAGGCAAACGATTGATGGAGCCTTTGAAAGCAAACCTCGGAAATCGCAATCCAAATCAACGCAACGCAGGACCTTTACTGTCAAAGGTTATAATATACCACAAAAACTGGCTAGTAAACCCTGTGATTGGTGAAATGGAAAATGTTTTCGATGGACCACCAATTGTATTTCCGGATGAGATGGAAGTAGACGATGATGCCGCTGAGCAACCAAACGAATTCCAAGAGGAGATGGTTGTAGACGATGTTGCCGCTGAACATCCAATTGTACATAAAACTGTTTGGCAACGCGACATAGTCGCTGCAAAGTGCATTCTCATAAAAGGTATATATTCATTAAATGGCAATAGCGGCAATTCTTTTTTCAATTAATAAATTTGTGTTTTCAAGGACATTGTGAGCTATTTGGGATTCCGATTCCGGAGACATAACAGCGACCACCGAGACCAGTCGTAAATCAGCACTAAGCATCGAGCATTATAATTAATTCGAAAATTAATATTGTAACAGTTTGTTACTTCCGCTACTTCTGAATTTGTGTGGTAGAGGCTTTATGCCAGGAGTACTAATTTGGAGTGGTTTTTTGTAAGTATCCAAATGAGGTACTATTTGATATACACTCCGTATTCTACGCGATTGATATTCAGAGTTTATGACAACTTCCCGAATCAGGAATGCAAAAAATAGCTAGTTTATTGTAAACTTGCAATAGAAATGAATTGGGTAACAGTCAAGTTTGTCTTTGAGTGTTTTTTGCTTCGGGAAGTCTGAATACTAATCGCTACGTTGTGTGAATACCATCAATTGATACGGAATTTTTTGCTCTTAATTTTGAAAGCTACCATTTTTTCTCTTTTTTCTCACCAGAAACACCCTAGTGTACAAAAAATAAGAACTTTTTTTTATTAGCAGGAGAACATGTAAATTTTTGACTTGTAAATGCCTCAAGTAAATGAGCATTGTCTTTATAAAATCGAAAGTCCCAAATACTTCAAACGTGAGCACAAAACGTAAATAAATTCGGCCATATTGAATTCATACACATGCACACGCATACACCGAGAGTGCAGAGCAGAGTACAGCACGGCACCGTGTGTTTCTCTGTTTCGATATGAGGCGATGCTATATGAAATCCCTATACAGCTTTCACACTTGTATTACATTGCTATGTGATATGTCGACTTATTTTCCTCGACACATGACTTTGGCCACAATGTGATTCTTTCTGGCATGATTTTGTTTGCATTAGTTGATTTTATTTTTCTCTATTTCTCGTCAGAAGATGCACACACAATACATATTATGCATAGAAAGTACACGCCATCAACGAAAATGCCCCGATTATTTTTCACGTCGCAACATTTAAAATCGAATCGAACACACACTGAATTCACGTATACGTACCTCAATCGCTGGATTTGCACTCAATGTATTGTAACAAAAATTCGTGACGATTGTTGCAAGTCGTTTCCAAGTTCTAAATACAGATCCGTGTATGCTTATGAACATCGATCTGTTAATAAGTGTTCAGACATACGTCGAGATTGTGGTTTCCCTTCCGAATAGTTTCACCTATTGGTTTATGTATTTGATATGTGTTAATACCTTAGATTGATTGTATTGCATGTGTTTGGCTATTTTGTCAAATTTTGCGATTCGCTTACTGATTTGGATGTTTCGATGAATATTCTCTCTATTTTTGCAAAAAATTTCGTTTGCATTTATTATTGCTACGTTTCAGAAGCGTAAACAATTCGGGTGTAAGACGCATGTGAATAATGCTAATGAAAAATGAATAGCAAATTTTATTTTGTTGCTTTTATTGTGTGTTTCCTTTCGAGAAATCAATTGATAAACGAAAACGATTATAGAACTAAAAAATGTAAAATATGTAAAAAGGGCTAACTAAGCCACCGGATTTACTGCACTTCGTTTTATCAATCAAACTATTTGAGAACACGAAACAATGTTATTTCGATTGTCTATCGTCGAAAATGGATTGAAATTTGATTAAAATTTTATGAACAAAACTGACTTTATTATTTTGGTGGAGAGACGCACAAATCGAAATAGAAACACACATAACAATGGCGGATACTTGAATTTCGAATGCCAAATTGATAGAGACTGGGTTGCGTTCACCGAACGCCAAACCGGTTTGACATTCGATGCATTTCTTACGAAAACTTCAATATCATATGATTTCTGCAACGTTCTTCAATTACAAAATTTTCTAAGAATGTCCAGAAAAAAGGAGAAATCCATATGTATTTTTCGATGAAAAAATCCTGAAATTCATCACGGTATTGGTCAAATAAATTTATAAAAGTGATTTCCATGAGTCATATGTCAAAACTTTCGTAAGACGAACCCGATTTTGACCTTTGTTTTGCATGTGCTCGGCAGTATGTAGAGATATCAATCGGCTTGCGATTAAGTGTTTTTATTTTCTTTTTTAAATTTAAGTATCATTTTATCGCACTGCCATTTAAAATGATCGCTTCGAAATTATTTCGAAGATTATCGCCGGCAAATGTTTCGAACAAATTTAAAAGTGTTTTTATCGTACAAAATCACAGCAAATATGCACATTTTATAGGTATTTCGAATATTTCCAATTCGAAATTGCCTCTGAATTTTCAAAATACATGGCAATTGGCCGCATCGCCGTATCATTGTCCATTGTTGGTCAATTCGAAGCGCTTTTCTGCAAATATCGATCGCAGAAAATTAAATTTGAAATTTGTAAAGAGTAAACAGCTGTTGAGCGACAATATCGAGTTGAAACGACAACAAATACGCGATCGCAAGGATGTTTTGGTGCAGGGTATTCGCGAAAAAAAGTCAGAGGTGCAAGAAAAGGTGCAGAAAAAAGTCCGACAAATGGAAGAGATCGTTGAACGTGAGAATATTCTAACCATACCGAATTTTCTCTGTGTGGCTCGCAGCTTTTTAGCTCCATACATCGGATATGTTATCATCCAAGAGCACTATCAATTGGCAATTGGATTGCTGGTTTTTGCCGGTTTAACTGATTGGGTAAGGTTCATTTTGCTCAAGAGATTCATTAGCAAAGTATCCGTTCATAATTTGGAATTTTATTCTTTGAATTACAGTTGGATGGTTTTATCGCACGCAATTGGGTATCACAGGCTAGCAAACTTGGATCATTTCTCGATCCAATGGCCGACAAATTACTTGTTGGCTCATTAGTTATATCACTTTCATTCTGCAATCTATTTCCTGTATGGTTAAGCGGAATGATCATCTTCCGTGATGTGTTCCTTATTATCGCCGGATTTGTGATTCGATATATAAGCTTACCACCGCCGGTAAGAACCTATATTTGGTTCGCCTCTGATAATTGTTTTGCCGTTTTGGTTCAAAACAACTATTATTCGTTAATTCCAGAGAACAATTACACGTTATTTCGATGCAACACACGTGACAGCTAAGCTAAAGCCAACCTTCATCAGCAAGGTGAATACAGCGGTTCAGTTGACAACGATCGCTGCCAGTTTATCGGCTCCGATCTATGGATTTTTGGCGCACTCAACGCTAGTCGGCATGTGGTACTTCACGGGCTTTACAACTGCCGCAGCTGCAACTAGCTATGTTTTTTCAAAAGACACTTATCAGCTGATTCGAGATAGAAAAAACTTGAGAGATGGAATGAAAACTTCATGAGTAACAAACGATCGACTTCATTAGCATCACGAATATAATAATATATAATATCAACGATTTAAGAAATTTATGAAAGATTCAGCAATCTCATGCGCATTAAAGTGCAATAGTTGCTTTTATTACGTACAATTTAAGAAAGAGATTTGTCGAAATGATTTATTCTTTGAAAAGCAAAGCTTATTTATTTTGATAGTGGCCATACTTAATTGAGCATGGTCGACAATAATCGATTCAATATATTTACTTTGAGAATTGTAAATTTGCTCGAATTGTAATTTTTTTAAAAAAAATGCATTTCGTCAAGGATTGTTTCATATTTAAGCTTTTTTAAAATAATTTTTTTTCTTAATCTTTTGAACTTCCTAAATTAAATACAGAACTACGTTCCCATTACGAAATTAGGTGCTTTATACAATTCATAGGCAGACTCTTCTTTGTGAAACGGATTATTTTCGACGCCGATGTAGTCGAATTCCAAATTGAATTCGCCATCGAACCATTCCAAACCGACTGCCGTGAAGCCAATTCGTGATACATTCATGCCATCTTCCATGGCGAGATGCTTGTCTTGTATCGAACCTTTGGCTGACAAATAGAATTTCGAGAACGGTATCTGCAAGTAGAAACATTAAGATTATTTTCTGAATAATTCATGCGTTAAAATTGGCTAACTTTTGTGAGTTGCCAGTGTGGGCCGCCTCTCGTGTACAAGATGTAAGTGTAAATATCGTGCCATGTTACATCAAATAGTCCGTCGACATGCAAATTGATTGCGTAAGGTCGACCATCGCCTCTAACCCGTAATACAAGTGTATTATATAGACTCCAGTCCCAATATGAATCGCGTTGAAAGGATTTCTACGATAAAAAAAGTCATCAATTGAGTTGAGAATGCATCCAAAAAACTAACAAATACTCTACCTTTACGCGAAGACTTGTTATATTGCAATATCCAGCTTTCGTAATTCTCCCTTGTTTTGGTACAGTTGAATCTAAAACGCCACTAAACAAACCATAACCCGCCTGATTCAGTTTAAATGAGCAATAGCTGAATCCTTCATTGTGGTCACTGTCACTCGTTGCAATGAATTTATCAATATCTTCTTGCCGCCCAAACTCAAAAATGGTATCGATCTCACCTTAAATAACAAAGAGATCCATGCACAAATAAGATTTTTGGAAGACGTTAAGCGAAATTTTGCAAAACCAATCGAACAAACCGGGTGGCACGAATAGAATCGGATCATTGCGAATTTGTTCTTTTCGTTCTTCGATCCAGAGGCCGAATTCCGTTTTCAGTTGTTTAAGGCCAAATTTAATATGTTCTTTCGTTGATACTTCCTTTTGTGTCTTGTAACCGTCCTTTTTATCCTGAACAAATCCAATGAAATCTCGTCTATTGCAGGGATTGTTCGATGCCAGCTTCGCTTTTATTTGACTAAATAGAGTATCATTTGCGCAGCAGTGTTTTGCCAATACTGAATAATGTCGCCGAGACACTCGATTCGGTTTCACAAATTCCCTTATAACATCATTACATCGCAGAAATATTGCAGACATTTTCTTTCGAATCGCACTGTTATTATTTAGGTCGTCATGAAGGAACATAAAACATACTCGGTTCAACTGACAATTGAACTGTCAAATGAAAGAGAATGTAACACAATGTGAATAGTATTGCCATAACTTGTTTACGTGTGTCGACAGACAAGTTTACAAACTGATTTGATGTGATGAAAATGAACGGCTACGAAACAAAATGTATTGTAAAAAGAATGCTCGAAGAAAGCCATGCAAACGTATGCTAGATTGATCAACCTGTTATTCAAAAAAATAGCTCGCATAGTCACAGTTGCGTCTCTTCAGTTCACCCATTCACTTTAACACCTCCGATCTTATCGAACCATAATGGTATCGAATAGCAAGGTAACTTAAAAAAAGAGAACAGAAAAATTTCTTCGTAATTTTGCTGTGTGAATTTTGTTGCTGTGACATACGATCGTGTTAAGTGCTCCATTTTCTAAGAGTGAAATTTGATAAAAAAAAGCAAGAAGCAAAATGTCCAGAATAAAGAAAATAGATTTCATTCAACCGAGAATAAGGAACAGATTGATAGATCGCGTTGCCTTCTCAAATTCACTTCACATAATTTATCCACGCATCCGCTTCGTATCTCGACGAACACGCTCTGCATTGATGTGAAGGTCATACATATTCGCAACACTTTTGGCATAAAATTCTGATCGTGATAATGTTTTTTTTTTTTTATTTGCTCAACTTAAAATATATCAACAGTTTGGCTGAATGTACTATATAACTAAATGCGACAAGGGAATTTCTTTTAATAGGATAAACGATAAATTAGTTATAATTTATGCGTTGAAGCGTTGATTTCGGTTTAAATGCGCATCTTTTGTATAGACACATAGAAAAAAATCTTCATTAACAATTGCTCAATATCTCATTAATCTTCTCGACTAATTTCTCTCTAACGACCGAATGTATTCTACGTGTCGTTATCGCTTTACACTACCTTCATTCACAAAGAAATTAAACACACTTCGCAAACAAATCTGTTGCATTCATTTGATGTTTTTGTTGTTGTTTTTTTCTGATTTTATCAGGCTGAAGAAGCTTTGTATGATGCGAGTCTGCTGGCGAAATTAGACTTCAGTCGTTCAATCACCAAATTCAATCCACCGATAACAGCTGTCAATACTGGCGAATCATGGCTAAAAGTGCGGCCGTTGCAAGTTGGCGATTATGATCGCGGATTCCTGAAATTGTTATCGCAATTAACTAGTGTTGGCAATGTTTCTCGAGAAGATTTCCTTAGTAAGCTGCATATTTTATTTGAATTTTTTTTTTTTCAAATTAACTTTCCATGTTTAACATTTTAAAATTGGTAGATTATTTAAAAACTTCTTTTTTATAAAATAGGCCGCTTTCATAAAATGAAATACAGCGGCGATTACTATGTAACAGTCATCGAGGACACACGCATAAATCAACTGATTGGCAGTGCAACTCTTGTCATTGAGCATAAATTCATTCATGACTGTGGATTGGTATTTATTTTCCTAAAATCGATTTCTCAATTCTCATTATCATATTCTGTCTATCTCTCATTTTATCGTTTGCGTTTCAGAGAGCTCGGCTAGAGGATGTCGTTGTGAATAACACATACAGAGGCAAACAGCTGGGTAAATTGTATGTCAATTCAAATCAAATATCGTACGAATTGAATAGTAATTAATTTTGAATGCAATAGAATTGTGGCAACGGTGACTTTGCTGGCCGAACACATGGGATGCTACAAAATGTCATTGGAATGCAAAGATAGCTTGGTTAAATTCTATACATCAATCGGGTGAGTTCAATAATACTAAAAAAATATTTATTTCTCCATATTTATTTAAATTTTTCATGTTGTAGATATGTTCTTGAGCCTGGAAACGGAAATTCTATGCACATCCGATACTCACAGAAGCAACCATCTTGACAATTAGCCACCAATGCCACTCAATCCAAATCAAAATTGTAATTCATGTTGGCTTCTAGCCCGATCTAATCTTCATTTCGTTTCGTATATCAGTTCTTTATCTTCATAAACATAATTCATGCGTATTAGTATTTTTATTGTATGACTTTTACACACAATTAACCACAACAGAGAATTACAGCTATCGTGATAGATCCATTTTCCGGAATGAGTTCCAAATTCCGAAAACTATTAGAATATTACCTTCTCATGCAATCCTATGTTGATTTCAGCAATAGAAACACAGATATTCTAATGCCAAATCGAAGATTTCCAGAGTTAGGACACTTTTGCGGTACATGAACGTTTACGATACTAACAAAATAAAAAAATCGCACTTGATTCAAATGCAATTGCAAAACAATCGAATCGAAATGAAGCAATACGAAAATACAAGTTGAAAATAATTTCAATTTCAATTTTTCTTGGATCGAATGAGTCTCAATATGTGATTTGGAAGGTTGCATTGGTACATAAGATTGGATTGATTTACACTCTCAATCTCGTTGCTGATTTTTTTGACACGGATTTGATATGCTTTCTCAACTAATACGGATTTGATTGGTCATATTTTGTAGCATATTTTCGTTTATTTGGTTTTAATTACTCTCATCGAACAAGATCTTGATTGAATCTTTAAAAAGTCTACATTATTATTATTTTTTCACTCGAGCACACAGTATGAAAAATTGCATCTACAAAGGAACAACTTAAATTCTATTTTTGTAATCATTGGATGATAAAAAAGAAAATAAAAAATCAAATCAAATTTGATATCACAATGGATTCTAATCTACGCCAGTATCGCGTGTTTTCTCAGAACTCGTGTATGGTTTTTTTTTTTATTTGCCCAGATCTAAAGTGCGAACAAAATCATTGTTCTCCAATTGGAAAGTAGAGAATGATATGAAACAGCTTACAATAACTGCGCCAGCACCAACAACAGTGATTTCGAAAAAAAAATAAAACGTCATGCGAAAAAATTGTATGATTTTTTGTAATTCTTGAAAATGTTGCTTGAAATTCTTAGAACATGAGAAAAAGATAAGATTCTATCAGTTCTAGACGAAAATATGTGGCGTTATTGATAAATAAAAAGTTGCATAGATTTTAGAGTGCACTCAGAAGGACAAATTTTTTTCTCAATGATTTCTGTATCATTTGTGCCAATCATTGGATTTTTTAATTCCTTCCAATAAAATCGCCATGCAATTTCAGTAGATTTTTAATTCATTACAATTATGTAAAATGCGCTTGTTCAGTAGCCATCTCACGATGTAATTGTTCATCATGAATTTGTTCATATGCTTGCGTTGCGAGTATTTTCTTTGGCAAGAGGTGTGTTCTACAAATTTATGTCAAATGATGGGTAGCTCTTAATGATCTTTCATTTTGTTCTTCTATCCTTTCTTGTACACAGGCATATTGACAAACTTAACAATCAGCCAATCGCGCAGGAACATCGGGCTGATTCTGAACAAGTTGTGGTAAATGGTATATCTGAAAATAGACAAAATTCGAATAAATTTTACATTTATTTTATCGGAATGTTAATCACGAATATCAAGTATTTACCTAAGAGGCTCGCACTTATATATGGCTTGTGGCGTATAATCGAGGATTGCATTACGGAACTTAATGAATAAATCACCATCGGTGATGACTTGAACTGGTTTTGTGCCAGATATGTGCTTTAAGTAGTTCATGTATCGTTCAAAGTAGTCGCCGTAAAATTCGGTTTGTTCGTCAGTGAATGCCGCGATCATTTCAGTGGCGTATTGATCTTGTCGTGCGGTTATATTTGTGCGCATAACTTGTTGGCCGGGTATGAAACTCACCACATCGACACCGTATTTCTTCATTTCCAAACGAAGAGCATCATTCCAGAATCGAAGCCCAGCTTTGGTTGCTCCGTATGTTGCTAAGCCGGGCAATGCCTACAATTCATTTTGACGTTTTTTCATTTTTTCATGAGAAATGTTTGAATTCACTTTCAATTGATGAATTAACGGTTGAAATTGGAAAATATCAATTGTAACATTACCTCATGCGCGCAATGACTAGTCACATTAATAATTCTCGTTTTGTACTTTCGGGCCAACGGTAGAAAGCTGCGCGTGAAATTCATCGTTCCGAACAGATTGACGTTGACCTGATGTTCAATTATAGCATTTGTCTGCCATTCAAATTCACCGAAGCACATAACACCCGCATTATTCACCAGATAGCTGAACTCTGAACCCACAAATTTGCTGATTAATAATATTTCAATAGATTCTAATTGATATGATTGTATTACCCAAATTGTGATCGCTCGACAGAAGATTCAAAATGGTTTTTTCAATGTGCAAAATGCTGGCACTCTTTCGAATATCCAATTCAATGAGGAGAAATCGCTTGGGATTGCATTGTTCCAGCAATTTCCGGGCACCGTCCGAGTTGGTGTTCAAGCATGCTGCTACAACAAACATGTTCAATTTGAGATTACAATACAGTGCCATGTTGAACCTACAAAATATTTAGCAAATTGAAAATATTGCAAATTACAAAGAAATCTTTCTTTTACACACCCTAATCCTGAATCACATCCAGTAATTACAATCAGATTGCGTTCGTTCACAGTTTTCTGGCGATTTCGCTGGATCAGAGAATAAACGACACCGGCACCGATTGATGAAAATGCAATGAATTTGCAAATTTTGCCTACATCACCGTTGATGAGGACATAGTTTAGGCCTAGAATGCCCGAACCGAGGCAAGTTGCCGTCTCAGACACCAATCGAGCTAAACTGGACATATTTGCGCGCTTACTCACAATCAATTGCTTCAATCTCAACACCAATCATACACTTCAATTGATTACAATCAACGAAATTCCAATGAATATATTTACATTTCAATGATCATTTACATCGTTTGCTGAGATTCCGTGATATATAAGAATCTTCGCCGCAAAACACTCGACTTTTGTTTGTTTTTCACCTCAATGTCAAAGATAAAATACTTACCTTTCGCGACGAAATAAGTACATTTTTTGACATTTGTCTGTGTTTATGTCGTCGTGTTCACATCAAGCGCTCGAAGTGCTGTGTACGCGACAATCAAAACAAATGTTCGTAGACAAAATAAAAATTAACTTCACCGAATCAGTTGCAAGTCATCAAAATGCATTGGATAATTTAAAGAGAAAATGCATAGATTTGTGCGTGTAGTGGAGTTGTGATATACTTTCAGTTCTAATAAGAAGTACCTAAGAGCCATCGAGTACTTAAAATCATTTCGCAAAATATGTTAACGAGAGACACACAGAGAGAAAGACAGTGATAATCGTGAAATGTCATTTGCGTTTAGCAAATACAACAATAGTCTGTGGTACTTTGTGTAAATAACTATTTTTGATGCAAACAAGTACGCGCGTGAAGTAAATTGCATTGTGAGCTGGGTGTGGTGACATTTTGCGCACACATCATACGTATAAACAATAAATTGCAAACAAAGCATTTGTATGTTAAATCAAAGAAACATCACAAATAGATAATTGAAAGTTAGGTGGCCGAAGAGAATCCAGTTGAAAAGGTGTTAAAATTGTCGGTGATCGTGTTCTTTTTTTGTTGTCTTTTTCTGTGTGACGACGGGAATTGAGAGTGGAAATAAACCGTGAGCCGCATACGTACGTTTCAGAATGAAACTCGAAATGGTCGATGCCAAATCAGAAGATTCGGTAAATAGTGATGAAATCGACGATAGCAGCACAACACGATCATCGTTCGGAGCATTCATTTCACAACCCAACGTAAGTAAAAACGCACATTTGCTTTTCATTTGTAAATTTTACATAGACAATTGAATTCATTATCAAATCGGCAACGTCGTACTTATCGTAGCGAGTTCATTCGCGTCGCGTTCATTGATCTATGAGGTGTAATTTGTTCATGTGTTTTGTTTTTTGGCGCTAAATCTGAAGAAAAAAACATCAATGCAATGAATCGAATTTCTAGAATAATGCAAATACCCGAAAAATATTCGAACTCAAGGAGTTCATAAGCATTTGATCTGTTGTTGCCATTTGATTGAGCAATTGCTTCATTTCACGAAATTGGTTCGTGTTACTTCATGTTTCATCATGTTTAAGAAAAGAGAAGTTTAAATTATTATTATAATTAAAATGGCACGAATATTCCGGGCAAATACGCAGAAATATCAGATTTGTTGCTTATGCATTTTCCGCATATCGGACTGCGACTGTTAGACAGGGGATGCACACGGAGAGACTGCAGGACCGAAGCACCGCATGTGATAAGCTTTAAAACTACTTTAATGGAGGCGCCACATTGAAATATGACCGATTCGATATTATTTATTATGTAGCTGCGGCTGCATCGGCAGTTCTGTATTTGAACTCATTAAACGAAATTTTTTAATCTGCAACGTGAAATATAGTTAACTTCTGTACGGTGTCTCCAAATTCGCAGCCAATTCAAGGTTTCACTATACGTTTGGATTCGTTCCAACAAACACTTTCAATTTTTTCTTTTGCGTCGGGAAATGTGTTAGAATAGCACAATTTCAGGTCATTCAATGTTGTTTTTTAAATGCAGCAAATATGAATTCCACAATAATTGCAAAACAATTCAGAAGCATATTATATCTGGTTTTGCTTGTTAATTCACGAACGACATAGCCCCGCATTATTCAATATAAACAACTGAACAATTCGAATGGACACATGGACTTTGATTAAATAGTTGTCATTGTGTGGTCTTTATTTCGATAATATCGCAAAGAACATCGGCCATTCATGATGTACGGCAAAACATGCATATGCATTCAAACGCACATGTTTTATTTAATGAATAATAATTAACCATTTGATTAAAGGTCAACTCAGTTCGTTTGATAAAATGTTGATCTGGTTGAATTCATTCAGCTGTTCCGTATCGGCTGAAAATGATTCATAATGAAATGATGTATTATTCACAGATGTTGTGAAATTGCCTAAAAGCGTCGCACGACTACCGTTTCTTTTTCTGTTTTCTCGGTTTGTGTATGTGTGTAGGGAAAACCCATGCAAAATGCTTCAACAATTACATCAAATAGAAAATTACACATAGTGAAATCAACTACGTTGGGTTTTCTATGTAAAGAAGGAAAAGAAACTGGCACGATGAAAAGCAAACTCGCAACAATGACGTCATCATGTCAGACTATTCATGACTGTCTGTTTCTTCTTTGCTATTCTCTATCGTTGTATCTGTCGATAGTATAGAAGAGCGTGCTTGAGCCAGCGCTAAGCGATGACTACACGTGTGTATTTTCATAGCGATGACTCGTATACATTTCCAAGAATTTGTTTACATTTTGCGAAACGAAACGAAACGAATGAACAAACGAAAAAAAAAAAAAAATATTACAATGCCAAGATACAGTTTGACACACAGAGAGTGTGAAATACAATGTCGGTGAAAAAAAAAACATGCCAAAGCCACCAATAGAGTGAATGCGAAAGAAATAAACAGTTGAAGTGCGTTTGTATTTGTTGCATCCACTTCAGAAAGTATCGGATTTGGTTTTTTTGAGACATAAATCGGCCACACTCTTACTCTTCGTCGTTTCTTCATGTTTTTTCTTCTTTGTTATTGTCGCTCACAACTTTGAAAGGTGTACGAAATTTTAGGTCGGGAATACGTGTATTGGAACACATTTACGTTCATATGATTTGATGTTTGCCTCTTTTTCGTATTTTTTACAATCATTTTGAATATATTTCGGTTCGAAATACATGCAAATCATGTCGACAAAATGTAAAGTAAAACCTGTAAATGGTATTGAATAATTTTAAGTTCAGGTTTGTTTTTTTTTCATATGTTTCTCTCTATTTCAGTGGCTTTTTGTCGTTCGACTTTGCAATCAGATTGGTTTTAGTATTTCGAGATAGCGTTAAGTGGCTCAGCAAACAATAATTATGATCCGATTTCATTCCGAATTGTTACATTTCATCGGAATATATCGTCATTGACTCATAAAAACATCATGCGACCATTGATTTGCTGAATTTTTATTATAGCGAATAATAAAAAACCTCATATTACAATTATTATATGATGACTCAGTACCACCAATTTGGTTGATTATTATTTTGGGCCACCAAGCACGCACTTTTCTGTCGCTTGTTTGGTGCATGTATTGTATTCTATTGTGTGGCCGTTTGCCACTTTTTTGTGCACTGCATAAATGATGGGCGTTGAATATTTGCGCGAGTTCTGAATAAAAATGCGATATTAATTGGATGTATACCTGTCGCGCAATAATGCAATTAATGGGACTTTGGACTTTGAACTATTGTCAAAGTCCAGGTTTTCCGCTCGCTCTCTTATGCGCCTCAGCACATTGCGTTTGGTGTGCAATTTCATGGTTCAATCTACAATGACGAATTCCAGACATAGTTTGCACAGTATTTGTTGTTTCTTCAAAGAATTGCATTTTAATAATAAAAACATGTGGATTGCAAAATAGATTCAACATATTGAAATTCAGAGGTCGATATGATTGCATCTGTATGGGAGAGAGAGATAGAAAGAAAAGTGCACATAAATAAAGTCACCGGATCGTGATTATCAATATCGAATGTTTTCACATGCTTTGCAATTGTATATTTGTTTATGGTTTGCAACCGATACACACATGTTTTGAATATTCGCCTTCAGATTGATTGACAGAATTCTTTGGAATATTCAATTGTGTGCTCTCTGTGCAACACATGTTCGAAAGTAAACAAGCTCTAATCTGAAGTGTGTGATTTTACTGGGCATCCAATCAGAACGGTATGTACTCAATTAAACGGCAATCGGAATGGATGATTAGAGAATATTCTCGGCTCACTCATCATTTGCTGCTCTCTGTCTCTCTACAATTTCTCCAATTTCGCAGATGCTTTGTCTATTCCACTAATAGATAGACCGAACGGAGTGCGAGAACGAGTGAACGTGCGAATTCCGTGTATTTAACAATAATTGCATTGTGAATACGCGCGCACTCATGTTTACCGCATGTAAAATACATTTATATTGTTATTGGTTTACGTCACTCGCTCAACTCAATTTCGCTTGAAAATGGAAAAAACACATCGTGTTCAATATACATGTGCAAGACGCGCGCGCTTGCTTTGTCGAAATGGTAGATGGCGAAATTCAAGTGGAAAAGAGACACGGCGAAACAAGACGACGACGGGCACAGAGCAGCTCAGTGAATTGAGTTTCATGGTAAAACACATACCGAGTCAGGCCACATATATAAAACGACCATGTCGATGACGCATCGGTTTAGTCACACTTTGTTAGTTGAACTGATAACAGGAACAAAAACAATTGAATCGTTTTCAACTAGACTCGTTGTGTTTTATTCGAATTACGTTCGCTGTGAAGTTTGAAGCGACAATTGATCGTCCAAGTTTAAAGCAGTTTTCAAATTACACAAAAAAGACTACCAAACGAAACCAAATCATTTGTTTTTGATGTGTGTGTGTGTGCTCGCTCAATTCATAATGATTCGAACTGCAAAACTTCGACTATATTTCGAGAACATTTTCAATGCTTATCAGTTGAACGCAAAACGAATCCAATAGCAACAATACATTATATAGTACAGTCCAGCGATGTTTGCAATGCCTCTACATTATTTATGGACCGAACATTTTTAGTGCCAAGTGTTGGGCAAAACCGAGAGATAAAATGAAACATAGCTCAATACGGATATCAAAATCATATTATAATTTTTTTTAAATTTCAAAAATCATAAGAACGAAGCACACATTGGAACAGCTTATCAAACAATTGTGAGTGAAACTGTTGATAGCACAAGTGAAAAAGTCAAAAAATAAACAATACGTAGAACTGCCCCGCCGACATAGCGAACAAAACATATAAAAATCTTTTCTCTTTTAAATAAAGCAGAACTTACGCTATCGGTCAGTTGAACTGAAAACGTGAAATATTTCACTCCCATTCACATACAAAAATCCCCCGTCGCCACGTTTTCTTCCAATGCAAATCGTGTATTACTATTAGAGGTGGTTGTGTTCAGTGTCGCGCCATACTTCTATTTTAAAAATTCAATTATCGTTCCATTTATGGCAATCATAAACAAATACAACGAAAAAGCAGCGCACTAGCCAACTTCATTGTGTTAGTTTTCTTGTTTTGACTATTGCCCAGTTATTATTTGTGGTAGAATCAGAAGCAGTGTCTACCGTTTGGGGAGGTTTTGAGAGAGACAAAACAAATAAACGTATCGCGTTAGTTGTGACTAATATATCAACAAAAGCAGACCATCAGTCATTCGGCAGAAACATATATCTAATTAAATAACACTTCGATAAAAGCGAATAATATAAAAAAAAGAAAAAAATTGTGCACTTAAAACTTGGAACAAATTCAAGCGACAAATCGAACAACGTATTTTCGGCGGAAAACAACGGAAGAACATTTTCGATAAATTCAAACAACCTTCAACATAAAAAACATTTAACATTCATATTTTGTTCGGCAATAAATTGATTAAAAACTATAAAATATAAACATTATTGTCAAAAATCGAATCGGTAAAATCATTGATAATTACTGAAAAATCCCAAAACTAAATCCAATTGTTTTGAGAATCACTCAAAGTGACTTACTGCATTCAATTACGTGCAACGTGCAAAACATCTCGTAATCAGCAACAAAAAAGCATACGGCTATAATAAATAAATAAAACGCCAAAACAAAGCGCAAATCATTTTAAACGACGCAGTTATAATTTTGCGAACTCGGTCGAATTTTGTGCCCAGTTAAAATCGAAAACTGTTTAAATGACGCTGGACGAAACAATTTTCAAAGACGTTTTCTTTGGCCCATACAATAGTTTAAATTCACCAGTTTTTTCCGGTTCGAAGATGGTAAGTTGATGCTGCATGCAGCCAGCACAGTTTTGTATCTCTATCTTTTACTCGAAAAATAAGCCGGCATTTAATTTGATGCCATTGAAATACTTTTGACACTGATATAAACACTCATTGGCAGTGGCCGTGTTCTATTAGACAGAGTTTTCCTTCGTCGCCGCCGTCGTCGCCGTACACTGTAAGCCGGGCGTAAAATTGCTAATCGATATAGAAAATCGATACTCTTCCACTGAATGGAGCCGCAGTGTCGGCCACAATGCAATCGCAGAACGAACAATACATTTATAAATTGTTTTCACTTATCTAGTGTGATAAAAATTGAGGAATGCACCTTCACGTCGAGTGACATTCATTTCAGTGTCATCTTGTGTGTGTGTGTGTAGCCACACGCTTTTTTTCGCTCTTTCCTCTAATGTCACAATCACACGATCTCTGTCTGCATTGGAGAATTGTTAGTACCTGTTTGAGCATGAATGAAATGTTAGTTGACCCAAAGAGAGACGATATCAAACATTTCGCTTTCTTCGTTCATAATGCCCATAATATTTGATGTGTACGGTTTTTGTTATTGTTGCTTCTTTTTTTTTGGTTGGCCACGTGACATCATACGAAAGGAATGTGGGTTTTTTCACGTGCGGAAATGAGCACTGTGCTGCACGGCCAAACAAATCGTGCATATTAACCGTTTACATCTCGTTTGCTCGTAATTTTTTTTTTTTTTTTGGTCAAACGTAATAGCACGATCGAAATTTGTGCTGCTGGCAACAATTCATGAATATAGTGTAAAACAAGAATTTGCGCACAATTTGATCGAAGAAATGGTAATTCCCCCACGCGTGCCCGGAAATTCTCTCTCGGGCTTATCGGCAAAAATATCGCAATTTTGCTCGCAAATGTTTCATGTTTAGTGCGTTCAGGCTCAATTTGATTGTTTTTTTGTGCACTAACATACATCGAATTCGTTGAAGTGCACGCACACATACTTCTCATATTTATTGCTGCTATATCTTTGTTTAAAAATGAATTGCGTTCTTGCAACAGCTCTCACAATCAATTTGTGTATAATGAAATGAATTATTTTATTCAATGTCGGCACATGTAGCCAGCCAGTCAGCCGGCTGGTCGTTAGTAATAAGCTACCTCATATATATTCAAATCGTTACGTTTTACACACATAATTTACGATTCGTTACCATATTGAGTCGCTAAACTCTTCCGTGCTTATACTATTTAGTCACACAATGCTTACTTTGATGTCATCAAACACTCGTGTGCCATTTCATATTGTATTCGCCGCTTTATCTGATATTTATATGCGTTTTCATTTAATATTTCATTGGATTCTATTAATTTCATTCATATTTAAGATTCTTGAAACAGATAACATGCTATTTGTGAGTTTTGTTTGTTTCATGGGCAGTGTAGCAATTAATGTGTGTGTTTGCGCGCAGTCGATAATATTGTTTTTCTTGGAGCCACACAAAACCGCATATAAATGATAACAAACTAGCAAAGCGCATTTCGAGGTGGAAATCCAAAATAAAAATGCAGTACAACACAATAAAATCCGTCGAAATGAGCAGCAAACGCAAGGGGACAGGAAATTGTGTGTGAGTGAATATATAAAAGTGCAGTACATGGTCATTTTCTGCCATTTTTTCTTGCACAAGCTTATTCATAATTCGCCGAAACTTATTCTGATGATAAACACAGACAACGAGCTCGCGCGCACGCATTCACATTTCACAAAAGAGCTCCAAGCTCAACCGAGTTTTCGTGGGCGAAACTGTGTAAGAACAATATAATGTAAATATCATCCAAAGAGAATAAGATGTTCATTAAAAATCATTGGCAATTGAAACAATTCATTGGCTCATTGGTAACATATGACTGATTAATTAAAGATACCAACTAGATCGTTTGCTGAATTTCGCTTGTGATTCCTTGTCTCTCGTGTAAAATCCGAACGCCGTTCGGCCCGTTCCTGTTGTGGTTTGTTTTTCGCATGAAAACTATTTTAACACCGTGACTACGAAAATACGACTTGTTTTTTGTTGACGCAGTGCAAAAATTCATTCGTCGTATTGCATATACGTGGTTCGCTTTTCTCTTTCTTTCACTCTATCGCAATAGCGTGATCACAGTTATTTGATTCCTTGTTCTGCATTTGGCCCCCCAGTGAATGTGTGCGTAATCGCGCGCATGATGGAGCTCTCACGAAGTGGCTACTTCGCCGATTTTACAATTTCAATCGCATTTCATTCATTTACACACAAAATGAGCACAGCTGCTGTATGTATATTGAGAGACCAATACATAATATCATTTCTGCCGAAATACCGAAGAAAAGAACGAATCAAAAGAATAGCGATCTCGCGCGCGATTCTTACACTGTGTGACAATGAATCGATGGATGAAATTGGCAAACAGACAGTCAAACTAAAGCCTCTGTACTTTTCACGCACCGTCAGAGACTTTGTTTTTGTCTTAGTTTTAACGATTTTTTTTTTCGAATTTAGTTTTGATTTTTACTCAACGAACGAACGAACCAAAGAATTTTTTTTCGGTTAATTTTAAAACGTACATCGATTCGTTCTTTCAACCGTTTTCCCTTTTTTGTTTTTCTTTTTTGTTTTGCGATAAATTATTCAAACTAGAGATATAAAATTCGTCATAGCGAACGAACGATATCGATAAAATATTCATGGGAATGAAGCGGAATGTCAAAACGAGCTATCTGAATAATTTTAAAAGAAAATACGAGAGGAAAAAAAAATAATTTGCTTATCGAGAGAAAGTCTTGGTTAGGCACACATGCACACATGTGATAACGACAAAGTTTTACACAAAAAAAAAAAATGTTTTATATATCAAATGGGATTTTCCGCGTCTTTTATATTGCTCTCGTTCGTGTTAGCCTTCATATCGTTTGCCCATATCGTGTGTATGTGTATGTGTGTGTGCGCGAAGTGGATTTGCCTCGTTCAATTGAAACAAAAATTCGATGTGGCCAATGAAAAACTGACTGAAAACTGCAAAGCATCGTTTATATTGCAATATTTCTAATTGTTTGACTGTTTTCTTATCGACGCCTCGACTATACAATATTATTGTATCAAAACTATTTCAATTTGTGCTTAACATCTGTGACGCAACATTGAAACTGTGTGTTAATTTTTCAATATCTCTTTTTCTCTCTTGTTCTCGCGCGATTGCTTGTCACAAAAAGAATTTCCGTTTTTTTTTACCTCATTTCTTAATAAGTAAGGGGAGAGTTAAATGATGCATATTCACTGTCTGACAAGATCTTCTTCTTCTCGCACATTTTTTTAAGCGAATTACATGTCCGGAAATATTTTAGGCATTGTTCATGCGTCAGTTGCGGTTCTCTGAATATGCTTACATCTCTTTCGACTGCTCTTCCCTACAATTCAACGCGCGCGCACACATCAATTTCAAGAAAAATTATTTTTTTTTTTCGATTCTCTGTCAACATTCCTTACGAAAAAAGATAAAGAACTGATTTCCTTTTTAATGGCTTCAGCTAAAAAAACGACACACAACGAAAACGTCCTGCATTTAGTTAGCTAAATATACGACACATTGAAATTTATCTTAATTTCGAATCGAACAAATTAAAGGGGATCGATAATTGAATTGTTAAAAATGGATGCATGTGCATGTGAAATAGCAAATTTTCTCGCGAATGAGCTCTTCACGCAACAGGTAGATAAAAAATCCATTCCATATAAATTAGAGCCCAAAGAAGAAAAAAACAGTCAATAATATAGTTAAAACCTAATTGTTTATAAAAAAAACCCAGCACATTCAAATCAAGACAAACAAAACAAAAGTGAATAAACTTGATCTAAAATATTGCATGCGCCATAATCGCCATGCTGAAATTTATCGAAAGGAAATCACAAGAACTGACGTTAAATAAAGACGATCAAACATTGAATTCGTACGAAATGCTCGCAAGTGGGCGTTCAAATGTGCCCACGTCTGGAACAGTCAGTGGGCGTATTCTGATTATATTTGTTATTGCAAGTTAAATTTAAAATAGTCTGGAACGACTTAAATAATGAAAGCACATCATACCGATCCAAATATTGATAATCGAAAGCCGGAATTCATGACACCATCGAACAAAACATATTCCTTGAAAACATTAAAATGTTTCTCCTCACAAACGAAATGAACTCAAAACGACGATCTATTGGTTTAATGGCCATATTATGATCTGACTGTCTAATTTCTGACCCAACTGTGAAAATTAACCTCATTTAGCGCATATAAATAAGTCAATAGGTCATCACCTTTATTGATTGATTGATGTACCACGACCTTTCGATTCAATGGGCCAATTTTCCTACGCGTTTTTTCTCACCTCGATGAACAATGAAGTTATCCTATTTGCTTTTATTTTTTTCTTTGCAGCATGCCTTAGATGGAATCCATAGCGGAGTACCAACCAGAACTACATCCACACTTACACCGACCACACTAAGGAATATTGAACAAGTATGTTATGATAGCAATGTTTGCAGTTTTATCATTTGTTCGCATATTTGCGACCGAAAAGTTGATGACTTCTTTTTGATGAGAGTGAAAATGAGATTTTCCATTTTGCGATTGTTCAGTCGTCTTTGTGCGTCAGAGAGCGACAATGCATGTTTCAAATTTTTGTTAAGACGACATTTGCGAACTCTCGTTTAATTGTCAATTATATTTTGCTATTTACTCCATTAAGTCGCTGCTATCAACTGTATTACAACAATCATTTTTCTCATTTCGATTACCCGCGGAACACGTGCCATTCATTTAGCTACACATTTTCAGTTGAATTCTTAATTATAATATATTTCCAAGCATTTGACATAATAGTTGAATATTTTTGCAAAAGTGTCAAAGTTGAAGCGAAAGCAAAACTCACCAAAAATGGCGATTCATTTGCGCTATTACTGCCACCATATGGCACGTCGAATGCAATTTCGCTATGAAATAATAGATCATCCGTGCCATCAAACCGGCTAATATTTAGATGTAATGCTTGAAATGTGTACATTCCAATTGAATTGTATTGAATTTAAATTATTCTTTCTTTTTGTTTCTTTCTTGAAAATAGACTATTCTGGAGGCAAATATCGATACGATCAGCTCAGTGCCTTGTCAAGCAGGATTTGTACCACCATTGCCATTCCAGTTCGAGCAAGAATCGCAAGATCACAGTTTAGGCTCGACCGGCTCAACAAATTCAAATGAGTCTTGGAATACATCATCATCAAAATTGGAACCATCCTTCGATGATAGTATGAGCGATATTTTGTCGGTCAAAGGTAATTTACATTTTCAACGCTTGTCGGATGAAAATATTAATCAAATTGTATGATTCATACAGAATCAACTACCTCAAAGCGTAACATGGGCGGACGTAGACCAAAAAATGCAGCGAATCTTTCGCCTGAAGAGGAAGAAAAGCGCCGAATTCGTCGTGAACGTAATAAATTGGCAGCAGCTCGATGTCGTAAACGACGTGTCGATCAAACTAATGATCTTTTGGACAAAGTGATGGTATTGGAAACGGAAAGAACGAAATTACAGCGTGATATCCAAGATCTGCAAACGCAAAAGGAAGATTTAGAATGCTTATTGCAATCGCATCGTAGTCAATGCAAATTAGAAATGTTCTATGAAAATCCCATAGCAAAGGAGTTCGAACGGAAGACGGAATTCAAACAGCCAATACAAATTCCAATAATTGATAAAATTAAAGTCGAAGTGGACGATTCACAGGATGATGATATGGCATCGGCAACCAAGCATCTTTTATCAACGGCGAATCCCGTAATTGGAGCGACCGTTCTCGGAGCTGTCACAAATCCAACGGGAAATCCAGCATTATCGGATGCTTCGAAACCTCAAATTCAACGACCTCAAACGTTGGCTGTACCGTTCCTAGTGCCACCATCACAGGCAATGGGCATCCACAGAGGCGATATCAATGTGGTCGGAGTGGAAATCACCACACCCTCCAATGTGGCCCCATTCAATTTTGACAGTTTAATGGATGGACGCACAGGATTGACTCCTATCGCAGTGCCCACGTGCTCATCACAAAACAGAAGTCCTCTGGACTTAGCGACCCCCACAAGCGAGCCATCCAAATTAGTAAGCTTGTAGCCGGTCCAAATCCTAACAAAAACGAACGAATAAAAGCCTTGTCATAAAAAGAAAATAATTAAATTTAAAATGTTTCACAACTGAAAAAAAAGAAAACGGCTTACGAAAAAAATATAAGAAAAAAATTCAGTAAAAAAAGAAAAAAAAAAAAAAAACTCTAAAGTAAAATCAACCAAATACTGTTAATCAGTCAAATTTCAACGCATATAAAAGCGGTAGATCTTTTGGAACCGTCCGATTCAGCGACATCGGACAGTGATCGCTTCAATACGCGTTTTACTAGCAATGAAACAGTTAGATGGTGTTGTGATATTTCAATTGAATTAAAACTAAAGCAGTAAAAAATGAAAGCAAAGATACAACTTTTATTGTTTCAAACACTAAAATAATATGTTAATTTTAAATGTATTTTTGATAAGAAAAACCAGATTTTTTTTCTGATTAGACTGCAAACTGCAGACGCTGAATAAATCTGCGCTATTTTCGCATTGGCTCACTGTATTTGGCTTCCAATAAGCCTATTTTTTTATTTTGTAACTTCTTTGCATAATAAGTGTTTAATAAAATTATTTGCAATTCTTTCATATCTGAACGAAAAACATAAACAAAATAAGCAGACAATTGTATGGAAATATATTATTTAAATGATGAAACAATTGAACATGTAGATTAAATTTTTACCTCAAAGCACAACACTTTGATCATTCTTTAATAGAAAAAATGTTTATTTATATAATTTCTTACTTCAAAATGGACAGAATATTGAGCAATCATTTACCTTTTCCTCTTCTTTTCTTTTCTTTTGTATATGTATTCTGCAAAGAAATGCAATAAAATATATTAAAATAAAACAAAATTGTTTATTACATAGAATTTAACCAAAAACTATTGAGAAACTGTTGTTGATTATTTGCTTATTTACAGACCCATTTCGCGACAGATTTTCTGAGTATAGATTAGTGAAGATTTGTTTTGATTTGCGATTTACCGAGTTTGACACGGATCTTCAGTGAATAATGCCTCCAATTCTTCTTCTTCCATTTGTTTTGGCTGGTATCGATATTTTTTATCTTAAGTGGACAAGTTAGCTCGGAACCGCATGGTTGACGTAACGATTGCACTCGAACCCGCCTTTTCCTACTACTGGCAAAAGTGAAATAAAAGTGGCTATTTCCATATAAAAATTCTTGAATCATAATAATTACCGAAGAAATCAAAGAAACGGAGCATGGCCAAAGAACGAATGCTGCTTGAGTAAACAGTCACTTTCTTGGAAACAGATTTGGGTGCCTGCATTGCGTTTATTCATTTGTTCTCTCTCTTTATTTTTTTCTTTCTTGTTAAAAAAAATGTCTAGTTGACAAGTACTCATGTTATCGTTTGAGCTGGTTTTATGTATTTTGGAAATTCAGCATGGAAACATATGTCTGAATTTCTCTTATTTCACATAGCTGCGAAATTAAATCGAAATCTCTAAATATTCGGGATGAAAAAAAAATATTTACATTTTATATCAAATTGAACGGAAAATAATTTGAAATGAAGTAAATTGATTGGTTGGCTTGAATGCGGAGCGCCACCTAGCGGCAGAAAATGCTGACGTTTCAAATTTCATACATACTCGATAAGCTTTGACAATTTCAATTTGCTATTCATATTACCTCTCATCAAATCGCATTAATATGTGTAGTTTTCATGTGCTGGAGCTTAACACTCAACGCTGAAATATTTTGTTTTCGTACAGCGATAAAATGTCGTGTTTTACAAAATATAAAAATCAATTAGCCACATAATTTAATAAACCATTCGAACAGAACACGGCGACAACCGTGCTACAGCACGAAACAGTGTGGAAAAAAGAAATTGAGAATTTGTTTGTGTGTTGTTTTCATTTCGTTTAATTAGATACAGATATTTTGGTTCTTCATTTTGGTGTTGATTAATACGTCTCTTAGAAAATCTTTCGTATGCAATCGCAATTGCAAATCGTTGGAACGGTGATATATCGCAAGGAGCATTCGTAATTGTTAAGCAAGTTTATTCCATTCATTTTGATTTTCATTCGATTTGTTGTTGAAATATGTGGTCCTTCTTTTCGCGCGACTCGTCCAAAGATTTTCCATACGAAATTGGTGAATGTGTAGCTAGTTTAGATGCAAAAACCATTTGGTCACTGCACAAAGCTAAACGAAAAACGACCAATGAAGAGGTTTCCGTATTTGTTTACGACATTAAAAATGGTTCGGATATCAAATTGGAAATTGCCAAAAGTTCAATGAAACGGTTAAAAACGCTACGGCATCCAAGTATTTTACAATATTTGGATAGCATTGAGACGGATAAAATGCTGTATGTGGCCACCGAATATGTCCAGCCACTGGGCATTTATCTCGGAACAATAGACAAAGAATCGCCACAGAATGATTTGTATTTGGCCTGGGGCATTTTTCAAATTACGGTATGTATCGATAATACTGTTCGCTCGCCATCACGTTATTTACATGCAAATTACTACACAATCTTGACACGTAATTTAATTTTAAAAATAATATCATCTTAATGTCACAAAAGATGATGGATTTTGTGATTCATCTGTCATCAGATCTTCATTGTGGTGTATGTGTCTGTGTTTGTATTGTGTACATCGCAAGATTATCGTATTGCAACAATATGATAGATGTAAATTAATGATGTGAAGGATATATTAAATAGCTAGACAGTAAATTTAATATGCATTTTCAAATCGATGTACAAAATTAAAACTGTTTGTAATGCTTTTACACACAGCGTGCTTTATCATTTCTAAACAATGACGGAAATCTTCGACACAATAACGTATCGGTTTGGTCAGTATTCGTGAATTCATCAGGTGAATGGAAATTAGGCGGATTAGAATATGTATCAAATGTTGATGGCCATCAAATGCAACCACCAGTCAAATTGCCACCATCACTCGAAATCTATGACCCGCCGGAGAAAAATGATGCGGCCAAACTTAAGCTAGCGACCAAGTGGTTAGTGAACAAGCAGTCCAATATTTGCCACACTCCTCTTTTCCCCTAATACCATTTTAATAAGCTAACTTTGTTTATTACCATGTTCGCCAATGTGATTGATGTGCACCAGTTCCAGCGATATGTGGGGTCTTGGCTGTTTAGTATGGGAATCATTCAATGGACCACTTAGAAATAGAAGTAATTTGAAAGATATTGAAAATGTAAGTACCTCGAAATAAATATTATCGAATTTGCATGAATTGTGAAACATATTTTTCATTACAATTTGGCCGTAGGTTCCGAAGTCATTGACAAGTCTATATTGTGAATTGGTTGGTGCATCACCAGCAAGTAGACCGAATCCGGCAGATATTATAACGAAATGTCGAAAACCGGGCGGATTTTTTAAAAATGATCTAGTGGACACATTGTTATTTCTAGAAGAAATTCAAATCAAAGATAAAGCCGAAAAGAATCGCTTCTTCAGCGCGCTAGCCACACAATTGGACAATTTCCCGGATAATGTGTGCCGTCAGAAGATATTACCACAATTAATCACTGCATTCGAGTATGGTGATGCTGGATCGGCCGTGTTAGCTCCAATGTTTAAATTGGGACGTTTATTAGATGAAAGCGAATATCAAAAGCGAATTGTACCATGCGTCGTGAAATTGTTTGCATCAACCGATCGTGTCACTAGGTCACGTTTACTACAGCAATTGGATTTGTTTATTAATCACCTTCAGCCACAAGTCGTCAATGATCAGATATTTCCACAAGTTGCGCACGGATTTTTGGATACAAATCCAACGATACGCGAACAAACTGTTAAGGTGAGAGACTTCAACAGCATCCGATCGATGCGATCGTTCAAACTAATCGCTGAATTCTTTTCGATTTTTGTTGTAGTCAATCATTCATTTGGCACCTAAGTTAAATTACAATAATTTAAATGTAGAGGTTTTGCGGCATTTTGCTCGGCTACAGTCACGCGATGATCAAGGCGGGATTCGAACAAATACGACCGTATGTTTAGGAAAAATTGCACCACATTTGCATCCACAAGTGCGACAACGTGTCTTAGTATCAGCATTTATTCGAGCAATGCGCGACCCATTCCCGCCGGCCCGAGTCGCTGGTATTCTTGCATTGGCCGCGACACAGCAATACTTTTTGCTAACGGAAATTGCAAATCGCATCTTACCCGCTTTATGTTCATTGACAGTTGATCCGGAGAAATCAGTTCGTGATCCAGCGTTCAAAACGATTCGCGGTTTTCTCGGGAAATTGGAAAAAGTGTCGGAAGATCCAAGTTTGCGTGAAACAATGGGTGCGTCAAATGGTACAATATATATGTGTAATATGGAAAGTAATCAATGGTTTTATTGCAGAGGCTGATGTGCATACGGCAACACCGTCTCTGGGTAATGCGGCTGCAACGTGGGCCGGATGGGCGGTAACAGCGGTTGCCGCCAAATTTTATCGAAGCCAAAGTGATACAGGTCGGCCACAACGACCGTCATTAACTGGTAAAGCTAAACCTGCTTCGCTAGGTACGCTAGAATATCCCTTTGATGACACTCAATCGTTTCCATGTTTCGCTTCACATATCGTAGCCGCGCGCTATCACAGCTCAATTTATCCATCGACACCATTGTTCATTAAATTTATGTGACATTTCATTCGATTTAAAAATTCATTCAATTATAAAGCGCTAACTATGGAAAACGAAACCATCCATTTCCAAGTAGACACCCGCATTTTATTGGCAATTTTCGAAAAAATGCACCATTCACGTGTGATTTTAATTGACTCTTTCCAATGGCAGTGACATTAAGATCTCACAAAAAAACAACAATGATCATTTAAGTAGATGTGATAGACATGTTGAATAAAATTGCCTGGTTTGGGCTGGCATTCAATTACAGAACAACCGTCGAGTAGTAGTTTATCAACGACTACATCAAGCGTCACATCGATGACTTCTCTTGAACACGAAAGTAACGACACATCCGTTTCGGCCAGTGACTACGGGAATGATATGGCCAGCGATTATGGAAATGATGGTTGGGATGTAGCTGGCGATATGGATGTATGTATCAAATAGCCCCATTTTCAAACGATGAAATAAACTATATTCTATATTATTACATTTGTTAAGACATCACAAGATCCAAGCAGTCCGATAACGGCTATTCCATCGACAAGTTTGCCATTAACAACAACGACAACGAATTTAGCAGCACAATGTAATCCTAGAGATGAATGGTCATGGAATGATTGGGGCAGTTTGGAAGAACAACCGGTAAGTGGCATTTTCATTTTCAGGAATTGGTGACTGGAAAAAAAAGAATGAAACGGTAATCGCGTGACCGATGGAAGCGAATTATTGAGATTGTTAACTTTCTTTTCAGAATGAAGAGGAACGCGATGAAAATGATGAACTTCCAGCTAGCGTTACCAACTCAAAGTTTAGTGTGAATGATTTGAGTGAGGATAAAATAAAAGCGATTGATCAAAATAATCGACCAAATGATTTGCCTAGCTTATCATCATCTAATCATATAATTACCAGTCCAACGAATTCCAATTCGAATGCTGTATGGAACACAGACTCGTGGGCCGACGGGGAATTCGAGTCCTTGGATGAACAGACCTCAGGTAAACTGTCATTGTTTCTCCTTCCGACCAAAGTTAATGAAATGTTCGCTTTGCATTCTGCAGGAAATTCGAAATTAGATGAAGCCCGGCGAAAACGTGAGGAGAAGAAAGTGCAACGCCAACGAGAATTGGAGGCCAGGCGAGTAGCTCGTGGACCGTTGAAATTAGGAGCCAAGAAACTTTAAGACGATTTTTTCCTACCAATGATAAAATTGAATAATACTATTCAAAATAAAAGAAAACAATTTTTTTCCTAATGAATATTGAATATATGACACATTCTCAAAACAAAATCGGAACACACTTCTGATGACAACAGCAAGTACGTAGCCAGAGAAATTTTTTCGCAAAAATCTTTTAGAAAAACTGGAATTCATTGCATTTATTGTCTCAAACTCTCTGTTTTTAGAATAGCGCACAAATCTTGACGAAAAATGCATGTTGCATCATGTTTGCAGCATCAGTGAATTCAGTTCAATTAAATGCTTCCTGAAATGCGACGTACTTTTGAAAAAATCTTCTCAGCGATTTATTTTGTTAATAAAATCAATTCTGTTTTTGTAAAATGGAAATATTGCGCAACAATTATGATTTTTTTTTTGCTTTAGCCACCAATTTTGTGCCAGTTTCATGCTGATTTTTTTCTGATTAAGAAAAGATTAAGGTAGCTTTCCAAATTAGGGCCTACAACTTTTTGTGTATCTAATTCAGATCCAAAACTCTATTTGTATGTGTAATAAGGCTCATTTTTATAGCTGAATCGTTGTTAGAGTCTAGGTCCTAATGTGGCCACCCTACACTTATGTTCCGAAAACATCGAAATTATGGCTCAATTTTGATTCACATTTACGGCAAATATTGATTCAACACCATTTTTATAATAATCACTATTTATATAAATGTATTCAATGGTTAATGAAAAACAGAATGTCGCAAATGTCTGTCGAGCTGTAATTTTCACTCTAACCAAACCAAAAAACAAGTATCATGTGATCGGTGTCTCCGTTTAGTGTTATTGCCATTTTATCTTAAAATCGTTTTCCAAGTACTCTACAATGATGATTGAAAATTTATGTTTGTTCAATAAATTTCAATCAAACTATACGATTCGTAGTTGAACTTCAGTCCGTTTTGTATTTTTACCACTACAAAATATCCAAATCAATTATTCGATTTGTTGAAATGATCGAAACAGTTGATAGCGATCGAGAAAGAAAGATTGAATATGACGATTGATCGGGCGCTTCGTTTAGTCGAATATGAAAATTTATGAAACTATTAAGAATATTTCAAGCATGTAATAATTCAATAAAAAGAAAATTGTGCCTTTTATAATAAACAAAATATTTAAATGTGCTTTTCAATTGTTTTATTTTATTTAAAATCCACATTGTGATATGTTGTTCTGTGTAACTTGCACAGATTGTGAAATTCAATTTGAATTGATGCGATCGCAGAGTTAAGCTTGTTGGCTCTGAATCGGGAGAAAATTGAAGAAAAATCATTTTTTTTATTAAGAAATGGAAATCATTTTATATCAATAAAATATAAATTGTATTCCTTATGCTGAACGGAAATTAATTTATTCTCAAAAAAAAAAATCTATTTTTTTTAATCATGAATTTCCATTCATCAATAGCAAAAAATGCGGCAGGAAGATTCAATCATATTTAATAATAAAGTATACCTTATATTTTACAATCTTGATATTCATTTGGATCGAACATACGGTGGCAAAGGCTGTCTATGACATTTCATTCGGATTTGCTCCTATGGACGCCGCCATATTGAAATATTGCACGTAAAACTGCTAGTTCGACGCTTCCAGTGCCATAGTTCAAATATTATATACATTTTAATGGAACCTTGTCGCCATATGGGATCGAATGTTAATGTTTATCAACTTTAGACGTTGATATCGATATAAAGATATGTTAATTTAAAATTATTGCATTAAATAGCAGGATATTACACAAGAAAATATTCAAAATGATGTGTCCACTCAAATATAAAAAATTAATACTTTAGTTATCGAATTACTACAGTTGATGACCTAATGGGACGGCAAGATTTGTCCAGCTCGAACAAAATTATCTCACGTTTAAACCTGGAAGCATTATGTGATGAATTGATATATTTCGCGGAATAAATATTTCCAGATTTAAACAAGAAGTTTACAAATATTAATGTGCAATAAAAACTTCAATATTTACTTAGGATATATTTTATTTTAAATTGAGAATAACTTGATGTGAAAGTGAGCGTTGATAAAATTTTTAGATGAATAGCAATTATCCTTCGAATATGGATCACTGTAAATCGTAGAAGCAGATATTATTCGTGCCATTTAATTCAATGAATAGAATCAAAATATGTCAAAATAAATATGCGAAATAACAAAATGTATAGCAAAAAAATATCCAAAAGTTAGTTTCGAAAAAACACAACCAAAGATGATTCCATTTAAATATAACTAAAATTTTTGAAGCCAATTCACTTTTCAATTAAACATCATATTCTGGACGAATTAAAATAATTAATGAGAAACGTTTTGGCCAAGAACAAAAAATCTCATTATATGAACCATATTTCGAATTAGCATAAAATATACTTCGGATCGATTGAACCGAAAAAAATGAGTTCGATGGAACGGTATTGAAAGCGATTCGATGACTTCGAGCCGTCTGGTTTGAGGATGATTAAAAGACGCATTGACATTCGGAGAAATGTTCAAATGAATTCGTATGACACACCAAGGTGCAAGGATGTCCGCAATGTAATGGAATATTACAAATATTCTGACATCCACCATATTTGATGTCATCAAAATTGGCTGGCTCGCATATCTGCAGCAAGAGATAGCAAAATTGAAATATGGAAAGTGAGAAAAATATTGATGAAAGAGAATTAATAAAAGAAAACTGTATCGGATCTTCAAATCATGAGTTAACTAATCAAACTAACCTTTTGAATAACTTGATGTGTACTACAGACTAAGTCTAGTTCACTACCGATCGCTTGTTGAATTTGTAGTTCAGTTTGTATTTGCTTCCAAATATTCGACGCTTTGCTTAAGACGCTCATATTTCCAATAATATAGAGTCCGTGCTTAGCACGCGACAACGCAACGCAGATACGATTTTTGAACGCTAAATACCCGATATTATTTGCCGTGTTGCTGCGCACTAGCGACAACAGTATTATTTTATTATCTTCGCCTTGGAAATTATCGACAGCTGTAATTCGCACTTTTCTCAAATTCGGGAATTTTTTACGATCCTAAAATGAAAATAGAGGTTCCGATTTATTGAATTTGTGCAACACATTGGGGATCGAACAAGGTTTACTTGTGCAAATTGGAAGATTTGTCCATTGTACGTGGTCAAAATCGTTATATCTTCGGCTTTGTAACCCTGCGTGATAAGATAGTTACATAGGGCCACAATATATTGTGATTCGTATACATTCTTCTTTGTTGTCTCATCGGATTTCTGATTGAATGACAACAATTATGATTAGCTGTAGCGTAAAAGATGAGCTGTGAATTGAATTACCCCTGATTCTGGCTCATTGTGATCAATGAAATACAGATTTTTTGCCATTCCCATCACATTTGGGTATTGTGTTACACTCTCATCGTCAAGCAATTCCTTGTAGATAATAGGACGTATCAAATTCGCTATTTCGGGTCGCATTCGATATTGGGTTGTTAATGTAACGCTATGCATATTATTATTTATCATCCGTTCAAACAAAGAAATATCCATATGAAATTTTCGAGCCAATTCATATACGCTTGTTGCAGGCCGCAGCTGCTGATGATCCCCTAGTTTTTCATTCAATGTCAGACAATATTTTTTATTTAGGAAATTTAAATTTCAATTGATTTTAATTGTTGATGTCAACTGTTAATGGAAAAATCTCAAACAAGACCAATATTTTACCGATTAAAATCAGGTGTTGAACGCTTCTAGTAAGTGCGGCAACAATATGGCTCTCTAAAATCTCGGCGGCTTCTTCGAAAATAGCTGTGATAAATGAATTAATTGGTGGATCAACAATTTTCTTTGAGAATTAAACTAATAATTTTCCAAATAACAGAAAAATCAATTTACCGATTGGTGTTTGTAACAAATGTATTAGTGCGTTGCATCTCGCGGCTCCCGTAGAGGTCATACCAATAATTCGTTTCGATTTAATTAATTGAAATTCGCCAATTTGCTTCATTTCGTCTTGCATTCGCGAAATTGATTGGAGTTTTGCCTGAGAATGATTCTCAAATGCTTAGAAACTGCTTTGGAAGTATCATCAAATCGGCATCATACCTGAATTTCTGTGTATCTCTCAAATATGCTATCGTCAGGCGGTGCATTCTGCAAATCATTGAACTCTTGAACGGCTTCGCTGTATGCAACTTTTAGTTTATATAGGCTCGTTTTCACACGTTTGTCTGTGATGCCATTCTCGCATATTTGCTTTATATTGAAGCAATCGAGTTGCTCGTTCTTCGATTGATTTCCAATCCGAACAATACTATCCGTATAACGTAGGATGCCGCTCAGAAATTGATCGAGCGCATGATTCGTATAACTGACAATTAAAATTTGGGAGTCGGTGTTCATAAGTAGTGTGGAGATGATATTTAGCCCCATGTGCGTCTTTCCGCATCCAGGGGGACCTTTACATTAATGAAAAGTTCAGAAAATCATGTACGAACGAATTGATAACTTTTGCATTACCCTGGATAACAGAAAACTGTCGCGTTATCGCGTGTTTCAGAGCCTCCAGTTGGCTATCATTGAATTTCATTGAAGCTGCCGATGGCCAAGTTGATGTATTCTTCAAATCCAATGTATGTTGTTTGTAAGTGAAAACAATTTTCCCTTTAGCTGGTATGTAGTTCGGATAATGCGGCGATGGCTATAATTTCAAGTAAAATAAAGTCAAAAAACAATATCTCCAAGTAAATTAATGAAAGATAATTCGGAGAGCTCCGACTTACATCCACATCAATAATGTAGTTCTTCATTGGAAACGTTTCATCAGTGAATGACTTCAGAACACTGTAAACATGACGGTAAGTCTCAAAATAAACATCACTTTCGCACATAATGAGATCTCGACTAAACACCGATGTCATATTATACGAGTGGATGATTTCGATTTGAATCTGGAGAATTATAATTATTAAAGAAAATAAAGACTCTTAATAGTAAATTTAAGAATATTTAACTTTCTAAAGAATGAACAATTTCGGTACCAGAAAAATACGGGTTTTCTTTCGGTATCGAAAAACTTACATAGCCTTGATTTAACAAATCGATATCGCGATTCGAGACGACGGCAATAATCAAGTCTTCGAACTTTGGTGACGACGAAAAACACAACAATGATCCGTACATAAGTTTTTTTGAATATTTATTATTGTTGTTCGAGTCGGATGGTGTCGATTCTGCACGGATTTTCGCTTCCAAATCGACCATTAAATATTCGCTTTTGAAGTTGGATTTGCTGAATGGATCGCGTTGTTTCATGAGAATGCGGACGTTCGGATAAAGGCGCACATTCAAGTTGGATGTCGGTTCGTCCATCGGATCGTTTTCAGCTTGTTCGATGATTTTACAAATCCCATCACGAAGTGGACTTATAAAATCTTCGCGCATCAATGCCAAGTGGATGTCTAAATAATGCGCAACACTATTGAAGCGACCTTTGACGATATTCGGTTTCACATATTCAGGCAGTTTTTGTTTTTGAGTCAACTCTTCTAGAGTTGGATAAATGTTTGTTTGCCGATAGGTATTAAATTCTTCGGGGTTTTCATCGTTTGAACTCGATTCATTCAATAATTCTTCGAAATTAACTTTGAACTGATTCAAATTTAAAGTGTCATTTTTATTTGCGTCGATGGTCGCAAGTATGTTACGAATAAATCCATTCGGTGGTTCAATATGTTTAATTATAGCTGAAGACAGGGCGTAAATTTGTTGCCATAGTTCGAGATCATTTCGATGTAAAATGACTTTGTTGTTTTTCTTCTTTTGCTTTGAACTGGTAGTCGGCTTCTGTTTCACCGTTGTTTCTTTTAAAATCTGCTCGATTTGTTTCCAATAGCCGCTCTTCTTGCGGACTTCGCTTAAAAATACTTGAATATGTTCGATGAATGGCGTTTCAATGAACTTGAGTATGACTTTGATAGTTAGGAGTATCATTTCGGTGCTGTTCGATGACCGGTTAAGTGTTTCGAAGAATCCAGAATCCGTTTGAATGATATCCAAAAAAATATTTAATGGAGTTTGATCGAGCAGATAGCTCAGCTTTTTGAATGAAATCGGCTGGATGTATACGGAATTGGCCGAATCTGTTCCGCCAGTATTTCCCACCTGGTGGTTGCTCGATTTCTTATTAGAATTATTCGTTTTGCTGCTATAAGATCCGCCATAATCTGGAAATTATAATGCCAACCAATTTCATTTTCGAATTGTATTTGGCTAAAAAGCTTATGATTGACATTGAAAATAGGTGGGCAATAACAAACCAGTGTCAGCGTAAGCAATATTTGTCAGTATTGAGATGTCGGCATCCGGAACTTTGACTACTGATATATGCTCAACATTACTTGTCGGCGCCTGGACGACAAATTCATCGATGTCTTTTTCGAACCAGTCATCATCTGAATCACTCATTATTTTTCCACACAAATTTAATCGAAAAAGGCTTTATACACCTATCACTTGTGCCTTTGCTTCGGCTTTATTACAGTATCGAATGAAGATGCCGCAATACTGTAAAAACACACTCTATCTGTTTTCAGCAACACACTTACAACGTCTGCAAACACATTAATACACAATACATGACGTTTTGATAGCGGCCCAATAGGAAATCTGGTACAATAGAACATCTCGGCGATTTTTAAGGTCATTTGACAATTCACTACTTTTTCAGCAATGAAGTAGTAGAGCGTTCATTCAAATTCAAAATCTACTCCGCGACATAGAGAACGAGAGAAATCACATTCAATTCAATGGAATTGTTACTTCAGACTGAGCATCAATGAAACCTGAAGACGACGCATAAATATTCGACTTTAAAAATGAATGCTAATTTGTTGTCTCTTTATTAATTTCAACGATTATTCCGTTTAAATATTGATGAATTTGAATTTAAATAAATGTTTCGATATTTGAGAAATAAATAACTGACGATCAGCAGGTTTTTATCAAGATTAAAGCAGCAAATATTTGGCGACGACCAAGTTTCCAGGAATCACTGATTCTTACTATTCTTAACGAGCATCCAAGAAATTTTCCTACAAAATGGTCGCACCATTGGTGAATTCCAATAAATTTCACCAATATCACTTCAATGTAGCACTTATGCTCTCAAGATATTGTGGCATGAATCTGGAGGAACTATATCTTCAAAATATCCCAATTGAAATAACAACATCAGAATTATATCCATGGTTTTCAGGCTAGAGAAACTTGGACTGGACCACGGCGTGGCTAACACAAATATGAAAGTGTTGACGTCTAATTGCGAGAGTCTGAGAGCACTACGCTTAGACGAAACGTGTGAATCTTACAATCCTTTTGATTGGATTAATCACAGATTCAAAAAGTTAGAAGAAGTTGAACTCAGAGTGGAGCATACTTACACCTGGCTTCCTCTCATTCGCCTGAAACGTTCATTGGGGTGTTTAAAAATTCGCATGCATGATTGCTCGATTGAAATATTCACTAATATTAATGGCTAAATAAGCTAGAGCTAAAGCTGTTTAGATTTGTTAAGGTAGATGCAACATTATTTTCGAACGGATAAAAATCATTGAACATTTTGCGATTTTCATAATCCTTCCCGAATGTTTGAAGCATAGAGGTTAATTTTTCCATTAATTGGTAGATTTTTTATTATTTTAGTAGTTTCACCAATTTTATTATTTTATTAGTTAGTAGGTCTTAGTAGCCACAAACAAGGAATAATTATAATTTTATTAGCGACAAACATCTACTAATTAGTAGGTCTTAGTAGATTTTTATTAGAATTTTAGTAGATTTATTAGTAGAATGCAAATAGATTTATTAGTAGAATGTTAGTAGAGTTTTCATTAGATTTATAGTAGTTTTGTTAGAATTTTCTTGGTTTCGCGCGTCATAAATATTGCGATTTGTTTTTAATTTTTGCAAAAGCACTGGGCATGAGTATTGAGCATCAATAATAACAATTGGAATGAATATCGCCACTATTGATTTGTAAGACAAGCATGAACATTAGACACATTGATGTAGAAATAAAAATCATTTTGCTATCGTCATCATTTCATTTATTTTATATTCCCAGTTCCTCCTATTATAGTAATTGTGGCGATATTTATTCCGATTGTAAATAATGATGCTCAATGCTCATGCCCAGTGCTTTTGCAAAAATTGAATAAAAAACGCAACATTTATGACGCGTGAAACCAGGAAAATTCTAATAAAAACTCTACTATAAATCTAATGAAAACTACTAAGAGCCACTAATAATGAAGAATCTACTAACATTCTAATGAAAATCTACTAAGACCTACTAATTAGTAGATGTTAGTCGCAAATAAAATATTAATTATTACTTCTTAGTGGCTACTTAGACCTACTAACTAATAAAATAATTTATTATTTATTATTATTTATTAGTTATACCAATGGTTTGAAGCTCTTGTGACAAAGTAAATACAAATTGAACAGCTATCAATCCGTGGTGCGGCATCAGATGCTGAAATAATTGAAAGCACCTTAAAATTGAAACACATCAATATTTTAAATGGTAATGTAAGACACCTAACTGATGATTGCTTAGTAAAATTGGCCCAGGAGTTATCAAAATCTGATTTTTTTTAAAGTAACAAATTTCACAACCAATTCATGGATTGATAAAAATATTAAATTATGCGGACCGATTGGCATATCTGTATTCATGCTCACTGAATAGCGTCGTGATCACTATAGATAATTACAATGCGATATTGAAAACAATTATGAACCAAATTATAAAACCCAAAAATTATAAAACTTGTTTTGCGCCCAAGTCAATATTCCCGAGAAATCTCTGTCAGAAAACTTTAATTGCTTTGAGATTAGTAATTGGTGCAACGTCAACAGAAAATGAAATAACCGATAAATACACATGAAAAATGGGGTTTCAACCCATTTCTCACTGCAATAAATATTTTGCTCGTTTTTGATGTAGAATAAAAATATATTTTATTCAAATGAATCTACAATACACAATAAAATCACTTAGTTTTGTGCAGTAAAATTATTCTTTCCCTCTAATGTTTTGTAGCGCATTCTTCGGTCGCAATATCATGGAGCGATTCACAAAAAGTGTACTAGAAAGAAATAGCAAATAGTAAATTCTAAAAGTAAGTCAGAAAGAACGAAAGCGAGAGCGGTTGTTCCCTTGTTTCGTTCTGCTCAAGAGTAAACTCTTTGTGGAAAAGAGAATTGAACAGATTCTCTGAAGCAGCGTGAAATGCATAATATGTAGAGAGAAATGAATGTGAGAGGGATACAATATGCTGCCATTTCTGACAATTGGAATTTATTATATGCTAATTCATTCAAGCACATTATAAGTGATTTGTCCCGTGCGCAATATTCTATTGAAAATATTGTTGATGCTTTGTTATCAATCATTTACAATCATAATTCGCTTAATCTTCTAATTGGATGGATGATTTTTGAGCAATGTCTTGTTATTTCTATTGAATTTCTGTCATCATTCATCATTGAATAAAAAACATACTCATTTGAATCTATAAATATAATCGAATTTACACGTATTAAAAATCCTAACGTATTATGTAGTGCCATTAAATATTCTGAAATGGTTTTTAGGAAAATCTGAAATGAGACCTCATTATATGTTATTTGAAAACACTTATTTTGAGGTATTTTTTTTTCGAAATGACTAAAATCGATTTGAAATCAACATTCATTTTTCATAGTTTTGCCAAAAATCAATTAATAGCAACTAAAGAAAGACAGTGAAATTGTATTTGCATAAATATTTTTGGAACAGTCAAGCTTTCTGTAAATAAAATCGCTGTAAATACATGCAATGAATGTTGATCAATCATTGCTCCCTACAATCTCTCCTCATAATTGATTTCACACTTATTATTATAACTTTTTCATATTGTTTCAGACAGTTGGTTTGTTATCCGCGCACATTCCATCGTCAATTAATCACTAAATATTAAATGTTGCTTTATAAATATTTGATATTTTTAAATAGTGACTAGAATAGAAACTGCTGATTGAACTAAAGAAAATTTACGAAAAATTTCAATGTGCTGTTAGCAAATAGGTCAAACATATTACATTAATTAGGTTTTCTTTTAGCAAAATATTACAAATTTTTCCCAAACCATTTTTATTAGCATAAATACTAACTAAATTGGAAAAATAAATAGATTTCTCAATAGATTTTCCTCATTCAACGAATGAACGTCGTTGATACTTCTCAACATAAGGCTTGTACTCAGTAGCCGAAAATATTTGCAAATGACATTAGCTTGTGCTTTGTGCTTTATTATTTTCATATATGCTTCTGAGGACCGCTGAACTGAACACGTGGAAAAATATGAAGAACATTTATTGCAATTTCTGATACGTCCCACCTTAAACATTTATGCACGAAAATAAATTCTAGTTTGCATCTTTTTATTCATTGTTCGTTTTCTTGCCGTTACTAATTGTTTGCATTTTGTGTTTGCTTTTTTTGCGCATTTTGTATATATAGAGGTTTCTTTATTCAATTAAATCTGTAAATTGCATGAGGCACAACCACAACACTATTTCTCATTTTATTCGTGTGTACATATAAATCTGTCGCTTATTGTATTGTTTGATTCTTATCAGTTAGACAATAAGGTAAACGATTTTTTGTCATCGTATTTGAATTGAGGTTTGTCGTTCCCGCTTGTCAATCGAATCTAAAAAAAACTATTGCACCTTTTTTACAAAAGAACGAAACAAAGAAAAAAAAAAACTCGCATTTAGTTTGTTGTGTTTGGTATATGATATGAGCCATTGGAAATAGTTCCGTTCCAATATGCAATACAATTAATAAAAACTATATATTAGATTATAGTCAGAGACTAAAATTATTATATAATCAATTTAATTAAGTTCGGATTGAATATTAGAAAGCTGAAATGAGAAAGACAATAGAAGTGAATGTATTAAGCCTTTGTGAATTTCCCATAAGCGTTCGCACTGCACGCGAAAAACAACCCAGAATGCTTAAAATCAAACATGTGCTCGAAGAATTCCAACGCTGTGTATAAAATAAATATGTGGACAATCCGTGCATGCGATGCAAATTGGTTGATTTTCATTCCCATTACAAAAGCCATGAATTCGCTTCAAATCTCTGGACACCGCATTGTCAGTAATCGATGACGCTGGCAAATTTGGTGCTCCATTTCAATTAACTTCGCAATCGTTTTGCGTTACTTTCGTGTTTGATATCATCATGTTCATAAGTTGTTTCGAACAATGCATCGATATCGGGTGTTATGTTTCTCTGCAAACGAAACACAAGCTTAGCGCATTTATAAACGTATTTCATTGATTTTGCGTTTGCAATTCCGCCAATTCCTTACCATTCGATCAGATTTGCCCATAACGGCAATTGGTGTGGTTTGTGTTGCCTCAGCCACTTTATGCTCAACAATAAAGAACATGTACTCATCATAGAGCAAGCGAATTAGATGAAAGCTACCGAAACTAGCAGCCGACCGAAGTGTTAAATCACGAATCACCATTGAACTATAGAAGCTCCATTTCAATAAAAATTGGCGAGCAGCTTTTGGAAACGATGGCCGACCTTCGTACTCCTCGAGAGCACTGTCAACGACCATACGTAGCCACGATGCCCATTGTTCTAACGAATTTTGCTGTTGCAACGCTGCTTTAAATTCATTTTCCAATCGTTGTACAGTTGATGCGTCACACTCACACACCCAGGCCGCTTGTTCCTGTATCAAGCAGAGTACAAACGAAACTTGTTGTTGTAAATCATTCGAAAATCAATCGACAGATTACATACCTGTACATTATGGAAATCGACACGATTCAAATCGCTGAGCATTTGCGTGATTTGTGTACTATTTTGAAGTACAGCACGTGCAGCTTGTGCTAAATGATTCAGCGACGTGTATCGACGGAGCGTTTGGCTAAATGCCGACACAGCGCCCAGTTTAATTTGAACGATTTCCTCTGGGCATCCGGTCATCGCAGAGGTCATCCAGCTCTCGAGGTTTTTCGCAAAATTGCGAATGGCTTGGGTCAGTGCACTGGGAATTGGACGTAGCACATCTGGTATAAGAACATCCACCATATTTTGATAAAAATTGAAATCAATCTGAAATCGAGACGATGCATTTTAATACGATGAATGGATATTAAAAAAAGATCGGCGCGACTTTCTCCTCCAAATAAATACCTCTTTAATGAATTCCTGAATGGCTTTACACTGAAGTAAATTGTACAGTTTATATTTGCTGAGATACTTTTCTTCTTCGCATTCATCGCCGTTGTTGTTGTCTTGGGCTCGCCAAAATTCCCTCCACAACGATTCAATAGTACTGAACTCCAAATTGAGGATGGCATCTAAAAATGCCTCGCAATGTTCACGATAGATGGACCGTAATGTATCCACATCTTCGTGTGTAATGTCATCAGGCATATCATTTATCAAATCAATTGTTGGAAAGATAGGAATTGCACCATTGCCGTCGCCAAGAAACTAAACACCGACACAATATTTTTGATTAGCACTCAAAATGACGAGAGACGCGAAAAAAAAACGAAGGCGTTTAACAATTGTGGTACATACTTGAGAACATGCTTCATATGATTCAGTCTTTGATGCTGATTTGCGTGGTCTTCCAACGGTGCTTGAGGACGATTGATGGGTCAAATTGTTCGAATGTGTCTGAGCATTGATTGAGGTTTGTGGCTTTTCATCGGTCGCTGATGCCAAACTTGAGCCAGGCTTTACACGTATACCATAGTAATGGTACTTGGAATTGCCTCTAGTGCCCAAGCGACGCGTGCGCAGCCCAGTAAACACCGATCGAATTAATTTGCCAAAGCTAGCTGCATTCACCGCATCCAATTTATGCTCATTACAATGGCGCATATAATGATTGTACAATGTTGATCGTGGCAAACTGACCCCTTCGGCCGTCTCATAGTTCTCCATCAACCACGACACCTGCAATGAAACGGTTTTTTGTTTCAATGTTTTCAAAAGCTTTCAATTGTTGGATTTGTACCCCAAAATGGAGCCTGAAAATATCTCAAACGAAAAATGAAAATAAACTTCAACAAATAATGGGGAAACAATCAATCGTATAAGAAATTGCTATAAAAGTGTATAGAGAATTGCAACAATTGATAATTGAAATCAAACAATTGCAACCTGATCGACGACTAATTACAAACAGATTTGGCGAGGCCAATTGAGGTCATTACGTGTATTCGTGTGTAGGATGGAGACAATGTGCAAGAATAAAAAGAGCACTACCACGCAAATTGAAATACAAATGAAAAAAAGAACAACGAACGAGTTTGAAAATTAAACATCCAAAATCAAAACGAAATGAAGAAGTCAAAAACATAAGTAAACAAATGCATTTTCAATCACAAATGATGTTCACGTTGGAGAGAAAATGCTTACCGTCGCTGGCGATACACGTGTTGCATGTGTTATATTTGGTGTACAATCCGATTCCGACGTAGTTGGCGTGGTTGGAGTGTTTTGCTGGTTGTGAACATACGCTACATCCTATTTCAAATCGAACCCAATATTTAATGTCAAAATTTTTCTCAAATGCTCATTCAATGAAATTCGCTCGAATATATGCGAAAAATGTTTTATTGGCTATTTTGTGACTCAAGCCGCGAACAACATTTATTTGGTTTGCCAATCGACTCTCGCTTTTTCAAATTTCTTTTACGATTCAACAGATATTTATGAAATCACGAACTTTGATAATCGCGCACAAAATTCATGACAACCGTTGTCATTCCACGAATGGAATTTCTAATTGATAAAAATAACGTCAAATTTATTTCAGAATTTAACTGGTTTACCCCTAACACCTTCGGTGTAATTATATATTGATTAATCAAAGTAATTGAGCTAATAATTGAAAATACTTTGCAATTTTTGGTCGTTGGATTACTTACGGCAGATATTGCTTGCGGTGATTCTCGCGATTGACTGGCCAGCAGCGCTTCTTCAACTGGTACAATGTAAGTTTCACCCTGATGATTTCCCGTTGCTGAATACGATTCGTTCGTTGTATAATATTGCTGTTGCGTACCAGACGCATATTCATTTACATACACCGGATAGGCCCTGTAACCGATCAATAATATGATCACACAAATTTGCTTTAGTTAAAACTGTTCTCAATCATGTAACGATTGAATTTTAAAGCCCCACTTCTCTTATAAATTAATTCACTTGCACAGAAAATATTCTAAAAATATATAACGAATAAAATATGGGCATAATTACATTTGAGACTGGCCCTGCGCAGTTGTTGCATATAGTCCCGAGTCGACATATTCTACATATGTACCATGGCCAGCAACATTTTCTTGTTGAGACACTGCGATTTTAGAGAAGAAACAAATTTATGAAAAAATAGAAATTTTGAGTTACAATTGTATAACATTTTTGTAATTAATATCTCTATTAATTTTGATGATGTTAGAAATGTATTGTCATAAGATCGATCTACATATTTGATTGGCTTTGCATAGTTAGTATTACAAATTTCGATAGTTTCTAGTATTTTACTCTGCGAATGATGTTTTCTATTCAATTGACTGCTCGCCAAAGTAAAATTGTTCGGAGTTTTTACTCTTTTATCTCTTTTTAAACTTTCTCTTCGGTCTGAATGCATAGAATACTTCATTTTGTTGTCATCTCTTACACTTCACTTTTCTGCTAACTTTTTGGATGTATATTTTGCTGGGTGAATGAGTACTACTAACGCAATGAGCAACACTTCATCTACTCGAAACTAAAACATTGGTGTTCAACAAAGCTTAAAGGAGATTTCGAGCAGAACATATTTTTTACATACCGCAATATGAGGACATATGATTTTGTCGCCGATACATTTTTGTTGCTTTACTTGTTTTCCTTAGGATTAACAAAATAGTAGACACTCGAACTCGAATTTATTCAATTAGCTCACCAATATCAATTAATGTTCCAATTGTATTTTGATTCAGATAATTGAAAGTATTTCTTTTCGGTCAGATAATTATTCCAATTAATTGTGTTTGTACTTTTCAACATTCGAATGAGCTGGACAGAAACAAATACCTAACTCAATGTTACGTGGCATCGACAATGTCTCTTATCCTCCAAGCCGTATTTATTCACCGATTTTTTGCAAATTATAATTGATGCAAATGATCATTATTTGCAGTTTTTTTCCCATCAAATTATTAATAAATTGATTGCACGCGAAAATAAACGATGGCAATAGGAAAATTATTAAAATAATGGATATAGGTTTAAATGCTGTTGGATGAAAATAACACAGTAACTAATGGAAACAACGCACACACAATATCTGTAACCTAGAGGAGCAGACGAAAACTGATCTCCTTGTGGAAAAAATCACATCACCAAAGTAACAAAAACCGGAGAAAATGTGTAATGCGAAGAGTTGAAAATAGGCGTAGTTGACGGATGGTAGTGAAAGTGAACGACACACGGCAAATAGCACACAAAAATGAAGAAAAAGAAGAAGAGGAATCTGAATCGAGCACGGATTCCTCTTTGCGAAAATATTCAATGTTATATGGGATCGTATTGTCGTATAGATTTCGGTATTCTTGTTTCACCTAGCAACACAGGTCACGCGACGATGTTATATCATCAACTGATTTCAATTTTTGGTTGTTGCCGTATCAGTATGGCTTTTTCCGCCGCCACTCCATTTTCTCAAATTAATTGGTCTCTCGCTCAACTTTTTGGCGTGTGAATGCTGATCGTTGCTTATTATTGGTATTATTATAGTACTTTAATGGTATAAACAATGATGGTGAGTTGAAAAAAGCAGAACCTTTCGTTTCTGCCACATACAATTATTATATGCGTGTGTATTTGTAGGATCGCATATATGTGCGCAAGGAAGAGAGAGAGAGAGAGAGAGAGAGAGAAAAAAAAAAAGGAGAGCGCGCGGGACAGAGAGAAAGGGAGTTGGGAGAGAGATTCATATTTATTCGGATGTCTGTTGATGCAGAGTGAGGGAAAGGTAAAATATCTGCGGTAAAATGATTTCATTTTGCACCCGATGTTTTCGGTGCCAATGACAACGAATTAAACAGAGGAATATCTGAAATAAAGGAAAAAAGCTGCATTTTTCGCGAAAATTAGAAATCAATTCCGAAGATTTTGCGTGTACACATCATCTGCTCGGTAATCAAACATGCAAATATGACATACACGAAAAGAAATCTGCCAAAAATTTTCCGGTATATTGACGATAGTCAGCATGTGACAGGTGAAAGTGATCCACCTACTCGACAAAGTTCACCACTTATCATTTGCCACTCAATATTTTGATATTATACAATTCGATTGCTTTACAGCATCCCGAGATGCGGGCACGGTTGTCACTGCACACATACTTGCCGCCACACAAGTTGGAAAGGAACAATGCATATGCACAGCATCATTTTTGTTATATGCTGAAGAGCTGAACAGCAGCACACGCTTAGCGGATGGATAAAAAAATGGGAGGTGCGATTGTAAGGCAACACCCAGTGCTCAAGAAACAACGAATCGCAACCACTTTGCAAAATGAACAAGACCACGATACAGCATTACAACAAAATTCGGCTTTTTAAGTGGCGAATATCATGATTTCTGCATGAGTCAATAAACGTAGTCACTTTAACTCATCCTTAATTGCCGTTGAAAAATCCGAATTCACAATTTTTTTCGTGTTTTTATTTATAAAAATATGAAAATCTGTGTGCATTATCTTAATCAATTTTGCACAAATTATATCGAGATCGGAACACTTTTTGCCGGACAAATTCCTGGAGTAATCGCAATAAATTACTTAAAATACCAGTTTTCATGTGAAAACAATGTGCAGAATTCGTTGTATTTTTGGTGTTAAGTGTGTCCAAACTTTTCAATTGCAAACGACCCAAAGGACCAATTATTCGACATTTTGCTGATTTCTATTGCACTAGAAAAAGATTTAAATTTAAAATTGCATTTCCAGACAAGTACGACTTTTATCTGTACCACTGCAAAGTTCATTCGTGAAAAGGTGGCTATTGTATTTTTATAAAAATCAGCAGAATTTCTCTATATGGTTCAAATTCAAATGACTTTAATTTCTCGGGAATTTTTGTTTTCAATTTTATATAATCAAATGCATAAAAACTCCAATTTTGATTATCAATGAAGCATATCAACCTTTATTTCGACAGACATTTTCAATGGCTTCAGATGTTTATGTTTTAACAGCTCCAAAGTCTTCTGCATTTTAAATTTGCGGCAAAATCTATACGCATCGAAGTGTCATGTTTGCTGTTCTGAGGCTCTCTAAAAGTTTTATATTTTGTAAATGGGATATTGATTATTTGCTCAAAGCCTATGACAATCGATTTTCTTGAATGAAATAATATTCAATCAAATTTTGTTATTGATTTCAATCGAAACAAAGTAACAAAAAAAACAATCAATTCGAAACAAAAAACATCGGACAAGTGAATAAATCGTTAGTTGGTGGACTTTCAAGTGGATGAAATGAATTGAATTGAATTTAAATATTTTGAAACACATGAGGCCATCGATTTTTGAATTATGTCTTCATAAGAACAAACAAAAAAATATGTTTGGATTTGAGTTCTTACGATAGAATTTTTAATGAACTTTCCTTGGTTGTGTACAGTTAAAAGTTGTTTATGTGCAAATTTTTGTATGAAATCAACATAATTTGGACTATATTAAAATCAGAGGACTCTCCAGTAGTACTAAATTAAACACTTGAAGATGATTTTGTATTTGATAAAATCAAAAAACATGGATTACATTGGAAAATATTGCAAAGAATAAGTGAGATTTCTTCTTTGAAAAGGCAGCGTTTAAGAGCTTTCAATTCGCAATTATGGAACTGAATTCAGCATCCAATTGAATCAAATGGGGTGCACCAATTGCATCAATTTCCATCGATAACGATCACAAGTTGAAACGCTTTATCAATTCGTTACATCTCTCATATTCTGTCTATAATTCAACTATTGAAGCAACCTTTAATGTATTGTTTAGTCGAGATCCATATCAAATTGTGAAAAATATTTACTGAAAACACCTGTGAATGTGCTGCGCAAATAATAAAAATCGGATTTTGTTGTTGTTTCATTGTTGAGAGAGTTGTTTGATGTTTGCCATCGAAGCCCTGCCTCTGTAGAGTCCTTGTCACTAACCAAAATGCTAGAAATTTCTAATCGTTTGATGTGTACACAAAAACACTTTTATGAGTTCAACATGAAAACTTGTTTCGCCGCCTTGCTGTCTCAATTGCCATGTTTGAATGCCTACCAAATACTAATCTTATCGCTTAAATCTCGTTTTTGTTATCTCCCGTTTGATGGAAATAAAAAGTTTCGAACAAAAACACAATTTGCCCTAATTGAGTGCAGATTATTGCTGCGAACGCGAGTCAAATGATGTTCACGGTGCAATATAAACAGCACAGGTCGAATGATGCGGAGTCGCAAACTACGACTAATCAGTTTTCATAAGAAAATTCGAAATCACATCTAATTAGAGCGGATTATTTTGTAAACAAACCAGTAGGGGTGCTGTCAAAACATATGTAAGTTATTATTTGAGTAGCACGAAACAGTATAGTTTATTGAGGGTATTCGTTTCCACGTGCACGCACCACGCGTCTCATTTCACCTCGACTTTCGTTCACAGCGATGATACATTAAGAAAATAAGTGGAAAATGATACAATGTTTTTACCTTTGATTCGGATTAAAAATCCACGAAACCAAATCAAACTTGCACCGAATCAAGCGGCCCTTCAATCATCACATTTCAGCTGCTTTGTTCCGAGTCACAGTGTGATAATAAACACAGCTTCGATACCATAAGGTGAGCGCATGTTTATTTGTCCAAAACTAATAAACTAAATACAAATTTAGATATTGTTCGCAACGCTGTTACGGGTGATGCGCACCGGCACTCGCCTCCATTACAACTAACACACGGATATAATGGGGTGATTGAATGGTGGATTTAAACAGACAATACGAAACAATATTGTAATTATTTCGCATGCTGCATACCAATTTTTTTTTTTTTTTTTTTTTTTGTTCAGCACAAACTGATGTACCGGAAAAATGTCCGAAATTAATAACATCATTATCATTTTGATCAACAGCATCTATTCCTCAACCAATCGTTCATTCAATGAGTTTCAATGAAAAACGCGCACAGATTGAAACTCTCCATGCGTTTTATTAATTATTTCCAGAATACCAAAGTTTGCGGCAATCAAAAGAAATTCGTATTCAATTAATTTGAGATTGAAAAAGGCACATTTTTTGAATTGTGTTAATTTTTTATGCCAGTCTTATTTGACAATTGCTTTCCGGCAATAAGTTACGTGAAATGCCACATTTCAAATATGCATAAAAGTTAACATCATTTCGATATTTTCGTCCAATTTTCCATAAATTTTTCATTAAATTGAGATTATTTTTTATTTGGATAGGACCCATGACTAGCTGTTGACGCGTTATTGATAATATCCGTGAAATGCGGCCTCTTTCCATTTAAACATTATTTTCGGGGAACGCGTGCAAAGCATTTTATTTGCAGGTGTACATTTTTTCGGCTTTATGCACATCAAGCATGCACCATTGTTATTTGATAGACTATGCTCGAATTATTCTGTTGTATTTTTATAGATAATTTTCATATGAATATCGTTTTCAATATTGCCTGCTCGTGCATATATTCGCCGTACGAAAGGGGAACCGTGATTGCTTTCACACATCATTTTGATTTAGATATCTGAAGCGGCATTGAACACTTTCCAGGCCAAGAGGAGGAATTTGGAATCTACCGAAACACGTTTTGCAGGGAACTGATTCGAAAAGGTAATTTTAGAATCACCGGCACGGGCCGCGATGATGACATTTAATTCGCGATCGGTTTGAAATAATTGTGTGAAAAAGATAATCAAGTCTTAAAGATCTGAAGTCTATGGTCAGCAATTTGATCAGCTGTGAAAAAAACTGAGATTTGATAATAGAAATATTGAGAGTGTTCGTGATCCGAAGAAACGCGAATTACTAAATGTTTGGGTAAAATTGTTGTATGGAACGAAAAATTTGCATAAAATTCATGGAATCCCGAAAGACTCCGTATTTTTGCTAATATAAAAATAGAATCGAAAGTGAATAAATGTCAATTTTCTGAATTGAAATAACGTATTTTCAGGGGATTCAAGTTCAAACGATCGAAAAAACATTACATAAACAGATATTGACGTTAGAATATTCGTCTAAGCCCTCATATGAATTGGTAAAAATATCCATGGCCTGTAATTATTTGAATTTAAAACTGTGACAAACACAAAGTGAAAATCCATCAGTCCGATGAATATTTTCGCATTTTTCGGGAAAAGCGTAAGAGTAGGTTGCAAAATGTTGACAAATATTAGAATTTTTGGAAGGCATCATGTTTCTCGAAAAATTTATTTTCCTTTTGGGTCCCACTTTTTAAATCAAAAACATTACACATCAGGAATCTATTCATATTTACGTTAATTTTTTGATCGATACGATTTGCCTGTGTCGAAAGCACGGAGACTAAAATGCATGTTTCATATTACCGACAATATGGATTATTTTTACTTTTCTTCCGGATTTGTTCACCTTAAAATTCAAATCGATCCAAAATTACGTAGAAGTATACGCCAACTAGCATCTGAGAATATTGTGAAAACAACCTCTTCATGTTTTAACGATAAAATAACATTTTACTGGTTTAATGTAGGAAAATATTGGAATCAATTTTTCGGAATAATCGTTCGATTTGTTTCTTCTGCGAAAATTCTCGTGGTGAATAATACAGAGCATTTCTTATAATATTCAGTGATGTTTCTATGTTGAACGCTTTACAAATAGAATATAATTGAAAATCGCCCAAATGCGTGAGAGTCGTAGTCTGCGCATTTAAGATCAATACACTCAATTCTCTGAAAAAGCGGTTCAATATTATTTCTACCCTCTTGAAAAATGACTAATCTGTACTTGATTTAGATTGAAAGTTCAAAATGTAGCAACTTGTTCTTGCATCGTTCTATCTAGAATTGTCTGATGCTATCGAATTATTGTATTAATTCTCACTTGAACATTTCAACTTGACGCTGTTGTATTATTCCAATAAATAATCATTGTTCGCGGAATCATCATGAACGTACTTGACGATATCTTGAATGTTCGTAGACAGAAAGGACTAGCTAGAAAGAAGTTGATCTTTATCAAACAGCTTATATCAATTAATATGATCGAAATCAGTATAATTTTGATAAAATAATTTTAAAACTTAAAGACATTTCTTTGTTTCAGTTCTCGAACGGGAATATGTTCATATGACGAAAGAGAGAGATAGGGAGAAAGAAAGAAATTGTAATTAGAAAATAATTCACTCACCATTGACTGTGATGAAATGTGGTTTGGAGCTTTCAGAAAGATCCGTTGCTTCCTGAGTTTGTACGAAGGCGACTTGAGCGGTGATCTGTTGCGAATTGGAGCTACTTGGTGATGAGGCAACAGAATTGGTCGGCAAAATGGTTGATACAGTGATTGGTGACTCATCTGTCGAATCGGTCTGATCAATGGGCACAACATCAATAATTGACACACCATCCGGAGTAGTACCAGTTTGAAGGATGTACTTCTTCTGTGCGATATATGTATGCAAAATGAAGAAAAAACAAAAAAAAATATTTACAATTCCATAAAGATGCCGAAAGGCTTCTGACAAAAATTGTGATTGATTTTTACCTGCGTGTGCGTCTGCATGATGTGAATTGGCGCATTGTTTGTGTCGGATGACGAAACTTGATTGCCGGCATCGGTGATGGTGACAATTTCACCATTCGTTGCCGAAGTGGCCATCGTTGTTGGTGATTGGTTCGATTGAACTGTAGTCGAACTGATCTGGTTGCTTGGTGTGATTGTTACAAAATTACGTTGCAATGCCAATTGGGCCGCCATATCGTCCGCTCTCTCTTTGTGCCGAATGGAAACACGTTTGACAAGCTTTTTTCTCGTTTTTGTCTCCGTTTTTCTCGATTTTCTTATCACGGTATCACGTTATTTCAAAATTGAAAGCAGCTTGAGCGGCTGCTTAGAATGATTGTGTGACACAATGTAAATAGCGATCTAGCCAATTTCGTTTGGGGCTGTTTTTTCAAAAGTGTTTCATTCTGAATGGGAAAAGAGAATTTATCATAAAATGTAATCAAAGAAATTATTAGAATTCAACGAGTGAAAAACGGAAAAAATACTTCTTAATTATCTCTATTTCTTATCAAAAACACAGTCAAACAAATAGTAAGGAATCAAGAGTGAATGGTATTTTCTGGGCTTAAGGATTGGGGCGTTGCTATGCTTTGAAACTCTTTAGTTTAGAAGATCCACATAATACACTTATAATTGTTGCTATGGTTGCCAATTAAGCATTGCCACGGTTACCGTATACCCGACTTATTCCCATTAAAAAAGGTCCATATAGACATACACACGTTCACACACAATTCGCACGAATCATGATTTGTTGAAATCACAATGTATCCAATGAATGTAAATCGCACCAGAGATATTGTAAACAAAATTGAGTGACAGGGCAATATCTTGTTTGCCTTTGTTGAAACTTCGAGAGCGCAAAAATGTTCTTTGAAGTCAATATTAAAGGAAATTCTTCGGAAAGCTTTTGTTTTTTGATTTTTTTTTTCGGAAAAAATTGTATGATCGCAAAAATGAAAAAAAAAAACACGACAACTAAACCACAGGAACTTTGATATTCAAATGAAGCGGATTGGTTGAGCTCGTGCAATACAGACCTTTGCTCGCCACTAGACCATTTTATGCTCTAGCAATAAATGTTATTTCTGTTAATTTTTTGTTATTGTAACGTTCCTCGGCAGAATATGAGAATACACGTAAAACAAACCGTTCCAAAGAGAAACAAAATAAGAACAGAGATAATTTTATAATATGCACCGATGTGCCCATGTGTGTGCGTGTGCAGCCGTCAAATGAACAACGCACACACTGGCGAACGCACACTATTGATCAAATACGTTTTTTTTTTTTGTTGCGTTTTGTTCATTATTTATTCATTTTACATTCGATTTTCGTTGTCTATTAACTTAGCACTAGCACCAATTCAACCACTGACATAATTGTTTAGCATTTATGACATTTGTTTTTAATTTCGATTGCTTTAGTGAATGCATGGAAATAACGCCAAACACATACACATCATGAATTCTGCCTTTGATCTTTCGGCTGGAGAGTGTTGTGCTTGTTGTGATGAAAATTTTTAGTCAGAAACTCTTTGAAGATTAGAGATGGAATCCTAAAAATTGGCATTAAACTTGGAGTTTCATTTTGAGAAGTTTCCCTTTTCCACCTTCGGAAGTTTTATAATAGAAAACAATTCAGCGTTTCTAAACCAAAAACAAAGGGTTTTTTTATCGGTGAAAAGCAACGCGACAGATACAAGCTATTCGTTATTCTCACCAGGTGTGTGTATTTATGAAATTTGTGAGTGCGATACTCATTTATTCAGAAAACGAAATTAATCACCACCACCAACTAAATGTCATTGTTTACATAAAATAGAGGACTTGCATTCAATTTTTCTGCTCCCACACACAACAACAGCAGCAACGAAAAAAACAACGAGCACCTTGCGATTTTGAAATATGGTCAGGATGCAGCGCATTGGACGGTGGTTTATCCTTCATTAAATACCTTCTGTTTTATGTGCGTTGTTTCTTTTCACATTTCAAATGCGGAATTTCATCGATACAACTATGCCCTATCATTATAAATGTACGGTATAGATAAATTCATATTTGAAATCAGTGAAGCGAGTCGGCAAGCTGCTTCTGAATGCAGTGTACAAACGCACATGTTATTTGCTTTTCCTTCACATTTGCGTTGCCCACGAACCCACACACACCTGGGTGTACTATTTTAAACTAGCACGCGTATTTCAATGCACCAAGTCTCCGGGGGATCAAAGTAAAATGAGGAAATCACGCGATATGGTTATGGGCATGGACAATTTGAATTATCACCGTCAAGTAACATTTGTGATTGCTTTCTGTGATTTTCGGCTCGATGCAAATGATCCGTACAGAGAACTTTGACAACTTTCTTGATGTGGAAAATTGTGTAATTCAGGATTAATTAAAAAAGAATTCGCAGAAAAACTTGAAATGAGCTTCTTTTCGATGTCACATCAATAAAAATAAATGACATTCCGATTAGAAATTTCAACTTCAAAGAGAACAACACAAATTCGAATAATTGGATCCAATGGAAAAAGTTTCTTAATAAAATTCATTGAAAATTTTTCAGTGCACATCATTAGTACAGCAACATGAATCCATCACATTGGAACCTAATAGGATCAAGGCTAATGATCTTTCACCATCCGTAAGATTCATATCATAACACCACCAAATCACAACAACACACAACGGTGATAGTGTCTGTTTTTGACAGCCAGAAATAATGGAATGCGTTTAGCACTCAAACCTGAATAAGTGGATAAAAATGGATATGGCCAAAATAACAAAAACAATAGCAAACACCGGCGTGAACCGCGAGCCAAATGTCTCATCAAACAACGCATTTATTGATCGAAATAAATTTAAAATTTTAATTTAAATACCTGACTGCAATGTAAGTATACAGTATTTTGGATGGCAATAACATGTTATGCCTTCTGGAAAAATGGAACGGGAATCGTGGAACCGCAACTAATTGATTGCTGAACGATTTGTTTTGATTTATTGAACACTACAAATGGGCACGTATTTTTGATATTCGCTTCAATTCACCATCTCTGACGATTGATTTTGAAATTGTTTACACAATGCCATTGGAATCGCCTCTAATCATGCGATTGACATTTAATTCAATTTGACCGATGTATTTAATCAGACCGATAATTTATTGCCGTTTCGATTGCACACGATGTGTAAAATGACCAAAATTAAATTGATATTATTCGATTTTGAACATTTCAGTGATATTGAATAGGCTGGTGTGAATTATATTTTTAAATGCACAATAATTACAATTTTCGGAATTTGTTGTCTTGGTTGCTAGGGTCTTGTCACCTTGACTACGCGAACACAAAAATATTTTGATATATGTGTACCTTTTTTTGAGTGTCTATTTTCGGAAGTTACACTGATGATGATTATGATGCCATATTGGACTTGCGCACTCAATCACATTTTGGCCAACAACTGTTTTATTGTTTCACCATTATTCTGTGTTATTATTGATGGCAAAAAACAAAATTACGTTCGTCGTCTAAATATTGTGGCCAGCACATATTACACAAACAATCAACATTTGGAAACGACAAAACCGACTAAATCATCGGCCACTTTTCGATCAAAGTAGGAGTTTTTGTTGACAATTTTGTGATGTGTGTGTTTGTTTATGCAAATTTTGACGTTTGTCATATGAGAGCGGTGACTACGATCGGCAATATCAACAAATGAATAACATTTCTTTCTAGTTTTCAATCGATTCGAGAATAATTTTCAATTGAAATTGATATGGTATTTGCATATTTTGCTTGGATTTATATTGATTAAATATTGCACTGTTTATTGCAATTGAAATTGGCTATTTTTTATATCTCATATATATTTTACCAAATTTTTATGTACTAATTTATTTGACACATCGAAATGTCATAATAGTCGAAACGTCATAGATACACGGATGGAGAGGCTCATATCGTGCAAAACAGATATTGCATGCTATTTTTTTAGATTTTTTTCATGCAATCGTGGACATTTGGTGTGGTTGAAATTGTGAAAATGTCTTTTTTCTGTAAATATTTTTTGAATCAAACGAAATAAATATGAAATAAAAAGATGATCATTTTCATGAACAAGCTTCGATATACACTGAATTTTAATGGAGAAATTGATGTGTAGAGACATCTTCCACAAGTAAATAGAAATAGGTGGGAAACTTGATCTGAATTCAAAGAAATAGCAACAGATGGCACATCAATCGAGCATTTTGCCGGATAACTTTAAATGCTATCGACATAAAATGCATGTGAGCCAAAAGACAGAAATCAATAGAAAGACATTGAAAAAACATTTATCCGTGAGCTTTGCACTTTCATAATTTATAATAAGAACGGCGCTGATGTGAGAAATCGTAATGTAGAAATGAATCATTCGAAAGGCATATCGCGTCGAAATTGAAATGAGCTTCCAATTTCGTCAAGCCATCGCTCTTACTATAACCATGATTTATTGAAGTGAGAATCCATCATTAACCCCAACTAATGTTTGGCGTTCATTATTAATTTTGTCCTTCTTCTTGTTTTTCTCCTCCTTCGAACCGCCGTTACAAATCAATATGTCTGACTCAAAGATATTTATCAGCAACGTTTACACAATTGTATTCTTTCCTATATTCAAATATGATCGAATTGTTTTTCTTATTTTTTCTTTCAACTCGAATATTTAAAATTTTTGACCATATCATATTTTTTTTTCTCGTTCAATACAGACACGTATCGAATTTTGATGATGCAAATCGCAAAAAAAATCATAATTCATATAAGAAGAAGAGAATAAAACGATGATTTAAGTTTGTTGGTCGTTTGCGGTTCAAAGCATCATATCATCTTCGGATGTCTTCAATCCAATTGAATCGAACGATTGATTTCTTTTCAATACACACATATATTCTGTGCATGTGTGATGATTCCGCTGATTCCGCTGATTCCTACACGCTAGCATATCATTCCGATGCCAATAAATGGATCCGATTTACCACTAATTTTATCTTTCGATGGAATTGACTGTTAAGCTAAAGCGCTTTAAATATATGTATATATATATATATATATATATATATATATATATATATATATATATATATATATATATATATATATATATATATATATATATATATATATATGTATTGAATAACATTTTCTTAGGCTTTTTTTCCGTCTGTCTATCGTGAATTTATTCATTGGGTGATTTGATGCGTGTTGGCCGCATAAAAGTGTGACCGTTTCAAAAGTATCTGGCCTACAAAATCTCCTTGAAAGAACCTTTCAAACAATTTCGAAACGGGCACATTTTATGACGATTAGACAAGGTTCGCCTTTCATTCAAAATGTGAATAGTATTAGCGCGCTTTCATTTTTTTCCCTTTGCAATACTACGCACGTACGTAACAAATACACATACATAGGGAGCAATACACCCTGACATCACAGCGCCGCACACAATTTCAATGGTACACACGTTAAAACTATACACGAGTCGCGCACATAGACACACACACACTCGCGCGAGCGAGTGATTCGGTCGGAGGGTGAATATGCTTACGTGGTTGTTTTATCGGCAAGTGGGCACGAGACCGATGTCGCAATCGATTCACTGAACGACGCAATGTCACACACCTCTCGTATGCGAGCGTGGTTATCTCTTTCACATTTATGCATAAAGCAGTGAAATTTCATTCAGCAGCAAATCAGTGTGTGAACGCCGTTGTTGCCGTAACTGTCGTTCTAGGATTTGTACTCTTGTTCTTTTATCCAATTTCGTTATTGTTGGCCCACTTATCGAGGAAAAAACCAACAGAATACAAGTTTCATGCACATTTTTAGTGTAAATAAGAGGAAAACCAATTTACCAATAAACATTCCCTTTGCATTTTCTTAAATAAATCCGTGGATGCCAAGTGTTGGATAGTTCTCACTAAAAAGTGGAATTGTATCGAAAAAAAGAAACCAAAATTGTAATAATACGAAAAAATCATTCAATCAATTAAGAGAATAGTTGTATTTTTGTGTGTTAAACATTGAAATTTTGTTGTTCATTCTGTATATCTTGAATGGCCAAGTGAATTTTGGATTTGTTATTTGGAAGAAAGCAATGGTTTGATTTATTATTCACACCACACTCGATTCTTTCGAGATGCGCTCCAAATTATTTGTCCAGCGAATTAAGATATTTTGCATATATCCATGAATCGCAAGAGAGATCCATTTAGAATCTGTAGACATCATTTGAATTTCTTTTTATTTTCCACTCGTGCAACAACAACAAACCTATAATAGATCGAGAGTTGAGTTTTCCATACCTATTTTATATGTATGCTATGGATACAACATTTCCATTAAATAGCATGGAGCTTTATTTTATCGATCCGTTTTGAAAATCGGTTTACGAGAGAACGAAATGAAACGAAAAATCACATTCACCCGCTTCGTATCGTATGGAATACGTGTGCGTGTGTGTGTGCGAACGAATCGAAGTAGCGAGAGTGCGAGTAGCGCTGTGTCGATGTGTGAGCACGGCTCAATCGCTCGCTCACTGGAGTGGATGTCATTTTTCCCTCAAGCATTTTTCTATGGCAAGTGATTTTTCAGCCTGCTCATACTGCACGTTGCTGCTATTTTCAAGTGTTGGTTTTATTTTATAGGGAAATATTCTGAATGTATGCGAACAAACACATAGTCAGTGTCGGTGCGAGTAAGAAAAATAAAGCTTTTTTCCACTCTCCATTAATATGAGTTAGTTTCACGAGTGTAAACTCCATTTCTCAACACGATATAGTTTTATCGTATACATTTTCTTTTCGATTCGAATTTTTGTTTCGCCAGTGCGATAAATTCGAGATTGATTTGGCCATTAAGAAGACACAAAATCGGCCGCTAAGTACTTAGCTGTTGATAATTGTTTCGATTATTATTTTTTTATTTTAAATCAGTGCTTGTTTTGCATTTACCGAATTTTTGCAGCAGAAATTTAAAAGCCGAGGCTTCGAACGAATCGAAACGGTATTGAAAAGACTGTGAAAAATGGGTGGTATAACAATCGCAATGTGTAAATCCTAGAAGACAAACAAATTATCGTTTCGTTTGGACACATCGTTGACAAACGAGACCTAACTCCTAGATCTCTGCACTCATGCAGTGGAGGAAGTTTACAAGACTGAAAACAGCTACTGGAAATTCGCGTACGCGAAGAATGCTTTGCTGTGGCAGAAGAAAAGTAAGTACCATCATTCATCATTATTCCGATTTATCGTATTGATATGAAAAACCACGCTCAAAGTAAATTGAATGAAAGAGATAAAAGAACCGAATTGGCCAATGAATCCGAAACTAAATTTCAATGTCCTCAATTCACATGGCATCAACGGTAGACGACCATCCTAAACATAGATTGTATGGTTAATCATCTGCCAGAGTACTACGAGTGGACGTTTTTCATTCATGCGCTGGCATCCAATATGATATCTGTATCAATTGATTCGTGCATATGCATTTGGCTTCGATGCGCATCGGCAGTCTTGCAATCGATTCCCATTGCCCGAATTGTTGATAATTTTTAATCAGCTTTTGCGAATACTCTCGCTCGAGTGCAATCAATGAACCGGTTTCGGTTTTTAAAGGCCATGACACAATGCGATTCTCATTCCAATTTGAATGCGAGCAATTGGACTTTGTCAAATGATGTTAATTTCCGACTGAATCTAATATAAATCATTTTGAAAAATAGCGATCATAATGATTCATGCATTGAATTTAAAGTTGACTATTTAAGTTTTGATCTGGGCAAAAAGAAATATTTTTATGAATTATCCACCTGTCCGAACACTAACCGATGGAAATCAAAGGAAATATAGTACATTTTTCGATGAAACTCAAGCCAGTCGGCTATTTTCCACAAGCCAAATTAATGATATGAAATAATTCAAGTGTCGGTAATCGACTTGCAATGAATCACATTGCACATTAAAGCCATTTTTCGATTTAATTGGAAATTAGATATTCCACGCGAAATAAATTAAAGTCAAACCAAACACATAAATTGCTCCGAAAAAAATCTGTTCTTATTTAGTTTAGCCGATCTATCCATTGGACAGTTTCAAAATTACATGCAATATTGCAATTAATGCAACACCATTCTCATTGCGGTGCACATAGATAATAAATTTCCATCGAATACAATCATTCGTTTGACTCGGAATGTGTGTATTGTGTCTGCAGAAAAATCGTTCCTTTTCAGTCATCCGAAAATGATTTATTTTGATTTGAGATAAAGGATTTTTCACGAAATATTGAGATAGACAGAGCGAGCGGGCGAGAGACAGAAAGAGAGAAAGAAAGAGAGAGAGAGAGAGAGAGAGAGAGAGTGAGAGTGAGAGGGTCGGGCGAAAGCAAGATGAAGTATTGCCGGACTAGCTAGCTAGGGGGTTCCGTGCGTTCAGACATACTTCGATACAAAAGTACATCTATCGACATACAAAATAGAGTCAAATAATGCTTAACGTACGCACAACACATAATAGTACGAGTAAATGGAATTTCAGCGACGGCGCATAGGACATTTGCACATCCAACAGTGGTTTGCGTTTGTGCATGTGTGTGAAAAAGGATCTCCTCCACAGCTCTATACGGTCGAAGAATACGACACAAAAAAAAAACATTAAGCGTGTGACGTGCGAGAGAGCACAAGCCAGAAAAGAAAGAAAAAAACAGCGAATGCTAGTCCTTTTCGAATGTTATTTTCATATGATAAATTTTTGGCGTATAGCGCAGGCGTTTTTACAAGTCACGACATTTCACACACTCTTTAATCATAGTAAAAATCATATTGGGACGAAAAGTCTTCACTTCGCTTTGTAGGTTCAGTGGCACACTTTCAGTTTTCTTACTCTCAGCTCCTCACCATACTCAATATTTTTTGTTCTGTTCTGCTCATATCTTGGCTCTGACTCTGGCTCTGGCTCGTTTATGCACACACCAAATCGCTGATATTATATATGATTGCAAACGCATGCACAATGGACATGCCATCGCCATATTTGTTCAAATACAATAACTTGCACAATTTATCCTCATTTGGACGATACGGATAATATGGAATTTTGCCAGGCAAAGAAAATACATTTCAGAAATGCCGGACCCGATTATAAATGATTCTTTATTTTTCTGGCCCGTTTTTCAATGTTACAATTCAATTTCTGCCATTAATTTAGTGCACTCATGTGTGTGCGTAGCATCGGATATCCAATTACAATTGTTACTGGTGCAATATATTACATGAAATCAAGACAGCTTCGCTATCGGATATAATCAAAATGCATGCAGGCGTATCGATGAACGTATTATTTTACAAAATTTTTTGCAATTAATTTAAGGAAAATGGACGATCAGTTCCTGATCTTACTGCAAGTCCAGGCCGTGCACCGCCTGCCCCTATGCCAGCCAATCAGAATGCAGCACTCAATCAAAGACAAATCAGCGTTAAAGAGCCAGTTTTATTGCAAGGTGATTTCCGCAAAGTGTCTGGCATTAGCTCAGAAATATTTCGACAAATTGAAGCTGTTGAAAATGACCATGATTCAAGCACAGCAGCTGCCCTCGAGGTAAGTATTGATATTGTCCGGGTATTTTTATATACTGGCTTTTACTGCTTGCTTGCGCAAAATACAAGAAATTTCTTATCACAACGAATTGTGCATATGTATTTATAGGCAGTTGAACGGCGCGGTGAAATGATCGTCAGAGTCTTGGAGGCAAGATGCATTGGTGGCCGACAAGCAGTTGAATCTGCCCAAAAACTTTTGGCCAAAGGCGATGCAAGACATTCAGTTCAATTGGTGGAAATCGTAAAGCGGCCGGGACAAACTTTGGGATTATACATACGAGAAGGAAATGGTGCCGATCGATCAGATGGCGTTTTTATATCTCGAATAGCTTTAGAGTCAGCAGTTTATAACAGCGGATGTCTTCGGGTTAGCAACTATTTTTTTTAATTTATTTAAATTCGTCTCGATTCGAGTGCAATAAATAAAAAGAACATTTTTTGGACGGTTTCATGTCTTGTCATAGGTTGGAGATGAAATTTTAGCTGTCAATTTAGTAGATGTAACGCACATGTCATTAGATGACGTTGTGATAATAATGTCAATTCCAAGGCGGCTTGTACTGGCTATTCGGCAACGTCGTGGCGGCCGCGGTAGCAATTCACCTGGCCCAACTTTGTCGCGAAACGAACAAAAGCCACCACCGGTAGTAGTTATTAAGCGAGATCTTCGCGATGAAGAAACGGATGAATTGGATCGAGCGTCACGCTCAAGATCATCGCGTGAACGTCGAACTGGCGATGGACGCGAAATGACCGAATCGCGATCAAGACTCGGACTCGGATTGAACAACTACAGTCCGCAAAGTGAACAATTAGATTTATATTACAATTCGCGGCAAAATATGATAAATGAGCCAAATTGGAGTTACAAGCCGCCACCACCGCCGTCTGTTATAACGGAGCAACCAAAAGGACATAGTTTTGCCCCATCAAATGCATACTATCAAAATGCTGGCACATTAGAAAGTCTTGCTGAGAAAGTACATGCATTTTATCCTGGGCCGAGTCGTCGAATGTCAACTGGCACCGGAATGGGTAGCAGCCAATCGCACATTCGCTTTCCACGCAGTGGCTCCGATCAACACCTTCCGCGCGTTGATTGCTCCGATTTCTCATCGCTCACTCGGCATTCGTTACTTCGGTCTAGCTTAAAATCTGGCGTTAACCCACCGGGCGGCACTTTGGGCCGTTACGGACGCTATGAATCTCAACCCTCAAGATCGAAATTTGGACCATCACCCACACAAGTCGCACTGAGGTAAATATTATAAAATTCTTTGTCACACAAATATCATACTTTTTGCTTTGACTGCGCAACAATTTTATGGGAAAATACACTGTTAAAAGCAACATTTTTTCAAATTAGCATTAGTTTAAATTTAGTTGGAATGATCTCATTTGTAAACATTATTGTGAAAACTGTGTTTCAGTAGAAGAGCGCGGCCAACACTCGACTACTCAAGCGATACTGAAGCTACACTTCCTGCCCCACGATCGAGCTATTATTATCGGTCAACAATGAACAGTATACCGCGTGGCGGTACGGCAGCATTGGGCGCTGCAGATTTAGCGAAATTCAATTCTCTGCCAAGAGAACGGCCGGGTGCTCGTCTTGGTCTGCGATCACGATTGACTGAACGATTAGGTGACGAAAGTGATGGTAATATATCGGCTCCAGAGCTTCCCGCACAAGTGCGCGATTTACGCAATCGAATGGTGGCACCAAGCCCATCAATATTCACATCCGATGAATATAGAGCATGGTTGCGACGAGCGCCCAGCAGTTCAGCGATTTACGAACAAATGCGAACATCACGCGACATCCTTAACCAACAGAGGGCACATCGATTCTCTTGTAGCGCCGAAAATATCCATGATGCATTGAAAAACGTGAGTGGAATTCTGTCAATTCACACAATCCAATTGATCAATAATGACTAATAAAATTCGGTTCCTGTTACAGACCGAAAGTATTTATAGTAGTCGAACTGGAGGCTTAACAAATACCCTAGATCGTCATATTGGCGGTCCGCGACCGATGGCTGCAGCTCCAATTCGTTCACTATCCACACAACACATTGGCAGCGGTTTGCCATTACGTTCGCCAAGCATTCGAAGAATGCGACAATTACTTGAATTGAGCGGCACACCAGCTAGTCCAGGCAGCGTTATCAGTGGCCATCAAAGTCCAGCGCCAACACCGAGTATGAACCATTTTTTTTTGTTAAATCCGATCGTAACATTGATTTGCATTTGATTTCGAAATTAACGTATCTTCCCTGACTTTCCCAATGAATAGCACGATCTCAACGTCAAATCGATATAAATCCAGCGGAATTTTCCAAATACAAACTGGAAAAGCCAGGTATTAATCATAAGCTCGTTGTCCTCAGAAACTGTTTAAAATCTGTCCAAAAAACAATTTGAGTTTATTATCTTGAACTTGCAATTAATGGAGCTCATTTGTGTTGTTTAGTATTGGATATCGGTGGAGTGTCTGGAATGATTTGGATACACTTATTGGCTGGTCGCGGTTTGCGAATGACACCCGAAGGCACACAAATGACCCCACAAAATACCGTTAGAGACCTGTATTGTGTGTTAGAATGTGATCGAGTGCACAAAGCTCGAACCGTTGTCCGATCGGGCGATCTGCAATTTGATTGGGATGAATCATTCGAATTGGACTTGGTATCAAACAAACAATTGGACGTTCTAGTATATTCATGGGATCCACAGCATAGGCATAAGTTATGTTATCGAGGTGCCGTTTCATTATCAACTCTACTTAGACAATCGCCACTTCATCAATTGGCATTAAAGGTATAGACAATTGACAGAAAATAAGATATGTTTCTAAATATCTAATAATAAATAGCAATGTTGCAAATTGTGCAAGTACATTGACAACCATGGCACATGCAGCATGCGAGAAAGCTATATTAACGCAGTGGCTATCTTATTCACACACTTTGCATTTATGCTTTGCACATTGCTTTGCGTATGTCAACTCGTTACATATGCCTTTGCACAGCACACATATTTGCAAGACTGTTAAATAGGTCGTCGATTTCTGATTGAAATGAACATAACAGCTGCTTATTGAAATGAATCGATGGCGAAATGTTTTTTCCCTGGTTGTTTGTCGATAGGTTGAACCAAGAGGCACAATTTATCTACGATTACGATACACAGATCCACATACATTATATCGTAGACGAGGCTTGCCCAGCTTACGAGCTAGCTATCCTCAATTGTTCGGCGCCGATTTAGAAGCGGTTGTGACTAGAGAAGCTAAAACGAATCCAGGCCAAGCACCAGTTCCAATCGTACTTCGTCGTTGCGTTGAAGAGATCGAACGTCGTGGACTCGACATTATTGGCTTATACAGACTGTGCGGTTCCGCAACGAAAAAGAGATTACTTAGGTAAAATCAACACTAAACTCAAATAAATAATAAAAAAGATAATTGAAAATTAATGGAGAAAATTAATTTATAGGGAGCAATTCGAACGGAATTGTCGTGCTGTTGAACTTACACCAGATCACGTGCCCGACATTAATGTTATAACCGGCGTTTTGAAAGATTATCTAAGAGAATTACCGGAGCCGTTATTCACTCGATGTCTGTTCCAAATGACAGTAGATGCACTAGGTAAACACATTATTTGTGCACGTGATTTAGACAAAGCACGATTCAACTGTTGATACTAATGATTGTACGTTCTAGGTGTATGTTTGCCGGATGATCCGGAAGGAAATGCGAAATTGATGCTCAGCATTTTAGATTGTTTACCCAGAGCAAATCGAGTACGTGATTTTATTTTATCTGCATTTCAAGTCTGAATCTTAGACAATCACAGACAATTAAATGTATTTATGTTGTTTTTTGTAGGCGACACTTGTATTCTTACTCGATCACTTGTCGTTGGTTGTATCAGCTTCTGAGCGCAATAAAATGTCTGCACAAGCATTGGCCACTGTAATGGGACCTCCGTTGATGTTACATTCGGCGAATAGCCAAACCGGATCTGAAGTCGATCATGCGCAACCAATTGCAGTTCTCAAGTACTTGCTCCAAATATGGCCGCAGCCCCAAACAGTAACTATCTCAGGTAACGTTACCCACAACCAATATTTTGACAACCACATTTTTTCCATTCGACTCAATTAGTTCGGAACGAACTTAAGTATTAAGCTCACAAATTGTTTGAGGCCTCATACCCATTGTTTGTTTATGAATGAACCGTCGATGGGTACGAGCATACATACTTTATATGGTTTAATTCAGAGTCATATGTAGACAGGTCATCGCAACGAGCCTCAAGAGCAGCGTGGAAACAGAGTCAATGCGTTGCAAGTGGACAAATTACGGCACAACCAACATATCACGGGTTCAGCAACAGCATTGGTCGGACAGCATCTACCCTCGGCTACCCACAGCACTCGTCCGTATCAATCAGCAGTGGCTCAGTCAGCTCAATCGCTTCGAGCCTCACCGCGAATAAATGTTAGTATCTTCAAATATCCAACTATTGGAATCAATGAATAAAAAAAAAACGAATGAAAAAGATACCAAAAAACGAAAAAAAGTGTTTAAAAACAGAAATGAATAAAAAGAATGAAATCTTGTAGCTCCATCACTCGGCGGTTCCGGAATCATCGGACTTAATGGTGCACGACCGATCGCAACAGCCACAGCTCGCAACACCCTCCCCCGAAAGTAGCTCGACTTCCACCAATTCAGGTTCAGGATCGGCAAAGAGTGCGTAGAACTTTGCAGCATTGATTCAATTAGTTATTCCATTCGAATTTCTCGATGAATTCAACTCACAATTGTAATTTATTGATAGGTGCTGATACCGTAAAACGTGGTGCCTCGCCGATATCACTAGCTTCATCAATATCGAGTAGCAAACTTAAGGAGAGCAATAGCGCATTTTCAATCAAAGTGAGCAATAATTTGAGTGACGATGCAAAGGAATCATATACGCTAGAGCGTGGCAAAACCAGTAATGGGTTAAGCGCGAAAAATGTTATATTTGCACCAGGTGTGGAAAAATCCTCGTCCGCCTATGACATGCTGAATGAACAACTACAAACAACTGTGAATCATCGGAATCCAATCACACCAAGTTCATCGACGTCGCAGCTGATCAAGCAGACACTATCACCATTGGTACATCATCGTACGCCGAATCCGTTGCCGGAATCGAAGGACACTATTCCTCCGCTCAACATTAAACCGAACAATGTATCATCGTCATTGGGAAACTATCAACTCTCATCAAATACCTCCGTAATGAGTAATAGCAGTGGAAATGCTAGTAAAATCAATTTTTCATTATCGACTGCAAACAACACATCAAACATCCAGATCCAAAAGACATCATCGCCATCTAGAACGTTAAGTAGTAATGCAAATACGTTACCATCACATGTAGGTAGAAGTAATAATATTCATCAGTTCGAATCAAATTATTCGCTTAAGAGTAAGCCAACAAACTTTACAAGCCCAGGCAATTCGCCGTTTAACAATGCGTTAAGTTCGATATCGTCGTCGTCATCGGCGGCGACGTCGAATGTGTCAGTGACAATAGCAAACCAAACATCAACAGCCGTAACATCAGCGAATAGTAGTTTTTCGGGCAACAGTATTTATGGCACATTACCAAAAACCGTTAATTCATTAGGCAATTCGAGCATTCATGGCAATGTATCCGCAGTCGCAAATGAATTTGAACAGTTGATTGCACGTAATGCAAACGGTACTAATAGCATTGGCACAACATCGACAGCCATTTCATCCTCAAATCATGGCAATTACAACACATTGGGCTCATACCGAGTTCAGTATTCATCGACAAATCCGTTTCTAAATCATTTCAATCCAAGTTCAAGCGACACAGACTACAAATTGACCGATGACAAATAAATCTACCACTCACCGCATCTATCTATCTATCTATTTCTGTTCGCCTCTCTCACTTCCAATTCAGAGAGGTTTCATTTGTTTTCATTATGCTTCATATTTATGATTCTTGCTATGTCAATAAATCGAATAATAATCGTTGTTATTGATAGGATAAAACTCATGCATTTCGAGCACAACGCCTGCAAATCTACACGAAAGCTCGAAGTTCAACCTCTTCAAAAGATTACTGAAATGTTGAGAAGGAAAATTCGAGATTTTTCGACCGTATTGTTATTGTTGTATTTATTTCACTTCTCGTATTTAGGACGATCCAAATACTTGTTGAAATAAATGCAGCCAAAAACATTTGTTGTTGTTCGATACTTCTCCAGAAACGAAGCGAGAAGACAAACTTTTCGCCATTCCAATTCGGAATTTTCGAGAAAAAAATTATAAACTCTTCTTAAAATGTTGATTTTTGGCATTTATCGACCTGATTATCGCCTTTACGTTATTTCTGAAACAGCAGCCCGATGCGTCGACTAATCAAAGGTGTGCTATGTCTCACATCATTGTGCACAATGCATGTTGTCGAAGAATACAATAAAATTGGGGCAATTCAGCTTGAGTAGTGGTTCATTTGTGAAGTCCTTCAACAAAGACATTTCAATCAATTCATATTCTATCATTCGTAGCATCAACAGCTCATTCATCTTACCAAATAAATCGCTGGAAATGCCTTAAACGAACCACTTTTTCAGTAATAAATTAGAAAACAAAAATTTTTTCATTTCGAGAGATGAATTTTAAAGTCGATTTATCGATTTCTGTGTCATTTAACAACATGTTTAACGTCTATCATAGAATACAATTTTCTCTAGAAAAAAGAAACAACATTTTTTGGACAAACTTTTTTTTGCATGGCAAAAAAAATGACTTCTAAAGTCGCAAGGGAAAATGTACATAATGTAGCTAAATATTATGGCAGAGATTTTGTTCCATTCCAACGAAAAATGAAAGACGATAGGGGAAATTCGATCAATACAATGAGAGCAATTGTGGTGAGAGTTCTATAGTTCCTCATTCATGAACTATATGCATAATTCGATGTGGCACATATGAAGAGTTACTCTTCAAGAGTATGTGTGCCTTCTTAGTAAATGTATTGATGACAATATTTAGATAAGTGTTTCAAAATGGTTCGATGTTTGCGGCTTTATGCAATACATCGAACACTCGCATTATTGAACGCCTGACAAAACTAGCATAAAATTGATTCAAAACAAAAATCGTATGACGGAATATTTTAGAGAAGTAAAAGCATAAGAAACAGTGCCATTGAACAGCATAAACCAATCTCTTGACCGATTCTAAAGTGGGAACCAACCAAATCATTGACATGAACAAAATGTCGCTAAACGAATCAGCAACCAGTTGAAGAACACAAAAGTACTATACATAACAAGTACGATTAGCCAATAAAATATTAACAAATGAGGGAGAATTGGCATAAGAGCGCGATGAATTGGCATTATTCGATCGCAACTCCGGCGTAAATCCAAAAATAACGCTCAATTTACTATTAAATCTTCAGCGAATTGTTACCAATTCGAAGATACATACTAAGAAGTAAAAACACACGTTCAAACGGATGGATTAATCTCCAACTTTATCGAAACTGTAGTGATGAAAATTCGCTTGAGCAATTTTTTGATAGAAAACTTTATTTATATTTAAAAAAAAAAAATTTAAAAAAAAAATCACACCGAATTTATGATACATTTACTGCTGCATGCTTTCATCTTGTTCAGACTTCATTTGTCAGTTACAAGAACTGTTGTTTGCTATGCGCCGTTTTAATAGCACTTTCACATTTAAGAAAAAACCAAAAGTCATTCATTACCTTACAACGTTGTATTTCCTTCCGAATACACAGCACTGATTTTAATGTGTGTCAATATTTCCAAAACATATTTACTGCATAAAATACGAGTAAAAGAAATCAATTAACCCTAGGTACTTTTTAGTCTTCTTGAAATGCATTCTCTTTTGCTCCGGTCTATTACTTTATGCAAATATACTTTTTAAATATATATATTTAGAATGCAGCAAGTGAATAGCAAATGTAGCGAATTTACTGAGAAAAAACCAAATTTAAAATCTTTCCTGTATTCTACCTAAAGTTGTAATTTCCAATCGAATCAAAATCTCAAATTTAGTAAATGCCCACATCTATTTTGAACATTTCACTCGAATCATCACAAAACTCAACAAAGATATAGAGATGAAAATGGTCATTGCTCTCAACATACACACCAAAATATATTCCAAAATTATTGAATGTTATAGCTGTTGTTTAAATGAATATGTATCTGTCATTAATTGCATAAAATCTATAGAAAAGAAATGAAAACGTTCTCTATCGGAATATTTAGAAAACACAAACAGAAAATATTTAGTGTATTCACAAAATTCCGTTTATTTTTTCTCGATTGTCGCGTTTCTGTTAAGCTATCAGGCGTTCCGTACAATAATATAAAAGCACCAAAGTCACATAGCACTTGATATTATTTAGGATTATGATGGCTTTTTTGTGCGATCTCTTTTATTCAATGTTCTGCTTTTTGCTGGTTCAAATGGAACACTTCCGTGTTATTCTGTGTACATATTTTGGATAAGGACATTGGATGATTTTTTAATGGACATTTTTCGGTCAATTTCACTAGAAACGATTTGTGTGATTGATATTTCGATTGAATTAAAACTAATATCGCATTACCTAACTTTTGAATGCAATGAAACTGCTGAAAATGTTGCAATCTGTCAAATGAATATTGCGTTTGCCTTTACGTGGCTAAAAATGGTCCATTTATTTTATGAAATTATATCGAATATAATATACGTTTGCGATCGTTTTAACTAGTTGAAACGTGGCATTGATGAGTACTTTGCTGACAAAATCATTTTTAATTATTTAATGTTTGCTCATCTATGAAACTCATATCGTTTCGTATTAACTAAAACATTTTGAATCGTATATGTGAAAACACCAAGCATTTTCAAATCGAAGGGCGAGATAAGAATTCCATCAAAGATATGTCAAATACGAATTATAAAGCTCGAAGACATTCGAATCTGATACAAGGGAATGCTTCGAAAAATTCTCGACGAAGCTAAGCGTTGCATTTTTTATTCAGTGCATTCGAAAAACCGGTGAAAAGATCGCAGCAATTGCGGAGAAAGCAAATGGTTGACCGAAAATCGGAAAATTTCATAAAAACACTTCATAAAAGTCGAGTTTCACAAATGAATTTTTCTTTCAATCTTCTTAAATTCCAATCAACTTCTGCGAAATTTGACAGACACAAATCTAACTTGCTCTCGATTTCGATGAAAAAATATACGAGTTGCGAGGAACATTTCAAATTAAAAGCTTTATAATCAATGAAATTCGGAAACGCCAAAACTATGAAAATGTGCGATAAAAACATTTATTTGATTCAATTAAAGCCATGGACAATCGCTGAATATTTTATTTCGTTAATCATTTTTAGCAATGGGGTGATTAAACCGTATATTAGATAACTGTTCGCTTTGTTGCTGTTGTGTCTGTCTTTGTCACTGTAGATTCGGCCGTTCAACAAATGAATATATAAATATAAAGAAAATAAATGAACACACGAACCAAATACACACAATTAACAGCACGCATATTCTCTACCTGGGCTTGTTGTTATATCATTGTTCCATATCTTGTGCAGACAAATGTTGTGTGAGGAAATGTGAAAGGAAAATTCATATATATTATGATAACAAAATGTTTAATCAGAAACATGAGATGGAGGAAAGCGTAAACATAAACTAGTTGAAATGAATAAAAAAAAGTAAGTAAAAATAATAAATAAATGAAATAGTAATAATAAATGTATTGAACGGGCTTAGGTCTAATTGTATGTCAGAGACTTTAGGACGCCCAGCACTGTTCCTATTAGCTCCATCAATGATATGTAACATGTACATGCATCGTTTAATGTGGAACATTGAAGTTCACTACGAAAGGATGTCTCAGCATATTTGGGCAACACATAATTTTCGCTATAAAAGCGGAGAAAATTACGAAATCTCAATAAATACTTTCGAATTGGGGCAAATATGCGGCTGATACCCAAGGTAGCAACCACTAATGTATTATTTCCACAAACACAACCAAAACTAATGACATGGGAAAAGTAGCAAAACAATAGATTATTATATATTGAAATAGATGTAAAACGATGGTTTGAATATGTGCACAATATCCATATTAACAAACATAACTAACATTTAGATAAAAATTAACAACGATATATTTATGTGCTAGAAAAGCCATTATCCAGAAGAGACAAAAAATAAAACACATTCACAATAATTGTGAAGTAAATGAAAATGCGATCAATGTCGCAACGTAAACACATTCCATGTATAATCCAATGAATGAAGAAGTAAAGCTAAAACAAGAAAGAAAAAAACACTGAATAAAAAAATGAATAATTATGAACATAGCAGAGAGCGAAGTGTCGCAATCTCACCAACAACCAGGCGACACCAAAATCATTTCAAAAAATCGTCACACACGATTTATATCACACATATTTTGTTTAAGACTGAATTACTGAACATTTAATCGAGAAATTTCCACAAAAAGCTAAGGAAAATTGACTTAATCAATATATAGCATGAACATAATATTAACGCATTTACATGGGTCAATATTTTTCCGCGAATATGTGTCAAAATGCCGCCCTTAGTCTTCAATTTTTCGAAAGCGTCCCAGAGGCAAGAGGCATTCACTCGCAATTCGCACTGACATTGACAACTCGTAGACAAAATTTGTGTAGCTTTTGTATTAGTCTTTTTTTGCGCAAATGTTAATTATAACAAATTTAATAAGGCCACAACTCAGACTCGACAAACAAAACAAATGGTATTTTAGCCAATCAATACTTTAAAATGACATATTTCAACATCATAAAGCATATTTTGCTTTTATCATCATTCATACACTACATCATGCTGACAATGACAGTTTCCCCCAATTTTACAAGCGTTTTTCCCTTTTTCGGAAAACGCAACAGTTTCATTCCCTTCCTCTCATCCTTAAATCAAACGACGAACTATTCTCGGATTAATTTTAATAACGTTCATCGAATGTCATGTAATCGCACGTCTTTTTATATCAAAGCAAATGGACATCTTGAGAGCCGGTCATAAAATTAAGATAAGTGTTGGCACATCCACACTTTTACCAACTCACCGACCAACAATATTTCGTGTTTCTCAAAAAGTGCATTTATTCTTTAAATGCATCATATGTTTTTGTCCTTTCCTCCGGTTACAACGAATCTTCTGAACGTCCAGAGACCAATTCAAACCGATAGACACCGTAATATTTCGTAACACTTTTAACCAAGTGGCAGTTTAAAAATAGCATGATGGTCTATATAAATTTCCAATTTTTGATGCTAATTCTAGTCAATTTTCTAACATTCAGTGTATTTTTATGAACTCCACAAAAGAAAAACAAAAACAAACTAAGAAACAACAAATACACACACATCGATTCAGGTATATGGATCTATTTCCAATGGATTGAACGCAGCGCGTTACATTCTCATTCATACTTTCAACAGTTCATCAATATTGTATTTTTATTAAATAAAACGACTAACTTTCTCATTTTGTGAACAAACATTTGCAATTGAGAAACAAATAAAACAAATAAACTAAATAAAGTTGCATATCATAATAGACTTAAAACAATGCATAGATTGAGAGAGAACACGGAACGAACAACGTGCTATTCGAACAACTGAAAGTTTATAAAATAAAAACCATAGCCAATTTACTTACGATTATAATAGACAATTTACAAATTTCAGACGCCACTTACATACCGTTTTGACTGATCCGTATTCCCCCGACGGAGAATTTACCAATAAACAATAACACCAACATAATGAATGAACATGAAAACACACCTATTCAAACGATTTATAATTATCTCCATCATCGATTTTTAACGATTATCGTTCAGAGTTTATAAAGAAAGCTTATGATACAAATTGGACTCAATTCAGAATACAATGAGAAGAAATGCCATTTTTATTAACATCACGGAAAAAATCGCACAACCGAATTAGTCACAGAAAATGCTTGGAAATTCGCCTAATAACATTTTTAACTCAAATATTTACGAGCAAACACGTTCCCAACATTTTTGGAGATATTTCATTGAAAATATCCTCAAAATGGATACCGTTGGAGCAATTCGTCCAAACGTTCAATCCACTTGAAATTTTATGTAATTTTTGAATTCAAACATAAAATTGATAAACGATCATTATAAAACATAGTATGGAACATTTTTGTCCGTTCGGAAAGAGGTCGACGACAAAACATGCTTTTTTGCGAAATGTGCATCGTAAATAATGCCACTTTTACGGCAAACTATATGAATAGAACGACATTTGTCGACATTTTCGATGGATACGACAAAAGAATTGTAATCATCGCACAAACAAACCATTCTGCTCTGGGTTCATATAAAAATCCATTCGATTTCTCAATCCTCGATATCCCGTAATTTAAATAACAAAGCCGAATTTTTCAAACATTTTTGAGAGGATTTAAAACATTGTATAGTTAATATATTTTAAGACCTCTGCATTGATGCATTGTTCCAGCAAAACAAACGGAGCGTATTGATAGTCAATGGTTATAACAAAAATCTGCCTAAATCTAATGTTAGATTTGATTTTTTTTTCAATGTTTGATGTTTGATTTCTAAATTTCGTTTTGTTATAAAAAAAAATCGGTATATTTTCTTCTTTTTAAAATTTTACAATATGAAAATTAAATGATAATTTTTGGCATTGAAGTGAACAAAAATATTTTCTAAAATGAAACTTATTTTTTAAGCAGTAAAAAATAAAGTTCATTTCCAGATTCAAATATTCAATTTAATGAAAACATCAAAAAATTATTCAAAAAAATTGGAAATCAAATAATTTGATTCAAATTGAAAATGTATCAACCTATTTTCGCGGTCTATAAAATGCGTAACATTTCATGGAATAAAAAAAAATAAATGATTGAATCAATTAAATTTAGCATAAAAAAATTGGCATATAAAATTTCAATGAATTCTCCAGGCTTCGGTAAAATGTGAAAAAACACGTGCATCGATTTTTTTTCGTTAATGTGTTCGCCAATGTGAGAAAGAGGTTGTGTGCCGAATTCGAAGACTCGAAAAACGTCTCAGCCGAGCTGATATCAATACGCTCCTTCAAAGAAATTTCTGGTTTTTTCTTGATTGTACAAAAAACATTCCGAATTCATGTGTTCAACTCGAACAATAACAATATTGATAAAAACTGTTAAAAGACGGTTACTCTACCGATATGACGACGTATTTAGTTGATTAATTTCATTTTAACTGTTTCGTTTTTCGAAGAAAAAAAAACGCAAAACTTGAATTCATATCTTCTTGACACGTAGATACTTAACTCATGTTAATCATAAAAAACAGCTCCTGAAATGAGTGAATAATTTCAAGGCCAATTAGGTTCGCAAAAACCAAAAGTATACCTAATTTCATAACTTGTACATGAAATTGATTGTTGCACAGAGTTAAAAGTGAACAAAAAAAAAGTAACAAAAAATTATTGAATTGCACGTAATATTTAGTATAATCTCAGATTTAGAATAATAATTCTAAGAAACAAGCTAAAAAATGTAATGCAAAACAATTGCAAAAATTAACCAAACCAAAAAATTGTTTAGTTTTTTTTTGCCTGAAATCATTCGCTGCTAAGAGAAATTATTTGATGTATTTTATTCAAAAATTGATTGAAAATTTCGAATCAATTTATTTTATTCAATTGCTTAAATGCAGTGCAACATAGAAATGTTCGAATCATTTAAGCAGAAATTCGTGCTGAAAGAGCTGCTCTTTGGTTTGAATTAAATAATTTAATTAAAAAAAGAGACGAGTAATTTTGAGGCTCATACAAATTTGTAAATATGTTTATTGATTGTTTGATTGAAAAAAAGAAAATGGCATTAACGAACGAATCGTACCGCAACGTGGTAGAAAAACATAAATTAAAAGAATGCCACATAATTTTTGAAATGATGAAATAAATCTGGCTATTCAAAATAATTAGCTTTTAGCAAAAGAATAAAAAAAGAAAATGTATGATGAGAGAAAAGTACACCGTTCATGCGAACCAATTTCTTAATGAAGTTGATATTATTTATTCAAACCAAGTTCCCAGTATTTTATCATTCATGAACCGTACTGATTCAATAATATTCGCCGAACAAGGAAACCATCCCCCGAATTTACTCTAATGGAAGAAAAATCAAATTATAATTTATTTTCTTTGACATAAGAAAAATTGTTAAATATATTGAAAATGAAAAGAAAAAGTAAAAAACGATGAATTCAGACCATACAGTTGTAAAGTTACATATTTAATGAGACAAAATAAAAACAAACATAGATCGATGATTATATTTAAATGATAATAAGACAACAACATATACCTGTATAAAAAGGGAAGTAAACTACCAAAAATAAATATGATATGAAACTTTAAACAGTTACAAAATGCACACATGAATAAATCACATTTCACCCCAAATCAAAAACAACAGCTCATAACTCCTTTCGCTATTTATCGGTTGAAACTTAATTGTTCGTTTTGGTTTTTGATCGTCCCGACTTTTAATTTTCTCCACCCATATACGACCCTTCTACTCTGTATGCATAACGACCGTATCTAAATGTAACACACTCTTTGTAATCCAAGGCAAAACCAAAATGATACTTTATGAAATAAAAACAAATTAATTCATTAAATTTCATCGATGAATTCAATTTGTTAAGGATACGGTTGAGAAGCAGTAGCCGAAGGTAAGTTACAATCATGCCGAAGTGTATTTTTGAGCATGGTACCTGTTGGAACATCTGAAGTAATAGAAACAATTGGAGGGATTTTCGTATGCAATTAAATATCTCATTGCTATCGAATTTATTTACGTACATCGATTCATTTAGAATTTACAGTTTTTTAATTATTGTATAAAATAGAGAAATATTTTGAATTGATATAAACATCATGTAAGAGCGCGTAACTATTGCCAAACGTCAATAGCAAATTTTTGATTTATAAACATCTCTTAATAAATTGTTCAAACAATTGATTATTTATTTTTAATGAATTTAGTAGTTTCATAAATTCTGCAAATGACTTTACTAACTAAAAATTTCAATTCTTGTCAATTTGTAACAATTCAAATAAATGAAATAAAAAATTCAACAAATTTTACAATTGATTCCCCGAAAAATGCTTTCGAAAAAAACGCTTCAAAAAATTGTGCGTAGGAATGACGAATTCGTATAATGATTGTAAAAACTTTGGATAAGTAGTAAGTGGGCAAATTCCCCATTTTTATGCCATTTTTCAATAAAAAAGTTTGTTCCAAATATTTGTACATAATTTTTGTTGATAATTTCATTCAAATTCTATATTTGAACATCACTCGATATTAATTAAACATTTTCTGTGCATACAGATCAGATTTATCTATTTTAAAAGAGAATTTTACTGATTTTTCAATGTCGATAGAGTGTTTGACTTCAAAATTAAAGATAAAAAAGATGACAAATATTTCAAAACGAAAAGAAAAATATTGATCGACAATTTAATACTCGTATCATAACGGAAAAAAAATCAAATGCGAATTTTTAAAACCGATTTGTTGCTTTTGCTTATAGTAATTATCATAAATATGATAACGGCCATAGGGAAGATCAACTTCTGTCTATGTACACGTAAATTATTTCCAGTTAGAATCAAAACCAGCTGTGTCCGAATCAGATTCGGTTTGGGGATGTTCGGAGAGCGAGTGGATTGTTGAAGCCCGAGTTTGATTGGGTGTTGTTGGCACGCTCCGATGACCTCCAGCTTTTGCAGATGCATTCAAATAGTCGGCGGCTCGTTTAGCACGCCGTTTTTTAATCGAATTAGTTTTTGGTGGACCCATAACTTTCGTATCCTTTCTCTGAAACAATTTCAGATAATTTAAATTCTCAACATATTTGCGTAAAAATAGTATGTTAGGACTAACCGGCGGAATATTGTCAGCGGATCCCCATGTTTTATGAATCATATCGAACGATGCAATTGGGACGCTGCTACGCGCCTGTAGTACACGATGATTCACATCATTATTGCCTCCGACGCCCAAAAAGTTGCTGAACGCTTCGGTTGTCTTCTTTACTCGTACATTCAATGAACCAATTCGAAGGAAACCCAAGTCTTTTTCTGTGAAATGTTTCAAGTTCAAATATTATTTTTTCGAAATGTTGCCAACTCAACTCAACATTTTCGATTTCATATTCCATCTAAATCATTTGTTCTCATATGATTCTGATATGAACCCACCTGAATGTTTCTTTCTGGCCTTAATTTCTGTTGAAGAATAAAAAAACAAATGAAAAAAAGTTAATAAATAAGCACAAGAATCGTTCTTCATCAATTGTTCGCACTATGACCATGTCGGTCGATGATTCATACACTAGGTTAAACCTTTGCGAGTATTTTTGATTTGACCAAGAATGGGAAGACCAAGTACTAGGTTTCCGAAAATGTCTAGAGTTAACACACGGTTTTTGCATTGTCCTCCTGCTGTCACTGGCACACTTCATTTTTGTTGTTACTGGTGCGAGTGAGACATTTTCTTACAGCTTAATCATTTAAGTCGCTCTTCCACATGGATTATAAATAGGTTTCCAAAGATCATTACAATAGACAGCAAAAAGTGACTGTCATATTTTCAACTGACAACTAAAATTACGGAATTTCCAATCGAAGTTGAGAAATTTCTTACCCTGCTTGAAATATTATGTATATCAGATCCATTATAGATGATAAATTCCAACCCGGATTGATTCTCATCTTCGGTTGGAAATTCCATATTTCAACTGTCTTTTGAAAATATGACAATCAATTTTGCTGTACACAAATGGAAAAAAGTAAATGAAATACATAGAAGCTACAAAAAATAATTAGAAAAATGATGGCAAGGAAGTTTTCATGCAATTTTGTTAGTATTGGGAGGATGTAATTAATAATCACAGAATGGTGTTTGTTAATTAACTTTATTTCCTGAAATGGAATTTACAGTGAAAATTGCGAATTCAATGAGTCAAAGACGACTGTTCTGACTCAAATTAGCTACAAAATGCAAGACATGCGTCGAAAATGGTTAAAGAGCAAATGAAAATGATTAAAATTGTAAATAATACTTTAAAAAAGCTATTGGAAAATAATGGGAATTATAAACAAAAACTACGAAAAACACTAATTGATTGAAAAAAATTATATAAGTCTTTGTTGCAAACTATCTTGGAATCCCAAATATTTTCCATACAATTTCGATTATCATTTCGAGCTTATATTCGATTTCACTGATAGAATTGGTTTTTTGCGAAAGAGAATGCTTCGATAATATTTGTGTTGGCGTTTTCCGTGGTCCAATTCGGGCGAGAAATATGTGGTGCGTTTGGGCAATTCTAGCGTCTCAATGGGTGATGGTGATTTGATAAAGCCTCTCATTGAATGGCTTCGCATTAAGACGCCGTTCATTGTGGAAAATCGTTTGGATCGTTTCGCTTTCAAAGTGTTACAATTACCGAAGTCACCCTCATGCGCAGCCATTAATCCAGTTGGCAATTCCATGGACGAATCCGAATTATTCAAAGACTTAATTCGACCGTACTTACTGCTGTATGTCGATGCGGACACGCTCGTGCTTTGTTTACGATAGTCAAACGGCTTTCGGCCGCTCCAATCTAATACATCCCGATTTGCTTCTGTAAATAAATCATTAAAAGTGTCTGCATCAATCAGCAACCATTTATATTCCGAAAAAATCCGAAATTACGTGTGACATTTGAAAGTATTTTTACACATTTTAAAGATTAAAATAGATATTAAACCATAAACGTAGTTTTTCTATTTATATAATGGCGTTGAAAGTCAATTCACTCGTCAATCGGCTCACACATTTTAGCCGCCTTTTTCCTGTATTTATTCAACTGTCAATCACAGGCGATGATATTTAATCTTCGTGTCTTCAGCCTTGTTTTCTCTGTATCTGTCTCGCTCTCTCTCTCTCTCTCTCTCTCTCTCTCTCTCTCTCTCTGTGTGTGTGTGTGTGTTTGTGTGAGCATGGAAATTCATTTGAATAAAAATGAATAAGTAAATTGATTGGGAGTACATTCGTTTCTTATCATCGAATGCGTTTTTTCGTTTTTTTCCAGATCATCACATGAAATTTACACAATTTCCCAATGAATTCCCGGCTAAGAGCGGCCCACTCATAATGACACACGAAATGACAGAGAAACAGAAAAAAAGTTCTGAAAACTTTATCATTTTGATTGACTGTCAACTCTCAACAGCCATAACCAACCAACAAAAAAAGTGGAAGACAAAATCGGTAATTTTTTTTTTTTTTGAATGCATCGAAACTTATGGCGGTTCTTAATAGTGAATAAATCAAATCAAATCAAATCAAAGTAACATTATAAAGGAGCATTATATGATATCTCGACTCTGTCTAAATAAATAACAAGTGTTGATGTGATTAAAATTTAAACGTGTTTTCAAAATGATTGATTACTATGTGATTCCGATCACAGCAATTTGCTTCATTTCCATTTGCTGGTCCGACCTTTTTTATTTAATTCCAAATGCAAACGCATTTTTGGGCATCAAAATAAATGAATTGTGTCCTTTTAGATGTGAAGCAATATTCTCTCTCTTTTTTTTACAATCTTCTTTACAAATTATTCATTTTGCAAAATAAAAAAATCAATGAAAAAAACTTACTGTACACATTAAAAAGGAGCTCAAAGATGTTGTCTTTTCCAAATTGTACGGCCAAATGTAAAGGTGTATAGCCCTGAAAAAGTGAACGAACAAGACATTATTTATTTTTGAATTTTAAATCATATTAATTATCCAATCTACGGCTCTTTTTTTGTCGCAGAGCTGCATAAATAATTGCTGAATTTAATGCACGTTGTTCTGCAGATTGTCTGCATGTTTATAGCTTTTACTAACATGTACTTGGATTACGGATTACATTTCAGCGAAAGAGAATTAAGTCGATACAATTAGACTTTAATTGAGGCGAGCAGTACATTGAATTCAAAATGTTTATATGTGAATGGAATCAAAAGGCTGTGCGAAATTTCGCACATTCGCAACGGTTCACGCCTCACGATTTGGCGATGCAATCAATAATGCAGCAATTAAAATTGCTTACGAAAATAAAGCCAATACAATTGAATAAATTCTTGAAAAAATGCGTCAATTCCATGGAATTCATCTCTCTCCGGATTTATTTTAACCGATGGATTCGGTTGAATTACATGCTTATCAAGCAGCTTTGCTTTATTAATGTGACCCTTTTATTCAATAATTCGACTTAAAGACACAAACATTCGGCTGTCCCAAAAGTGGCACTTTCCATTTTCCACACAGCGGTCGATTGTACATGAAGCGCTTGTACTTTTAATTTTTCGTTTTGCAAATATGTTAATATTTTAGTTGAAATAAACATGAGCATTTGCGGTGTCGTCCTAACATGCCACTTCAACGTTACATCGAACTCGATAATACCCCTCAACATTTCACAATCATATTTTGGACGGAAACATGTGGAATTCGACAATTCAATATTAAGGCAATGTTTCGCCTTTAAAATTGCAAGCAAAACGAATTTGGATTCTCATTTTAATTTTTTTGATTTTATTTTGAAATGTATTTGTCACATCTGATCATTGAGTGTTAAGCCCAATTCAACTGTCACTATTGTGATTGACATGGATTTTACAAAAGTTTTCGATTTTAATGTTCAAGGGAACAATGATGGCAGGGCTTCATAAATGCGCTAACACTGATTTATGCACTTTAAAGTATGCGTTGAAGTATAAATCATTTTAACGGTGCCTCTGCGACTGCAGCAATCCAACGCTCATCGAAAATTAAAAGGGGTGATAAGTGCTGCTGCACCAGGCGCGCACCGTATGTTATATTTTCATTCAAAGAATATGTGACCCAATAATAAAATTGGACTAGATATTAGACGCATTTGTTGCTCATTTTTTTAAATTTATGTTTTTAAAAGGATTGAAAAGGGATTCCGCGTTTAATCCAAAACAAGAATCACTTTTAACCGAACCTTGCATTCGCAACACACGCATTTTTTACACTAAAATCATACAACAATGTAATAATTTTCTCTGTCAAGAAAACACCAAGCCAGTTTGGCCATTTTAAATTGCCTATTTATACTAATGCATGAGTAGCCTATTTATATTCGTATGTTTCTTTCATTGAGTGGCCATTTTGAAACTTTACTTTGACCTTAGATTGAGCACACAATGTTTGAATTACACATTGTCAAATTGAATTTTATTTTGAAAATTGGTTACGATATTCTCGGCGATACAAAACAAGTTCAAATTCGTCGAATAGTCAAAATAATACGTAATGCATGGCATGTTGTTGTCTGTAACGCAGTTTTTGGGCAGGAAGGTAACATGTGTTTATGGCAATCGGTATGTTTTATATTCAAGTTAACATTCGAAAATGTGAATTTAGAAAATGAACGTAACGATTGTGTGTTCCATAAGAACCACAAAAAATCGAATCGTTCGATCGAATATTGGAAATTGCGATGTTGGAAGATGCACCGAATCCCTTGAAAGGCTGCTACTACGATGGCTTGGATTCAAATATAACTCAACCAGATGTATTTCGTGAAAATTGACGGTATATTTTAAAATAGTTAATAAAATTGGTTTTATGCATCTTGTCGACGTATATTGACATGTTGCACATCAGCATATCGGATATTTTATTCATTTTTTACACTTTCCGCACTGTCGCAACATAGTAAAATTGCATTTTTTTCATATCAATTTTACTTTGGCATAACACATTTTTGAGGAAAATTGAATGATCTTCCGAATCGAATCGGTTCTTCATTCGAACGACATGTTTTCATGAAAATGACATCCATCGAATTATGGTGCCATAATTGTTCGTGGATTTTTTGGAATTCATACAAATTTTCGCAATTCATAAATTGAATTTCAAGAAATAGAATAGAATTTACGAAATGGATCGCGTCTTTAAAATATTGGCATTAAGACATGCATGGCTGAGCATAGTATGAAGTTCTTCAATAAACATAGAAAACTGTAACATTTGGATCGAGAATGACGTGCACCTGAGTAATCAATCAGATTCGGCAAAAATCGTTGACAGAAACCGTCGGAAGAATTTTTCATCGTTTCAAACGATGCGAACCTCGTTCGATGGAAATGTTTTTTTTATAGAAAGAGTTTCTTTAAGTAAAATTGAACTAAGCGGCAAATTTCGCAGTAAATGCTTAATTTAACGTCAAAATGAATTAAAAGTTAATGCTAGATAGAATATAAGGTGTGGTTCATTCAAATTTGGTGAACAGATTTCTGCATTACATGTGTACGTGTTAACGGACTATACACTTGAATCGAAGAACGCTCCGCATCAGCGTTCGGCTCTTCTTCACATTGTGAATGCACACATCATGAAAATGAACAATAATTCCAGATTTGATGGGACGCGATATAAAAAAAGTGGCAGTGCATTGCTGTGCATTTCAAGAAAATTAACTGAAGAATTTTGCATTTGAGAAATGTACCGTTGAAAAAAGTGTCGAGAAAATGAACAAAATGGAATTGAAAATGCACGGTTTTGTTCACATGCAATCGTTTCCGCACCGTTCAGATGGAAAATATTGAACTATGCAGAATATGAATGTTATAATAGAGCCATTAAATGAGTTAAGATAGTAGTTGCTTGAAAAAGTGAGTGCAAAATTATTTATTAGCCTCCGGCAAAAAATGTGTGTCTCTCTGATTTGTGTGCGATTGCATTGAAACGGTATTAATTGCACATCGAATGCATTTCACATCGCCCCAAAAAAAAATAACATCACCCGGGACAATATTTCATAACAAAAATCCCTACGAATCTGTTAGTTCACGTATTCAATTGGAATATGTCGCTAAACGTGAAGCATGAAATAACGACAGAAAGAACACAAATGAATTAGCCATTTTGAGGTTGTTTTACCATGACAAAAAAGTGCTAATTCATTCATCTTCGTCTCTCTTTTGTTAATCAGAAGATTTGCAGCGATAAGTGGGGAAAATTCACAAAGCAGTGTGAACGAAAATTCAGGTGTTGCAACAAAACCTAGAAGAACGCTATGAAAATACTCATTATGTACACAATTTCAGTTATTCTGAGCAAATTTTAGTTTTATACGTTATATATTTAACCAGGCATTATATTTGTGTATGTGTGTGGTTTTTTCATATCTCATTTTTGTTTTGTTTTAACTTTATTGTATTTTCAATTTAGCATTTCTCAATTGCCCGAACACGCACTGGATCTACTCAACTTCGTTTACATAATTTAATCAGGCTACTGGTTATGCTATTTTAATGTGAACATGGTTGAAATTTAATTTGTTTAAACGATCTTTGTACACATTTTGAATTTTTATAAATGTGCATCATTCCATGTTTGCGTGGATCGTGTATGAAAATTTTAAATGCAAATTTTCATATTATTAAAGCCCCCTCCCAAAATGAATACAGAAGGAGGATAAAATAAAAATAAAAATTAAAAACGAAACATTGCTGAACACACATACAACAAGGGAATATGCATGTATGACGCACATAAGCGGGAGTGAGACAGAGAGCCAATGCTCGCAGACAAACAGCAATAATAACAACAATGATGGATCCGGAATCGAAGCAAAAACAAATGCCTACTTTTACGCATGAAAAAAGTGAAATATTTAGATAATTGGAAATACATATTTATATTGTTTACAAGTCTATACATCCAGGGCGAATCATGCGATGCACCATGCAATTCCGCGCGCTCGCAAAAAGATAAATTGTGATAGATATGCGTACGAGAGACACGTCTAGAGAGAGAGTGAGCGAGAGAAAGAGACGCACTCTACTCAAGACCCAACACAATAAACAACAAATAAAAACCATTTAATAACAGTATCAACAGACTGCGAACGAGAGAAGAACCGAATAACTCATTTGAGCACATTGTAGCGTATGTAAATATTTGTGAAAATAGCAAACAAGAGATATTTCGCACTTGCATTCACTCAGATTGCTGTTATAATGTTGTTGTTGTTGTTGTTGTTGTTGCTATTGCTGCTGCTGCTGCTCCGGCTGTGTTTCTTTTTTTTATTTCACATTTTGCTACTATTGTCTTGAAGTTCACATGATTTGACTCACTATTTTTAATTAAAATGTTTTAATTAGTATTGTTAAAACGGAATTGATTCAAGTGCTGAAAAATGTAAACATACCATTGAATGCAGACATGTGTTTTGTAGGTATGTACCAAATCTGTACGTTCTGATTCTAAATCAGACAATTTACCATTATTCCATGTGATTGATCGATGCAGCGAACTACACGCAGCAATCATTATTTACGAATTGATGGTATTTAACAGTTATTGGTTTCGCAAGATAGAGCTTTGATGCATGCTGACTCCGACGGGAGCCGTGCATTCATTCAGTGTAATTAGATTGTCGATATCAGTTACTATATCATGAGTAATGACAGAAAATTCATCATTTTCTAATCAAATTACAATTTGTTTTTATGGAAGCTGTTTTACTTGACTGCTACTAATTCCAAAGGAAGCAAACATCAATTCGGGCTTCAAAGTCATGAATGAGCTCAAAATGGGCTGTTCCCATAAAAACGAGCTATTCTTAGGTTTTTTTCACTCTCTCCATGGAATGGATTCTTTCTGGACCACCTGAGCCAGAATGACTCGAAACAAATTTCGGATGGAAGAAGTTGCAATGGCGCATCGATTCAAATGAATTAAAAACAAATGCACGAAAACTATTTGGGGTCGCCTCTTGAGAAAACTTCTGGCTCGATTGTTAACAATGTATAATTTCCCTGAGCATTGTTGCAATGTGCATTGTCATTTCAATTGCAACGCTCGTCAGCTCAACTAAATAAATTTTACAACCATCGTCCGATCATTCACCAATATTCACCGTTCGCATTGTATGTAATCTTGTTCAATTAAAGTATTTATAAGTTATGTGTTCGTCTCTGATCCTAATACGCGTTCGTATAAATATTTCATTGGATTTCAAAGTTTTGATTGTGCAATGACACAATCACATATTAGTGATTGCATTTAGTGTTTGCTTCTGATTGACGAAATCTTCATGTCTCGCGGTAAAATGTTCGAAATCAATATGAAATTAGGGAAGGCATTATCATACATACATTTCGAAGTCATTTTACCGACGAACGATGTGTACAATGAGGGACGCTCATTGAAATGTACATGTAAACATTCAAATTGTATCAGCAATGGAAATCCAATTAAGTCTGTCGTTTCCGATGGAATCCTCTATCTGGTCGGTTACAACATCGATTTATTATTCAGCGGTCCATTCGATACTGCGTCTCTTGTAGGGGCTTTTAAATATTGCATATATAGTGAGGAGCCGAAATGTTCGATAGCCGAATCAAGTCATTTCAAGAAAAGGTATGAGAAAATGAGCTGTGCGGCGAAGGCACAACATCACACGACTAATAGAAAAATAACCATTTTATAGCTTCGCTTCAATTTAAAGGGGGGTAAAAAACTACTGAAATTGCCGCACACGCACAAGTTCACAATCAACGGTTGACAACAAAGAAAGAAAAAAAAAAAACACACAGCCGCAAGACAAAAAAGAGCACCTTGTGCGGCCGTTATTTTGAGCCGCAGTTTTAATTTAATTTATTATCTCTCATTTCTTCTTCATAATTTTACTGTTCTTTTAACCTTTGATGCTCTGACACTATTTTCGGTTGAAAAAAGAAATGTGCCACTACTGCTGTCGCTACTGCTGTGTGTGTGTGAGATAGAGTCAAATGTCTAAATTTAAGTGTTCATACGTGGAATGGCTCGACATCTCGAACCACATTCAGAATCATCATTAACTTTATATCGTTTCCCTTGAACATGAGTCCCACTTTTATGGACATTGTTTTGTGTGCGCCTGTGAGCATTTAATGCGCGCATCGACCAAACAGAAGCCCAGAAAAAAGTAAAAACTGGAGCATGAAGGTGATGTAAGACAACCGACAAAAAAGTGACAGTTAAGATTTATTAAATGAGCATTCCCAGCAAAAAGTTAAATAAAATTTTGGATGGAGTGATGAGGAAACATGATAGAAATATGAACCGACAGCAAATATCATGAATTAATTTTGAGTGTTAATTCTTCGTTTTTGGCCTCATTTCTCGTCTTCAAATGAAGTTGAACCCAGCGATAGAGTGAGAGGAAGACAGAAACAATATGAGAATTTTTGAATAGTTTCGATGTACTGCTGCTAATGGACACTTTTTGGGAACCTCAGCAGTTTTCTTACATAATTTCGCACAAATATAAGCGAAAATGACATTCATTGAAATGGCACAGCCATTAAATCAGATAAACACAAGTAGAAACATGAACACTTGACCGTTTATTAGAATAAATTATGAAATATCTTAAATGAAAAAATCAAGAGAATATTTTGTAGACATTAAACACTTACCCCATTCTGTTCATTGGCATTTCGTGAATCCCATAACGCAGCACGACCATTTTCGGCAAAAACAAACACACAGAGTGAATAACCATGAGAAAATATGTGGTCAAGTGGAATAAATCAACAATTTGTTACCGTTTTAGCATTCACGTCAGCTTTGTGAGTCCCAGCAATAAGTTTCACGACATCTTCATTTCCATGTTTTGCCGCCCAATGCAGTGCAGTCTAAATAAATACAGCGATAGAGGAAGAAGGAAAAAAAAGGCGAACAAATTAAAAAAAGCCATAGAATCAAAGTGGAAAATTGAACACCGGAGAAACAAACAGCAACATAAAATTATAAAACGATGAAATCATACAAAACACAAACATTTCAATTTCAAAGTGAAAGTTGAAGCGCCCATGCACGTGACCAATCGCTACGAATAAATTGAGGGATATTTCAATACATTTGACTTTAAAATGATTGTTTTGGTTGTTAATTTGATTATTTGAAGAAGTTCGAATTCACGATTAATGGCCTTTTCGTTTTGTTCGAAACGCCATTCGAATGCGAATGGGTTTTTTTTTCGTCGGTTAGTTTCCGTTTCGAAGCGACCAATTGTTCTATTATTGCAATGCGTATTCTAAGTGTCTATGAGCCACAATGAAAGCAATGCACTAGCTCTTTTTTTTCTATTCCAATTGAATTTACAAATGTGATTCATTTATTGTAACCGATCGTATTAAATTGTAAGCAACATGACGAACACAGCGAAAAGCCATAGTTTTGAAATTTTGTCATAAATCACCGTCCGATTTGTCTTGTTGATTGCATTCATACAAACGAACACCAAACACCATCTCTCTATCTCTCTCTCTCTCTCTCTCTCTCTCTCTCTCCCAATCATAATGGTAACGGAATATTGCCAGGCCGTGTGCGGTGCTGTGCCATAATAATGGAAAAGTGTGCCCGATGAATGAATTCATTTCGGTCGAATAAATGTGACAAACAACCGACCGAACGATTTGACGATAATTAACGTTGTAACGTCAGACTTTTGAAGCGTGTGATTTCAAACATATGGTTCAGTCATAGCTATTGACATGCCATTTCGTGCAATCGTCTCCACAATCGACAGCTCTGCACGACGAGATTGCGTGCAATCACTGCCATTAAAATACAATCTAATAAATAATAAGCAATATCAATAACAATCGATTATTACTCGGGTGCGCGCTGGAGAGATAGTATTGCGATAACATTTTCCGTGTTGGCAATGGAGCCAGAGTTTTTTTGGTGGATACCGTAATTTCCCCGGTTCATTCTCTTCATGCGTATCTCACTCGTGTAATCGCAACTGATTTGAATTATAATATTTTCCACGGTCGTTCATCCCATGTGTTGAATTGTCACATAATGATATCATCGGTTTATTTCGAGGCGAAGCGTCCAAGTTAACGCACACCACTTTTTGCCCGGCACATATGAAATATGCAAATTTGAACCGTCGACAATAAAATCAATAAAAGTAAATTATAGTCTTGAAACGAAATGTGCATGTGCAAGCCATAATGCCAGCTCGTTTGGCGATACAATATTTTCGAGGAAATTAAATTGAAATTAAAACGCATGTTCAAATAAATGCAAACACAAACGAATTCGATAAAAACAAGCATGTAATTCATTTATCGCATTTATGGTGTGAAAGAGCCGAACAAGAGCGAGAAAAAGACTCCTCACAAATTTTCTTGTTCGATTGCCGAAACAAAATGCAGAAGGCCCGCCGAACGTGAAAATGCGTATGCGGATTAGATTTGTGCACATTTCTTTCATTGACGAGAGTTTCTCGAAAAACATCTGTAACCCTTTCGCCGCTGATACAACCGCATATCGGGCTTCTTGAATTGTCACGACATGCGCCACCAAGCTATTTCATTTGGTTTGCATTTCATACTGTCAATGTGAATGCGAATGTAATTGACAACATGGTGAAGTGAGCACATAATTCTTGGTCAAATCAGAGCCTTGACATACAGTGCGATGCAATGTACCACACGTTGTAAACATAATGGAATCGTTGGCGTTATTTGACGTTCTTGCAATGAAATTGGCAGTAATTCCTTAGCGCGACACATGCACATCCACTTCCTCGTCAATTGGTTGCGGGACGCGAACTACAAACATCTTGAAGTGTTTAAATCAATCAAATGGCGAAACAATGCGCGAATATTATTTTGCTGCCACGTGCGCTCGTGTGTGTTGGGCTTGAGAATTACACGTTGTTCGAACTATTTAGTTGCAATTGATGGGACCGATGATCTAAAACGGCGAAAAAATATTGGGGAGGGAACATCATTTAAACCGAACACATATCCCAAGTGTACATTGGACGCGCGAGATGCGATCGTAATGAAGATATCTTTGTACTTGACAGTCCAGCCATTTAGTATGCAAATATTCACGTCCACACTGAGTGCATTCGCGCAATGAATGCAAGCGCTCGGTGATGTATGCATGTCCCCGAAAGACACTGCGTTTTTCGCCAACTCTTTATATGCACTCAGTGAGTCGTTGAGTGTGCCTTTTTCGACGAGAAAATGAAACGTTGCAAAAAACGCAGCATGTGCTTATGCATCCTTCAATTGGAGAACGCGGCGTATCCTATCGGCTCTCCTTGCTCATGTACGCACAATGCACATTCAATTTCGATCGGCCTGATAAATTTATGTAAAATAAAGTAATTTGCTGCAATTATCTTTTCACCGGTTTAAAAGTCGAACTCTCATTTCCATTGCGATCACATTCAAATGGAATTTTTTGCGGCATCAAAACATTGAATTTATGGCATATGCAAATAGGCAATCGAAAACACAATAGCCGCCACGCAGCCATCAACATTACCCATACGTTATCCATTCGAAATGCGCCGCAATTTTGTTTATGAAAATTATTACTAGGGGTGATGAAAACAATTGCATTTGACGCACGTACGTTTGGTTGCAAGTTTTGCGATTGCCACAAAAGTGGTCAGATGCATTTTAAGTGTGAAATATAAGCCATTTTTATGGACAATTTTTTACTGGCCATTTACTTAGGTGTGGAAATGTATGCTTTTTATATGGATATTTTCTTCATGATGAGTAAACCATGTTTATTAAACACGAAAGATTATGAAAATACAATTTTGTTAAGCACTTTCAAATCGATTCATCCAATGATTTTCAATTAAGTTTATACGAAAAACAATTGTTATTTGAATGTAAAATACATCTTGTTCGAACATGAAACTTTTTGGGAGCCAGAAAAAATAGATCGAATAGTTATTCTTTGGAACATTTGCCAATTTATTACTGCGAAAAATGTGAATATGATTTTTTTTATTGGGTGAGTTATCGCAATCTTCTTGCAGAACATACACTAAAACAGCTATTACAATCGGTCGATCCTTATACGAATCGCTTTTTGCCGCAATATTTGATTATATGTTCATGCGTGTGCTTTTTTATGTTTCGCTATTTGCACGAGCAAAGCAGATGTTGAGTATTGATCAGCAGCAACAGCGTTAGAGAGCAGTAAAACTCGAACGAAATGTATTTGTTTGAAAACAATGAAGCATTCGTAAAACACGCGGAATTCCTTCGCAAATGCGATCGGCTGATATTTTTTCTCTCACCTGCCATTTGCATGTAGTAACGACGGTCAATAACAAAAAATACGACTGTTTATTTTCGGGTGGAGAAATCAAGTAGCAGATCATGCTGAAAATTTGGATGCTTCGAAAAATGCCTGCATATTTTTCGCTGTTCCAACGCGACAAAAAAAAAGTAGAGAAGAGACGATCGAACTTGAGAAAAAAAACGTTTAGCAAGCGATGAGATCGTTAGCTCTGATATAATTGCCAGTGAAAGCAAAACGAGAACATGCCAGATATAAATAACAAATAATAAAATTTAAAGTTTGGAAAAAAGCGCAGCAACAAACGACTAAAAAGGGCAAATACGAATGCAATAGAATAATGGGGAAAAAAACAAAGGAATTATTATGTTAAACACAAATTGAACAAATTTTTTTTTCGTGAGATTTACATAAAAAAAAGTTGCTGCTTCATATGAAGAAGAATCGCAATGTTGCTTTGGTCTCACAATATCGGTTTTTGATTACGATAGAGAAAAAAATGAAATCGATTCTGTGGTGTTTTACTGAATGCGCGCGCTACTCGTCTAGCATTTCGATTTGGACGCAAAAGTTGGACTGAATGAAATTGTTATTGGGCTCTCTCTCTCGCTCGCCATCTCAATACTGTACAATGAAGTAGGGGGCACCATCTGAATTGACAGTCCATACACACGGCGGCTTATGGTAATCTGCCTTCGTTTTCAAACTCATAATTGTACCATATATGCTATACATTGACGACAGTCACGGAATTATGATCATGATCATGAAACATATATCTAATTATTTCTTTGTGCTTTGCAGGAATTTCTCTCAAACGACCAGTAAACAATGGGCAACTTTTCTTCGACGTCGCGCTCTTCTTGTTGTTGCCCGTCGTTTTGCTGCTCCGACTGCGGTTGCGAATGCTCTACCTCTACTTATTGTTCCATTTTTTCACGGTTTTGAATTGGCCTGCATTGACAATATCATCAAAAACTGCGGTTCAGATAACAGCAAATGTCCAACGATATACATGAGAAACATACGACAATGTTGCTAATAATCGCAACAACAACAAATGCTAGCCAAGCCGGGCAGGCAGGAATAATCGGTCGGCGAATGAGAACATGGCGGACGAACGAAGAACAATCTTGATACAAATTTGTGACATGACCAATCTAAAATGGCCAATCAATAAATGGAAATGAATTGATCACGTTCACGCCGTGAATTCACATTGTTTAGATTCGCCTATACATCTATATGCACCAAAAGCCACCTAATAAATACACAATCGGCAACGGCACAAACCAAACTTCGTTTGACATGATTCGCTTGGAGTTGAAGGAGAAAATCGGCGCGACAAAAAGCCGTGTATTTGCGCGCGCGGGCGAGAGGAAGAGGGACAGAACAATCAAGAATCGAACACACAATCAACCGAGAAGAGATTGAAAACTGATTTGTTAAGTGAAATTGTCGACTGATTTATTAGTTCGGTAGGCAATGTTGGCGCACGACGCTTCCTATGAGAGCCAACAATGATGATCAAGTGAAATGAATATGGATGGTCAATCGATGCACGCATTTAGACATACATATTTTTATCAATCGTAATCATAAATAAGCAGAGCAAATGGTGTCCAATTTCGTGATCTGTGCGTTCACTTTTTCACTGCCGAGAAATATACAGAGAAAAAAAAATTATTAACAACAACAACAAACAATTTTAACGAAGTGTGCGCACACTGACGCAATCCATTTTTACAATATGCAGAAAGAAATAGAGCGCCTGTGTGCGTTTGTCTGAATGGAACGCACATATCAAGTGAAAAATTCCGTTTTGCATTACATTTTTTTGCGCGCTTTGGTCTGTCATTTACCTTGGTATTCTATGCGATTGTTTATGAGAGAATGTGCAAATGACGAGAATCGTTTTAATCGATCGAAATTCTTGTATAACGCGATCAGATAACAAAAGCGGCTTTTATAATACAAACATGGCAACAATCAGCAAGCTACTGTAACTAAATACTTGCAACGATGACAACCAGACCCAAAAAGATAGCATAAATGCAACACGCAGACAAACTCGCTCGCAAAAAAAAGCGCAGATCTGAACCGGGCTGAACTGAACTGGATGAGCCTGAGAAGAATTTTGTATGCGCGAATTCGCGTATATTGACGCAATTTCTAAATAAAGCAATTATGCTCATTAAATGCATTTTTGTCCTTGCTATATGTTGTCCTTAATTTCATCAATTCTCCGCTTGCTACAAAATATATCTCAAGCACTTAGTGAACGTGCGAATTTGAATTATAAAACACAAGAATGGAATTTGATGTTTACATTTTTTTGCTGCCATCCGTGATATTTGTTCGGTTAATTTCCAAATGATTCATTTTTTACAATTTTGCATTGCAAGTTTTGTTTATTTATCGTTCTATTCTAACCGACAATAAGGTTGAGATCAGTTTTTTAACAGAAACGAAACACCTTCTTCATGAGAATGATTGCGGCCATTGCGTTCATTTTCAAAGCAATCATCTCAATAACTATGCGTTCGGCCACCCTAATTTCCGAGCAGATGCCGCTTGGTTTTTGCTTTTCCAACAAACTAATCAATTGCTGCGAGATAAAAGATTCCTGAACGAAACAGAGTACAAAAAACCGTTTGCAAACCGCTATGAGGAATTCAAGCGGTTTGAAGGGAGAGTCTTGCTGTCTGTGCTGATCGTCTTTTATGTACTATACATGCGAATACACACAATCTCTTTCTCTGTCCCTCTCGAAAAAAATCGCTTTTAACATGCTTATTATGATGTCCAATTTGAGCACGTGTAAACGGCAAATTTTGCAACAAACATATGATTACTTTTAGTTGATTGATGTAAGTTAGCTAGTTACTGTGGGTATGAAATACAGCAGAAAAAACCAACAATCTTGCAGCAGAAATAACTGGGTGAAACTATCGAAAAAGCGGTATTAGCGGGGCACGTGCATGTTTTGTTCATCAATGATGTAAAAATGTTCAGCCGTCATTCGTCATGTTTGCGTTGATTTCTTTCGCAAAAACGGCAATGGCGACGAAAAAAAATTGTTTCAACTATAACAATTAATACCAGCCATTCAAGAGCATATGGAACAGAGAGTCGGTCAAATGACGACGAAGCTATTGATGCCCGGAATGGTGGCGTATCTGGTGGTGTATGTGGTGGGTCGCTGATTAATCTTTGTGCGACACAAAAATATGTTTGAAGATGTTAAACAGCTTGCATGTACGATCAGGAAAAAACACACATTTATTTTGCTAGCATTTTCAAATGAAGCGATAAAAATTGCCGAATAAAAAGCTGCTGATGTTAAAAAAAAAACAACAACGACGATAAGTAATTGTCGCCTGAAAATGACTTCGTGAGAGATACGCTTTGTTCTATATATTCTTTTATGCATTTTTAATTGCTAGAATAATTTGGACACGCTATAGAATGTTTGGATGCAAGAAGTAAATGCAATTTATTCAAGTGAAGTCATAACATCAACCAATCGACACAAAGTCGTTTGGTAAGCGTACGGAATTAACGCTTTATCATTGGGACGTTTTCAATAATTAAAAAAAAAAACATGTCGAAAGGAGCAATAGGACAAAAATCGGAGAAGAAAAACGATTTTTTTAAGAATCACACACCGTAATAATATTAAAAAAAAGTATATATATTGTATAAACCAACAGCCACCACAAAAATTCCTTGGGACAACTGAAGAGCTAAAGTGAATCAGATATAAACCGATAAAACAATGGATAAAAACGAAGGAGAGAGCGGCCAAGAAGAATTACGGGCAACAGCGAGCAGCGAAAAAAATCAGCCAGCGAAAATCGGAGAAAGAGATGGAGACAGAAAAAAATGCACATATATTTAGCTAATACCTGCGTGCGCACTCTGTGAGCCAAGAATCATTCATTGTTCGCGTCTGTGTACAGGATTGATCTTATCTATTATTCCATCTACAAGCAATTTATTATCATCAGAGAAGACTATCATTTAACTCAAAGACCCATAGCAACCTGTTGGTGTGCGTGCGAATGTGTGTATTTTTGTGTGTGTGCGCGCGAATGGGTTTTTTGTATGTGTGTTGCAGCTCATATTCAGCTAAATATCAGTCGATTCAAAGAATAAGAATGAAAACGGAACTTCGTCGGTGCTGCTCAACATATTCACCTTTGTTGACTCTTTGAATTCGGTATATTTATTACGGCAAAATGGACAGACTACCAGCAAATAACACAAGCTAAAGTAAGAAAATATGTTGAAATGTGTTGCGCGTTCTTTTTTTTCCATCCTCTTCCTCCTTCATCGTATTTGCCTTTTGTATGAAGTACGGAATCTGTGTGTGCGCGCGCGCAAAAAATACAAGACTATACCGATTAGTGGTTTGTCTGTCGATGTGACCATCGTTCGGTTATCAGAAATGGCATACCTTATCCCGTGCAGATACACCTATTAGCCAAACGAACAGACATTTCTTCTCGTTGTTGTTGCTTTTTCATGCAACGAACTGATTTGCAAATGCATTATCTATACAAGAAGCGATAACATAGCAATAAAAAGATGAGAGAACGAGATGGCAGCAAAAAGAAGGTAAGCAGCAAAAAATGAAAACACTCGACGAAAAGAGTCACTAAAACGGAAAATATCGACTTTAAATACAACAGATTACATAGAGTAGACCCAGTATAAAATAGCGCGTATGCAGAAAAAAAAACGATTTCGCCAACGAAATGTGGCAAAAATAATATAAACGAAAATACACAACAACGGCGTTGCAAACAAAATCTCAGTCGGAGAATATTTAGTGCTTTCCACACTTTATTGACATACGAAAAAAAATAAACCGACAATGCATCGAAAAAATACACACATCTTTTCCACATAAAGTACCAAGCGAGAGAACGCGTTGTATTGCCAATACTTGTGTGTATTCAAATGACATGGTCTTAAATTTTCTCGGCGCGACGCGCGATCGCATCCTCATTTTCACAACCAAAACAGACGATTTGTACTCGCTGAGTGTTTCTAAAATGTGTGATCACCTTCACGTTCCAACCTCTTTCTCTTTCGCACACACACTTGAAACATTTGATGCAATAATCATTACCCAGTAACTGGAATGGGTAAAATAAAAGAATTTACTTACATACTGAGCGATGGTTGAGCCATGGTTAAGCGATCCATTCCCAATTCGAACCGAGTCCGAAAACCAAAAATGAAGACAAAATTTGAATAACGTTAGTTTAAACACAAAAATATGAAACAACGTATAAAACTAAATTCTAAAATGGGAAAATTATGTCGATTTATTATTTCAATTTAATGAGAGCGGATTGAGGAGAGCGGCTGGAAGACACTCAATAAAAAAACGATAAATGCCAAGAAAATATGATATTTTATCGATAAAATGTTGAGCAGCAGACTTATGCGCTGTGGCTAATTTGGAATGTGCCGAAGCCTTCTCTCGTCGCTATCCACTTCATGGAGATGAAAAAAAATGAAGAGTTGAACGAATGGCACCTGTCCTGATGTCGAGAACACGCAACTCCTATTATTGCCTCTTTTGCGCGGCTGCTGCTTTATAACCATACGTTTTTCCATCATTTCCGAATACATTATAATTATAATATTGGCCATTGTGTGTGATATGTTGAAATTTATTGGCTTACTTTGCCGTCAATATGCAGATATGATAGGAAGAGAAAAACTGATGGCAGTAAATTATTTTGTCACCAGTAAACGAATGTCAAATATTTTATTATTCAGAAGCGATCCTTTTAAACAAGATCCACTTTAATTTGTTGCAAAGTGGTTGATCATATCATGATTTTGTATTTTTTCCTGATAAACATCGGGTTTTAAGCGTTTAATCCTCATAATTGGAGATCAGATTTGGACGAGTACACAATTTGCTATATATAGATTTTGTTTTTGTGTAAGTTACACATCAAAGGCACTGAATAATGATCAAATGAATAAGATATTCGTTCTCGATCATCAAACAGCCTTGCGTTGAGATGCAAGCATTACATAAGCACTTCTGTCATGAACAAGTCGCATGGGATAATGAATGGGAGCGCATTAATATGACCATTCGTTCATTGAATAGACACATATTTTCAACTGTCATTTCAAAAATCAACCCTAACGCTAATGTGTCTGTTGCCAAGTGTGTTAACAAACGAAAATCATTCCGCGTAATAAGATGCGAGAAGAGCATAGGAAAAAAGACTATGGAAACATGCGTGTTAACAGCAATGGAAGGTGTACAATGTACACAGATGTAGCTAGATTGTAATATCAATTCTATGCAAATTGAGATAATGAAGAAAAACATCGGTGACGCTATCGAAAGCAATATCCACATGCAGGTGACAAATGCATTCAATTGGTGTAATGCCATACTTGAAAGGGTGTAATTATTTGTTTTTAGTCATTAATTGACATAAAAGACAAAAGTATAATAGAATAATGGCCTAGGCGACCTCAAAGCATTCTCTCTCTCTCTCTCTCTCTCTCTCTCTCTCTCTCTTTCTTTCTCTTCCTCTCTCCCTCTCTCTCGACGATCCAAAACCAATAAATTTCAGCACGCAAATTAAATTATAAATGACGTTTTATTGGTTTCGATCAAAACATCTATTTTCACATTGAGTTATGGAGACTGTTTTTTTTTTTTCATCCAGACAATGTATTTTCGTTGAAATACTACAGAAATTATGCGAATTTACATGTTTGAATACTTACGCCCTTTTCATTTGCCAATGGAAGTGAGTATGATGACATTATGTGTTTTCCGTTTCAATTGTCCATCGTTGCCATTGCGTCGAAGGTCACAAATAATTCGCCATTGATATAGTAGAACAACGGAAAATTACGAAAATTAAAAACTTTGCATTCAATTATAACATAAGATGTGTCAAAGATCTACCGTATGTCTATTTTTATCATTCAAAGGTGATGGAAATTGGCCATTGACATGGATCAACTATTTCAATATTTTAACAAAACAAATTTGCCCGCAAATAAAATAATGATGTTGTATGAGCCGGCGGCACTCACACGTTCATTACTGCTAAAATATGTCATGTCAGTTTTTTAGAATTTCTGTTGCATTTTTTCTCCTTTTTTTCTGAACATTGAAATGGCAATTAGCGTTGATCAAGCGCCAAAATTGATCGATGCAAAGTAAAGCAATTTAATTAGAATAAATGAATTCAGATGAATGTCGCGACTGTTCACTTGCCACTTTATAAATTGTTCGTCCTGAGCGAGCGCGCGCATACAAAACAAAGATTATTGTAACGATGTGTTGATTTCTGAAGTGGTCAAAAAGCGTGTTATTTGAACAGTGAATGGCACCACAAAAAACAATGCGTCCACACACAATCAAAAAGAACAGTAATAATAATGATATAACGAAAACAAGATCAACACGCAATATTACAACGGATACTGGCTCAACTCGAGTGAGCCGGCTCAATTGAAGTGGGTATTTTGAGTGCGAGCTGCCTTCTTTTGGCCTCTTCATTGTATGCCCGCTCGCTCAAACGTGTTTTTTTTTTTATTTATTCATGTGCAATGTATGTTTTTGTCGTGTTTTGTATCGTTTTGGTATGAAACCACTTATTATCGACTTTAAAATGATTGACATTAGTGATTCGATTCGATGTAATCTCCTTAAAGAATAAATGCTGGTGTATTTCACAGAGAGACATTGCATTGCCCCGTTTTCTCCGATTTTTTTTTGAAATCATCGTCGTCGTTGTTGAGTCTCCCTCACAGCCAATTTGTACCGATTATAAGCGAACAGTTGAAATCACCAGCTACATTATATTTTTCGGGAAGTAAACAAAAGAAGAGCGCAAGAGAAAAAAAAGGTGATACGCTTGGAGTGAACGCGTGAGCAAAAATAAGCCGAAAATAAGCCAAATAAACCCCCCTGTTTTGATCAATCTACCAAATAAAACGCGATCATATCGGAAGAATAGCAGAAGAATGAGACTGCACTGAAAATTTGGAAAATGGACATAAATTAAATGTTCGTGGCTGGACTGGACACTACACACTCTTTTATTGCTCAGTTTTGCTTCAATTTAATAGTTTCTGTGTTGGGCGACCGTATTTGACGTGCACACGCAAGGCAGCTGCCATAATCTTTTTGACGCGTCTTTTGACTTCATCAAAATCGCTGTCCTTTGCCCATCGACATATGGATCTGAATTAGACGTATATTTGCGACGAGCCATTTATCGGCTGCTTTTTGCATGCCCATTTACAAGCTCACTAAATAATTGAAATCAAATAAAACAATGTTGAATGCCAAATTGAATTTCACGAAACTAACTCAATAATTTCAGTTATTAGAATGCACAGGATAAATACGGAATAAGTACTTGCAGTTATCGAAGGGGAAAAAAACTTAGTTGCAGCAAAATTGTGTTTGTGTGTGGCGAAATAAACTTGCATTTATTGTCAGATTTAAATTGACAACGCATCGTCAGAGTAGCGCCCAAATTCAGTTGAGCATGCAAAAGAAAATCAGCTTTCCGCGACGCTGAAACATTGGCCGTGCGCTTGCATGTTTTCGTATGCAATTTTCGTGCAATTGTTAAATTAAAAAAATTTACATTTAATTGAATATCTGAATATGCTTTGTGCTAGCTCCATATCATACTTGAAATGCAAATAAAATGTGCAAGCCTCCCATTAGTTTGGTTAAAACACACACACACAAATAATATGCAAAGGATAATGAATTGCAATGGTTGTTAATTAGTTAATAATGATTTTTTTCGGTTACTAAAACTCGATAATTGGTTTGATTATATATGTCGAAGTAGTATAAACCGCAAGAACTACCTAAATGCCGCTATTTTAAAGTGATTCTTTTGTTCTATCGACCCCCTCCCACCATTGACGTTTGTGAGATAGAAAATTGCAACCGAAAATTATCAAACGCGCACGCCCATCGAAATGATTGCGGTTTTCTTACGAGAGCGCCTCTTTTTGATGCTGCTTCTGTTCACGTGTCAATATTTCGGTAGACATTTTGACTATGCTCACATCTAACATTCATTTCATTTCATAATTATTGTTATTATTCGATTAGAGAAGCATTGAATGTGACGGTTTCCAATCCGATACACGCGCCTCGTTGTTTACTTTTCCAAAATCCATTTTAATCGACACCATAATTACAATTTTTGGGTACCTCTAATAAAGCGTTAACTGAATCGTATTAGTTTCTTGAAATGTAACCGTCAATTATAAACGCATTGCTTCGTTTCTATTTCGATGCTTTCTACTTTCCAAGCACAAAATAATTTTTCTTGTAATCTGTTTCTCTGTGTCTAATGCGCTGATCTAATCTGGCTACATCGAGAATGATATGCTACAGCGGCGGCGGCGAAGTTCCAGGCCAAATCCATTGCCACGAATGTCGAGGGAAAAAACCACATTTAATAATTCATCTGCGTTCCGAAACTACCATTTCGATTGTTTGCTGATTAATTATGATAATAATTTAATGATATCGTAAATGACGATGATGACGGCTAGCGAACCGGTGGCCACTTTTCAAAGAAGCAAACAAGTCAATTTCCATCGTATTCATTTTTATTCCCAAATTTTGCCTAATTCAAATCGGACGCGTTCATGCCGAAGGTCTACGGCATTCTCTAATTATGATAAATAATAAATAATACGAGCAATTTGGTACGAATGCCGGTTTTTGTTTCAAACGATACCATTTTGGTGATATTGTCTGTAATCACTCGGTAATAAGTTCATTTCAATTGCTAACACGTGTCACATTTCTGCAGAGGCCGTGTTGAGGTTTTTGTCGACTCCAGCGGAAACGAAAGAGAAAGCAACAGACTGGGAACTATTTTAATCTAAATTCGAATGTTCTTAATGATTTCTTTGATAACAAACCGATAAACTGTGCGTTGATTCATTGGGTTTTTGAAACGAGTAGATCTTTGAAATTTGATAATTGATATGAATCACTTACCGTTGTTGGATCCTGGAAAAGGAAGAAAAAGAAACAAATTAATCGTATTATTTTGGCAAAAGTGACATTTTTCTGGCAGGAATTTAGCTTAAATTTATAAAGCTATAATTCTATGTCGAGTATAGCTTAAACTAATTACTTTCAAAGAAATATTCAATAAAATATTCGCTCAAAATTTATTTGGCTTCATTTCAACAGATTTTTTGTTGTTGTCGAATGTTAAATTGATGGCTGACGCAAAAAAGCAGCTGGGCAATTTGTTGCCGAATAAAAAGGTTTTAAATTCATAAATCATGGCGTTAGAAAAACTAGATCAGTCTCATGAAATGTGCTCATTAAAAAATCCTGAGCTGGAATTGGAATTCAGAAAATGAAATAATATTTGCACAGACTGTGCGGGAGCTAGAGAAATGAATAGAGGGAGTTGGATAAACAAACACCGTTTCATTGATGAATTTGTTGTGTAACAAATGTGAATGCATAAATAAACAGGCCGGTAAAATGTGGCAGAATATAAAATAAGAGCAAAAAAAAAATCAAATGAACGACTTTGCGACTTGACGACGGAAATGGCTTGAAAATGAAGCCACATAGGCGAGCGATGGTGAAACAAGTGACAAGAACAAATTGCTTATCTTACCACGAAAAATCAAATGATACATAACAGGCGTGTCGGCGGTTGGATCACTGCAACAGAAATCTTTCTATCTCTTTCTCTATTTCTATCTGTCTCTCACAAACTCATTCTTTCACTTTGAAAGCTACATGAATAAATAATTTAAGGTGTTGAGTAGGAGCGCTATCGCTGAGCAATGCAACCGAAAAAAAATCACTTTAAAAGTTTTAATTAATCAAATCCATTTTCGCCACGAACTCATGGGTACTCATAAGTTTTTAAATTGAATTTGAACATTCAAATATACACTTTCACCTCTTAAATGATACAGAGATTGACGTATACAAATAATGACTTTGAAAATAAGTCAACATCTTTTGTCGGGGCCATTTAGAATATTTTCAATGCATTTCATGTAATAAATGGATACATTTAGGAAATTCGACGGCAGTCATAATTTAATTGGTAGAAGAGTTCAACATTGCGCTTCCGAATCAAATGTAAATGGAAAAAGGTGTTCACTCTACAACAAATTTCAAAACGAAAATAAATTATTTTCATTATCAATTTCTGAGCCGTTTCGAGAGTCACCAAAGCAACAAATTGATGTGTGAAAATTATGAATCAATTTTTTTAATTTTCCAATTCAATGAAATGAACAACATTATTTTAATCAACAGAATCAAAATGTGTGAAAATTATCATTTTTGATGACTGGCAATCGAATTTTCTAAAAGGAACTAATTTTTTCTGGCCCAAAGTGACTCACATATTATTCACTTAATGCCACAACAATGAGCTGCAACATTGAGATTTCTTATCATTTTCGGCACTTATTTCCTTACAGCCTGGACACAGTCAGTCACTAGTTCCAGCAAATAAACCAAATTTATTAGCTTGTTAGATCCAAATAGACGATGTCCTTGTTTTTATCGCCGAAATATCAGTGTGATTTCTTTTTACTCGATATAAATCTAAATTTGGTCGAAAAAAGACTCGCCCGGAAATTCTATCATTCTTAAAAACTCTGCATACTCCCCAAAAATAAAAAAACAGATACATTTCATCCAATGGAAAAGTGGAATATGCGTTGAATGAGTGAACGGTAAAATTTGAAGATACTTTCAGCGTGCAAATATGATGACTAAGAGAATGGATTTGTCTAGAGGGTACAAACTGAAAACAAAAATCATCAAACACCGTTCAATGTTTTTCTGCGGAAAAAGGAAATTCCGACGAAATGAAAACGTATTCGAAACCTAGTTGAATGCATTGACTCGAAGGTAAAGTGCGGCGAACAAGGTTTGCTAATAATTCAACTTGCTTTTTTCCTATTCTTATTATGTTCGGTTCGATTTGGTTTGGTTGCCATTCTCTGCTTGAATTTTGCTTGGCCGTTAAATTTTCGTTCGTGTTCATTTTGCAATTACATTCGGTTTTTGGTACGAAAAATTGAGCCAAGAAAAAAGAAGTTATTTTTGGGTTTTATTTGTTGATAATGCCCTACGGAATATGGCCATTAAAACGGATGTTTTATCCAGAAAAATGTCTAAGCGACGACATCGTCATGTTTTTGTTTGCATGAAAAACTTAATGAAAGTTCGGTTCGTAATTTGCTTGGAAAAAAAAAAACATAAATTCAGAATAAACAACGCAACAAGAACCCCATTTTATTTTGCTTCCAATTAAAAAAAAGAAAGACGACGACCAAAAAAAATGGAGTATATGTTTTGTGCAGTCGAATTTGGACGAAATTTTCTACCTTTTTAACATGGCATTTTAGTTTGGTTCTCGTCACATTTTTTTCATTCAATTTGCCATTTTTCTGCTCTGAATATTAAGTGCATTGTTTCAGCGATGGTTTTCATCGTTTTCGAATAATGATTGCAAATTGTTGTACACTTCAGTATAAACACAATGTAATGAGTTTTGCGATCAGTGTTCACGATCATAGCGACAATGTTCGAGCTCGCTTCGTCGAATAGAGCAAGATGCAAACATGGATCAAGCAAATACAACAACAATACATCGCAAGCGCTGTTTCTCCAACAAGATGACGAACATCAATCCGAGAGCTCGCGTTTAAGAATTTTCGAATAAGTCAAATGCAACAGCTAACATTTTAGAACTTCATTCATGCACCGGTGTGTGTAATATCGCGAAAATGAAAGTATTGAACGCATATCCGAATGCACGCGCTCCCTCTTTCCCGCCGAGTCAATTTTGTGCGGTGCACACCATTTTTGGGTCAGATAATGTACGCGGGTCGAGCCATATAACAATTGCATATTATATGCTTGTATTTTTGGATTTATTTGGATTATATTTCTCGCATTTGTTGAAATCGTTATGTTGGAATTTCGCACAACTCCAAAACGAACACACTGCAAAACGACCTGAGCAACAAGTAAATGCACTCACAAGAATGTTATGCTCCATAACATGAAAATGGGCAAAACGAACAAACGCGACGAAAGCGTAAAATAAATAACAGCATTTTCTTTTAACTTGTTCTTATTTTCGTTGCCCGTTCGTTGCAACAAGCCTCTTATTCCAACTTCGATGCTTCGCTGGCCGAAAATCAATGCTGATGATGTTTTCCATTGACTGTTGTTTTTCGCCCGAATATGAAGCGAAAAAAAATAACAACGATCCAAAAAGTCCCAAATCCAATGAAAAGACGAAGAGAAAATAAAACTAACATGTTACAGACATGCTTGAGAGAGAGAGAGAGAGAGAGAGAGAGAGAGAGCATCCACTATCTCCTACACAATGGATACACAGTAATTCCGACAGGCAATCATTCGACGATGGTCGGGATAGAAAGCTGGGAATAAGATGAGGAATATAATTATAATAAAACACGGTTCAGTGAATTGACAGACAGAGACAGAGAGCAGAAGTAAGAAGAGCGAGTGCAAGATCGGAACTAAGGGAAAACATCCAAGCTGTGGGGCGACACACTATCCGTGGAAAAGAAAGATATCTCTGCGTAAATCATAGAAAATTCCATGCGAATGGCGAACGGAATGAAGCTGAAATAAGCAAAGCAGCCAGAACGCGTTGTTTTCTTTTTCTCTCCCGATATTTTTTGTTGTTTTCACCCGAAAAATGAAGAAGAAGAAAAAGACGGATAAAAACGAAAGAAATAAATCGACATTTTTAAAGTTACAAATAAAAGTTATTCGATGGTGCGTCAATTGCCGGCGAATAAAATGCGCACGACAATACAAATAACATGTTTCACATATAGGTATATCACACTCATAGTCATCGACGACTGTCAGGATCAGCACCGCAGTTGTTGCCGCGCGCATTTTTGCATTTTACGCGTATATTGCTTTTGAATATTCACCAAATATTAAGTACGTACAAAACAAAAGAGTTCGCCCAATTCCAGCCATCCATTCGCAAATGCGCATTGTCACGGCGGGCGCATTTTTTGTGCGCTCCACACATCCTTCGTTTATTTCACTCGTTTGGTTTATTTGCCATCTTTACTTATTTCTATCTGCCGTTTTTGTCGCCCTTTTAAATATCGTTTTTATTTGAAGTGATTGAAAATGCACCGCCGATCCATAGAAAAAATGTACTGGTGCACACATTTGCATTCTTAGCCGTTTTCAGGCTGTGTTTTGCTGCGATTTATTTATTTCGATTGCATTTGCCTTGCCGTCGACCTTTCTCATTTGGCTTTAAAATCGGCCGAATGCGTAAGTTCCTTCTCGCAGCGTCGCCCATAAAAATGACCGAAGGAAATCGATGGCACCGTATACAATCGCACAGCAAAAAGAAAAGAAAAATGTGTAATCTACTTTATTTGGCGACTGTTTGTTGTAAATATGCAGAGGGTATTTGCGAACGGACAGCAATCGACACCTCGAAGTGTCCGTTGACTTTTTTGTCTGCCGTTTTGGAGCTCGCATTTACACGAACCACAGCGAATATGCATAATTTTTTGGGCTTATGTTAATGATCGAATTCAATGTGACTAGGCAGCTATTGATGCTGCGAACCAAGCATGGTCAATATGAGTGAAAAATATCTCTCCTTTAACGATATCTTTGGTGATGGTGACATTTGGAGGAAGTCTGAATGAGATTAAAATTTAAAGAATAAAATTTGATAGTCGATTCAAATGATAGCAAACCGACTTCTATTGAAGAAATGATTTCTTATTTGTTTCAAATTCTCCCAATTTCAAAGACTTACATTGTATTCTTCGTTCATTTCGTTCGTTCTTCATTCATTTTACGTTCATTTCGATCGTTAATTCAATTCTTCTTTATTGAGCCTCCTTTGTTTTATATAAAAAATAAAATTATTCAAAAATGGAAAGAAATGGTCAACAGTAACGAAACTTGACTGTATACATCAATTAGTCTCGTCAAAATTGTGTCAAAAAAACGACACTAAACCCTTTGGCTGTGCCAGTCTAACATTAATTATATTAGTATTCATTTTGAATTTCTTATATTTTTATTTCATGTCATTCAATTGTCTTTCTCTTTCCGCATATTTCATTTATGACAATTTGTTATGCAAATGAGGGATTTCATTCAACATAGCATTGGCTGTTTATGCGACAGTTTGTATTAAAAAGTATGTTTTTCGTGTGTAGTTTTCGGTTTAATGATTTAAATTCGTGTATATTAAAAAAAATTAACGCACATAAAATGAACGGAATGTGCGGTCCACGAAAATGTGATTCGGTCGATACGAGGTTTGTCGTTGGTTGCTTTTTTTTCACCAATTCGACCTTTTAAAACCAATGACTTTCATTCTTTTGCCATTCAATGTACAAAGAATAGAAAGACCGAGGAGCAAATTGAAAGAGAGAGAGAGAGAGAGAGAGAGAGAGAGAAGTAAGCGTTGTCAAAATAAATGATAATTGGTTTAGAACTAGTGGAAAATATCATCGTATCATACGGAAGGAAACTAAATAGAGAATGCGTGCGGATATCATTTGAAAAAAGATCGCCGATATAATGGTTGAAAGGGTATGAGAATGGTGGCGCAACGAGAAGACGGATAGCATAATGTAATATGTTCGTAAATTATTTTTACGCTGTTGTTTGGCGCATTTTCCCGTAAATAAATATCATACAGATGATGGATGAAATACATTCGGTTGTGTTTTGACAAGTGCTTTCTACATTTCCCACTTTTCCAACACTGTGCGCACACATTTGCATTTTTTGTGGATGTGGCTTTTTCCTTTTTGTCACTTTCCGAGTTGAGTGCGGCTTTCCGCTGAATTAATGAACACATAATTTATGCACGCGGTTCCATATCACTAAAACGCGTTTACGATGCTTCAAAATGACTGAAATGTTTCTTGTTTTCTTCGGATAAGTGGCGATCGCTTGCTGTTTTTCAGCCAAAAAGTGGTAGAAAATTTTCTGGTCTAGTTAAATGCGGCTCAATGAAATTAATAACAAAACATTTCTCGCTTCATGTATTTGACAGTGCTCTGTTTTTATTATTTTATAATTTATGCAAGTCTTTTACGTTGTCAACCGAATTGTTTATTCAAAATACGATTACATATTTATTACATGATAATGTCCTGTCTGCTCGTGTGTGATCGTGCTTGTATAATCACCCGCATTTCGAGCAGGATACGTAATTTTGGTCAGCAAACTATGCAGCTGATTCTAATGTGAACCAACCATTGAATAAGATGTTTTCCACTACAATTTAGTTATCATTTTTAATTGGAATTTAGTCGAGATTGAGACAGAGAGTGAAAAAAAGGACACATTTTTTCACGGTAAAGGTTTTTTCATAGAAATTTTGCACATTCTCGAAATATGTGTCACACTTTAAATGAAGAGATGATTCTTTTAAATTGTCCCATTGAAAAATAAACTTAAAACACCTTGATCGTCAAGTCAACAATAGCTCAATCCAATAATGAAACAAAACAACACTGTGAAGCATTTTCATTTATTAACAACATTTTGGGCGCTTCAGAATTCGAGAGGATTGATTCGGAGACGCGGCATCTAACGCATGCACTCAAATATGAATAAATGTCAATTTTCATCGGCAGAACACGGTCCAAATGGTTCCAAGAGAAAGTAAGTGATTACATTTGATTCATACAGCAATTTCATATTGAAAACTAATAACAATTACATGTTTTCTTATTCAACGTATCAAAAGTCATCAAAAAGCTACTGGAACTGCGACAGACAGAGATTAATTTGATTTCACAATATCACGGTCGTGGATGTCTATTTCATTTTACAGTGAAATTTTGACGAAAAAATTGGAAGTAACATTTCTTGTTTGTCATAGCTAATAATGTTTTTGATTGTACAGTTCACTGGATTTTCGATTTTTTCCACTTTTCTCTCACTTTACCCCGATCGAAAGGCCATTCAAAGGGCAACGAAGAGAGAGAGAGAGAGAGAAAAAAAAAGATAAAGTCTATCCAGTACATGGATTGAGGATGTAAATCCAAGCCCACGATTGCGATATAAAATGACAATATTAAAAATGAAAACGACAAATTCACGCCACTGTTTAGATATATTGATGATAGAATTGGTTACCGAAACTTTGGTACACAACATTCATAATGGGATTTTGAATGACCGCCTCTTCGCATTTAACATTCGACTTTTTGACCGTTTCTCTCCGGCATCGACGAGAGTCTAATAACAACATGAGTATGTGATTAGTTGTCGCAAGACTATCGTTGTCGGTCATTCTTCTTTTTCTCGCTCGCTCGCTTGATCTTTCCTTTTCTCACTTGCACTGGCAATGCATATATGAGGGTGACGCGCGCACTGCTGTGCTAGGCTTATCAGAAAATCGCCTAAGAAATTGCTTATTAAATGGATTTATTGAATCTTTTGATTGTGCATCGCGGTCGACCACACACACACATACCGTCCATCTCGCGACGAAACATCGGAAAGAAGGTGTAATTCCTTCGCTTACACATAGTTTCTTTTGTGTGTAAAATTATTCTCTATAAAGGATCACTGGCACTGACAAATTTTTATGCATAAATTATAGTCGTAAGTCGATTGATAGTGGCTTTTGATTCCGTTCCCGAATGGTCAGTTACGTGGGCCGAAACATACATTAAATAAAATGACATTTTTTTCTTTCTCCGCATTCGCTTTTCAATATTTTCTTTCAAGCGTCCGACATATCGAATGTAGCGCGCAATGGAAAGCGACACAAATGAAATTTATCAAAATAAAAAAGATGATCATTTTTTAGAAGAATGAATTTTTTCCATGAACCAGCAACGTGTACAATGTGCATTCATGGAATAAGGTGCAGTCACAGGGATTCAATTGAGAAAAGGAAATAATTGTTAGAGATTTTTGTGCAACACCACTAAAAAAGGGCTAAGAAAATCGATTTTTATTGCCGTAAAATCATCGACGCGCAAACAATCTTATCGTAATATTTCTACAAACCATAATACATGCATCAGAATTGGTGCACAATATCGAGATGGTTGGCAGATATGGAAAAAGCCAGCGTTTTTTCGGCAGAAAAAGGAGGAGCATGCTTAATTCGGTTGTTCCTTAAAAGGAATGCATCCGTCGAAGAATTGACAGCATTTATGCGATCACCTGTGACAGAGAATGTCACAAATGAAAGTTGAAATCATTTGTGAATTTCCAAACGCCAGCAATGTACTTGTGTGCGAAAGAATGGTAGCTTTCTAGTGTCGACGTTCGTCTTGAGCCAAAAAAACAGCATCAACAACAACAACACAATGCATTATTTTTCTGAATTTGTAAGCACATTATTCATTCGTCATCGCATTCATCTCGTGCAGTCTTATCATCGCAAGTAAATCGTCCACTTACAAATCACATTCAAACAAAATAAATTTTCTGAATGTTTCCCCGTAACAATTCTACTCGGTGCTGTGGCGCACTCTTATACCCGGTTCGCGTCATAATTTGTTGTGTCTCTTCTCTATGTTGCTGTGTGAGATTTGTTCCGCTGTATTTCTGTTCAATCTGTCAAATTCAAAGGCAATGCAGTAGTCATGTTTATCTCTTTTATCTGGATTCGTTGGCATTGTTTCTCTTTTTCCTCACCGGTTTCTCTGAAATGTGTGTCTTTTTCATGATTGTATTTTGTCGTTCGGCGTGGTTATGAAATACTTGCGCGCCCGTCTTGACAAAAGCTTGACCCTGAGCCTGAGATATATCAAAACGACTCTCTCGCTTTCGTTCATTCGTTTCAAACTAACATCACTAATAAGTGGCGGGTCATGCAAGTGTGCTACCGTATCGGTATCTTATTAACTGGTTGTAAAAATGATATAAATATGACAAAATAAAAGCATAACGCTACCATCTCGCTCTCTCTATCTCTCTATCTGTCGCCTGCCCTGCCATCAGGCGATAGAGCGATAAAAAGCCGAGCGTCGGCAAAACCACAACGAATGAACAATAATATCGATAAATAAACGGCCGAAGCGAATAAATAAATGTATAAAATTTATTTTCTCATTTTTCTCTTTGCATTTTGTCTCGCTCGAACTCATTCATCTACACACTTTCTTTATCTCACTGAATGGAATAGTGAAAAGAAATTGAAAAAAGCACAGAATTACAGATGACAATCTTAAAATGATAACAACCGCTCCAAAGCAAAACGTCGAAATAAATAATAATGAAAAGGCATGTCACACGAACAAAATATACAAAAATCAAACCAACTATAATGCGAATGCCCAGAAGCAAGAATGTACGCGAGAGAGATGATAAATATTGATGATATAAATTACTTGCTTCTGGAGACTTTAACTCCGTTCTACGCTATTTATTATACGCATAATTAACAACGGTACGAATAACAAATGAAAGTAATTATAAAACCATTCGAAATGAACGGAAACGCCAACAAAATCAAAGTATCCGAAATGAATACTGTGAGAGAGAGAACGAAAGAGAAAAAAGTGTGGAAATACAAAAGTCACCAAAAACGAAATGCGATGAAAGCGTATTTCAAGCCGTATAATTGTTTGGTGGCCAGTTGTGCTGCGAATTTTTCGATTAATATGCTCAGGAAATTCAATCGATAAATGTGTCAGCCAAACTCAAAACTAACCACGAAAATAATAATGCAATTCCATTCATTTCCTCTTCAGACGTCCATCTCGAACCGATGACATACATGTGACAATGATAATTCTTTTGAAAGTTGCAATTTATGCGACCCATTTTTAATCGGACTTTTTTCTGCTTGAGCTATGCTTTGGTGAACCTGCTACAGTTTTAAGAGGCCCGGCAATTTGGATGCACATCGTACGGTTCGTTGCTAAAATGTTGCATTGTTATTTGGTTTGTGCGTTATTTCAACGACCGTCCAAATCGTGAGTCATGAAAGTGCGTGCCTGAATAATAATATGATTAGGTGCAAATTAGTTTGTGCCAATTTTTCCACGTAATTTTGAAGTAGAAACCTGAGAGGAGATAATCAAATACAGTCAAATTGCCCAGACATAGCAGATAAGTGCAACAACATTCGAAACAATTTGTTGAATGTTAATGGGGGAAGGGAGAATTTGATAATTTCTTTTATGAGCCCATCAAATCGTAGCCAGCTTATCGTTTCATTGAATTCAACCGATTGGCGATTCACTCGATCCGTCCATTGAACATTCAGCATGATGAAATATTGAATTTATCTTTCAATCGCCGATGCCCCAAATGACTGAAAGTCTCTCAATTAATTTTTGTAGAATTTTCATGAACCGAAGTTTTTTTCATGAATAAAAGCGAATTTTGTGTTTCAAAAAAAGTTGTTGAAGCTCAATAAATAAATCGCGTATTTGAGTTTTTCCAAATTTTCATTTTGAATGTTCGTGCGCTTGAAAAGGCAGTGTCAATCGGAGTTTGAATATTGATTCAGCTGGCGGTTATATTTCAGCAGTGATTCGAATTCTTATGAATAAAATTGATATTTTAAGGTGGTTCTACGAGATTCAACAAATGATTACTTTTGATTTGAATATAATTTTGCTAAAAATATTGCGTCTAACAGCTTTTGGAAAATGGGCAGATGGTATGATGTGCAAAGTGCTTAGTAATAGTGAGCGGTAATTCAATAATCAAATGGCGCCATTATTTCATTCAGTCAAATACAGAATGAAATGCGACCCGACAGAATTGGCCAGATAAGATTTTTCAAAATTGAATGCAAAAAGCAGCATTATCAAAATGACTGAATCAATATGGAGCGTAATAAAAATGTATCAAGGTTTCAAACGAGCAATTTGTAATATTAAATTGCATGACATTCTTTGTCGTTGTCGTCTCAATGGAAATGGAAATACAAATTATAAAATACAATTAGACTGAACTAATAGGCAGTGGCACGTATTGAACGGTGCACCATGAGGGCCCGTTTGCCCGCTCGCTCGCACACAAACACTGCAACATTGTGCGCTACATGCAAATTCGGATCGATGCTCGGTACAATTGATATCGAATATATGTGCATTTAGTGAATGAATCATCGATATTCCACTATAAAGAAATTATCATTAATCTAATGCCGTGGCGAAACGATAAACAATGCTATCTCGGCATTGTAAGAGATGAAAAATCACGGAACGCATATTATTATATCGATCGGCAGCTAGCGAAAAATGCTCACGAAAAGACACCGAAGACACAAAACCATGTATCTTTTTAGACAATTATTTTTGTCCATGTTGTGTGATATAGATGCAGCCGACGACGGCGACAGCAACGATGACGTCCATCGTCGACGACCAAGCGGTTTGTTGCGCACATACGATAGAGGGTTGACAATGAAATGGCGCAGCACTACCTGCAGCTCACCAACCACGATATTGATTCCGATATTGAGATTCTGATTGCATTGTCGTTGCCGTTGTCGAGATGGTCTATAAATTTAGGTTGGTCTCTTTGTTAGATGAAAATTTGTTCTTGCTCATAAATAAACCACGTTAAAAATGGATTTAAACAATATGCATACATTAACTGCAACGTGAAGATCAAGTTGTTTCATCGTCTGCACGGTTTTCTAAAGATGTTGCGTCGTCGTCGTTGCTGTTTTTTTGTGCTTTTTATTGGGCCAGAATAATCGTGCAACATCGTTGCGCATATATGTTTAGTGTGCCTTAGTCTCTCCGGACTCGGTCTCATGCAAAACGAAATTATTGTGAACATCTACTCATTTTGATTTTGATATCGTGAGCATTTTGTGAGGATTATTTGTTTTCGAAACTGTATCAGGATTAATTAAACCACCGCACAAGACGATGCGCGTTGAAGCCGAGCAAGATCAACTGCAGTCTGTGTGCCAGAGCCTGTTTTATAAATTTTTTATCTCATTAGAATTATTTGGATGCAATTGCAAACGGTGTGGTTGTCCCATTCCGGCACACATCCAGACACTGTCCCATTTGATCAGTATGCAGAACCAATTCGTACATTACAGTATCTCTGTGAGTGGTTTTAATAAAGTTATTTCAACAACTAGAAGTTCCAAAGATTCAAAAACAAAGCCGACTACTGTGTGTATATATGCAGGTACACGTATCAAAAGTTTAAAATGACAATATCTTTAACAAGTTGAAAATGGAAAAGAGAGAGAGAGAGAAGGAGAGAGAGAGCGAAAGGCAAACACACACTGCACATTCACAAGACACAATGCACAAATGAACTGCTCATCTAACAAACAACCATATCAGCAGCAAATGAAAGAGAAATTGGCGCAATGAATGTTGACTCGCAAGCAGCAGTATACAACACAAGCGATTGATTCACAAAAGTTGCACGTTGTTTGCGTCGGTTGAGTGTTGCTATGTGTCCTCGTGTTGTTGTCGTCGTCGTTGTTCTTTTCATTATTGCATTGCAAACGGAGTAACAAGAAAAAGGTTTTTTGAATAATACTTAGTCCAACGAAAATTAGACGAAAATTTTCTTCGTATTTTTTTTCTTGATTACTCGGGCCTGAATCTGAGACAGAGACACTCGACTCGTTGCTGTGAGAAGCAATTTTCTTAAGTTGATTCATCTTTACAAAACATCAATATATGGCAATTTCGCCAGTTTTAGTCCCATACTGAAAAAAAAACAACGAAAAAAGGCGTACGGAATGGAAAAAAATCGGGGAACCGGTTCGATGCGACTTGTATGACTTGGTGTGCGATTTTCTCACATTGAATTCGAAAATCAAGTTAAACGATCCACCAAAAAAACCGCTGAGTAGTTTTTGGAAATCCGACATCACCACAAAAACATGAGTAATTAGATAATAGTTCCAAACAAATTGTCTCCTTTTGGTTGCTGCCACGCAGGTAAGTCTTTTAGCTGTTACTGTTTCTGCTGCTGCTGCTTTTTTCTCTTCACTGTCTATAATATATGGCGATAATGTGTTTTTATATCTTTCTTTTTAGACGCCGTGCATTACACGAACGGACTGTATGTGTGTGGTTTTTATTATATGTTGTGAACACTGTTGTGGCCTTTGTCATTCATAGAGATTTCGCCGAATTATAAATGTGAAATTTTGAACGCATTTAAATCTTGTTCATTTAATTAGCTTATTCTTTGTTGGCGTCCATACATCGCTACTGGTTTTCACAAGTTCATAAAGGTGAAGATAAAAAAAAACACACAGCGAATGAAAAAAAAAAACCAACAACAAGAAGAACAGACCTACTCACATTAACGTAATGTATCCCCATCAAATAAAAACTTCTTTCAGGTGAAATGAATCCAAATGAAAATATTTCATAAGCATTTTGCGTATGAAAGCACCGGAGGAAAAAAACTACGGACACAAATTTTTTAAAAAAAAAAACGGCGGAAAACATACAAAATACCGAATTTGATCTCACGATCCATGGCTATTGCAGTGTTTGGATAGATTTACACCTTATTTTCAGCAAACGCACACATGAAAAACACAGCGAAGCAAAAATGTGAATATATAAAACATGTTGTTGAAAACAAATGCGGCATGCTGATATCAATTGAATCAAACGAATGAACGAACGAACACATGGAGGCAACGAAAGATACGAATATGCAATCGAGAAAAGTGAAATAAATAAAATCGAATCTAATAAATATCTCTCGAGTGTATGCGGCGCGCGCGATAACAATCTTTGGAAGAAATATCAACAAAAATGCTCTTTTTAGAAAATTGCTTGCTAATGCACGCAATCGGAACGATGCGTTATTGGCTGTCTGCCCCAAATGCCGCATGATCAATCCAAAAAATAGCCAAAAAATCAGTTAATATTCAATTAAACGGAATGAATGTGATTCAAGTGAGAATGAGCTATTTATTCTCAATCCTGATGAAAGCACACATTTATTATTTGCGATAACAAAAAGAGAGCAGAAAATTTGTCCAAAACTGGCTTCGAAATTAAATTTTAAGAATACTGATCCTAAAAACAGGTAGCCACAATGTGGTGATCTGATTTTTCGGTTCGTTCAATTTTTTTTCTCACACTAACGAATGTTGCAGGCTCGATCAAAATACAATCTGCAAGTCTTCACTTGCATTCATCGAGAGATGATCGAAAGAAACATCGAAACGAATCTGATGAAGATAAGAGAAGAGACGTTATGCTAATTACAATAAATTATAAACCTTCTTCGTTCTTTTTTTCGCTCTCACTCGTTGCCGGGGTGAAGAGTTTGTGTTCCTAAACTCACTTCTTTTCAACGCATCTTTTCCCGAAATCTGTTTCATCTTTACCGTTTCATAGGTGACTATATCTCATTTCGATCCCGATAATTTAATTAGCCACATCTAAGTCATGGCCGCTCCGCATATTCTCAGACATTTTAATTCAAACATCCGAACCAAAATATGCTGAGTGATGCATTTTTTCGGTCCACCAAATTGATTGACCTTTAGACGTTATAACGTTTACCCGAATGAATTCATTGAGCAATCGAACAACAGCCAAATTATTTGTAGACCACAAATAGAAATAAAAAATCTCTCCACAATAGAAATGTAAGAATAATATCGATTTTCGTCTTAGAATTATCAAAAGTGAATGATTTTAATAATTATTTCATTGGTGAGCAAAATTCCACTTACATTCCTCACCAGACAGTTTAATTTTTACTTTTTTGATATTGCAATGAGATTAAAAACTTGCTTGTAATTATATCAAGTAGAAGTCTCTTTTTCATGATCAAATTCTTCTAATTCCTATTTTTCCTAAGTGAAATGATCCGCGATCAAATTTTAGAGAGGAATTTTTTGGATGCTTTTGCAAAATCGTCGACTAAAATATTGTATTGTTTATAGAAGTTTTTGATCAAAAGATAAGATTTTCTTCATTCAATAAGCAAATTCTTGATTTTCCTAATCAAGGGTTTTCAATGAACTCTCATTTTATTGAGAGATAATAAAAGAATGCCATCAATCAGATTGCGGTGTGTAACTTGCCAAATCGTCCGACCAACACACAAATAAATGGAGGCAATAGAATAGACAAATGGCATTGCATTTGCTGGTTGTGAAATGATCTGCAGTTCTTCCCAAATTGAAATCGAAAGAGTGGGAAAAACAAACAAGCTGTATGTGTGAAATGATTGCAGATATTCTAAATGTGTATGGGGGCATTTGCGATAATTAGTATTCGAATAATTATTAGGATGGCGTGTGCGCCACCGCTATACATATCTTTATGAGTGGCCGTTATATCTGTGCATATCTGCATTGAACTGCATCGTCCACAACATAATTTTCCGCTGAAATCATCATTTTGGGCAAAAAAATTGAGCGCGTCGGCGGTTTATCTCTTTTTTTTCCGCATTATTAATTGTTAGCAAATCATTGGATAATTCGCTTACATTAAGTATGATATATTGCGCTGCGCTTTTATTTAGTGTCAAATGCAGCGACCACTAATTAACGGATATTTTAATTGCTTGTGACCATTACAACATTGTTTGGCAACATTTCGGCAAATAAAGCACCTAATTTTTACAACGGGCCATTGACTCTACGGTTGGTATTATCTAGTCTCTGGTGCTGTGTATTTTCCCATTGCTTTTTAAAGCCACTGCGTAAAGCATTCAGTTTGGAAGGATTTGTGTATTATGCGGAAATTCAGATCGATCACATTATAGACAAAATATTGTTCCGATTCACCATGAAATTTTCTTCGGAAGATTGGAAGCGGTAATGAAAGAAAAACTTGCTGGCCATTCACTCAATTGTCTTTGGCAAAATGTATTGCCAAAATTTGTTGAGTAATTGGAGAAGTGCACGTGTTCAATTGACGGTGTGAATTCAATTTACTTTACGTTCATTTAACTATCTTTATTCGCTTTTGGTAGTTTGAGAGAGAGGAAGAGAGGGAGAGAGAAAAAGAGCGAGATGGAGAATGAAAAATATAGATTGAGAAAAAATCGAAGAACTCGAGAGAAGTATAGAGAAAATGTGTACAGCATTCGAGGTGTGATTGAGAGTGTACAATCAAAGTTTTCGGTGACATCTGCCTTTTTCATGTTCGTTTTAATTATTATTCATCATTTGAAACAGAGAAGTCCTTGATAGCAGTTGACCAAACACTTTTCACTCATTATTCAATTTATCGCATTGCACATGGGATTTGAGTTCAAGGTCCAGGCCGTCAGCACAAAATGTCCAGGATGAAAGAAAAAATGATATATATCGGATGCACTGCTCTCTATATCTGGCTCTTGCTCCATTTCTTTGTAGAATTCGGGAATAGGACACATTCGGAACATCTTAAACGGCTCAAGTGATGGTCATATGCAGCTCTCGACACATTCATATTAATTTAAGTCATAGCCAACATTTGACACACAACCGTCGAACGAATGACTGGTTACATTCAGTGCATGTGAGGTTCAATGCGTACTCGTAAATGTAAAATTAAGCGCATACCCACACACAACGATACCATATATCGATGAGCAGAGCGAGCGAGCGAGAGGGAATGAGAGTGGGGCATCAATTAAAATGAAAATAAAGAAGAATGAGCAAAAACGTCACGAGAATGAAAACTAAAATAGATTTATTATTGTCGACCAACTATGTATTTATAAACAAAGTGTCACACACAACTCACAATAAAAAATTACTTGAAATAAGTTACGATGGGAATGATTTTCAGTCGTTCGTCTTCGTCGCGTTTTTATTTCACTTTCGAAGTAACACTATAATGACATTCGATCTGAATGGGCCATTACTCTTGAACTCTGTTTTAATACATCAGAAATGTTCAAAAGCGATGATTTTAGCGGTTAAAATTTAGTCCTTAGATTTTGAGAAATATTAATTTTTGATCGATTGTTGAATGAAATTATTTTGAAAATACAATCACTCAGTTCGTAAATGCATTGAAGGCGGTGATTCATCTACCAACGATCCGGCCGTACTTGAAATGCTCTCACATTCCAAATGCACATCGGCCCATCCGGAGCGAATATCCGAAAGTAGTGCTGGTCACCATTTTCTGTCGCGTTTTTTTCTCATTCTTTCTTTCTTGCTTAACATTCATGCAACTACAGTCTTTTAAGTGAATCAAGAGAGAAAACAAACAATCCGAACGCTCAGACAAAAGAAGAAAAATAAATGAATAAAATTGGTGAAATAAAATAAAATAGGAGCAAACACGACGTGTGTCTCTTTTTCGTTCTTTATTTCTGCGTCATGTTATTTTCGTTCATTTATTGTCTCTGAAAGATTTTATTTATACACGTTCTTTTTTTCCTTTTTTTACATACGATCGTATTCTTTGTGTGCTCGCTTTCGTTGATTATGTGTGCACTCTCAAAATGTTATATGAATCGTGTGACTGCGTGTGCATTTGTCGTGTCCTTAAAAAATGTTTTTTAATCTGTTGATAGTTGCTGTCTCGCTTCTTTTTGGTATGTGTGTGGTGTTTTGAGTGTTTTCTTAGCTTTTATGAGTTGTTCTTCTCTGTCCCTCGCTCGCGTCGATCTATTCCATTTTTTTAATTTTTTACTCCCTCTCCCTCTCTCTCTCTCTCTCTCTCTCTCTCTCTTCGATCGGTTGTGTGGTGTTGATCCTTTGTTTCATTTCGTCAAGCAAAAATGAATTCTTGCTTGAATGAGTGTGCTCGCCCATCGCCGTACAATCTTGGAATGTCAAACAATTTGAGATGAATGTGCCCAAAAATACACAAAGCGACACATCGGTGATAAAAATTGATTTACGTCGCATATTTAACACATGGAATGAAATGCCTGTTATGGATGTGCGAATAATATTCGAAATGACATCGTTTGCCGCGGGGTATTTGGACTGCACACACACACACTTACCGGCTGAGACAGAATTATATGGCAAAATTCTGAAGTTTACCTGTTGCCTTTTTCACTCTGTCTGTCTCCGTGGCTTAGCTTGCTTACAGTTGCTGTTTACAACTGTCCAAGTCTCCTTATAAAGTTTTGTATTTTCGACCGATTTTTTGAAACGACAAGCACATGCATAAATCTATCATTTGATAGCGCCACGTCGATGGCTCCTCTGCCATAAGTCACCGTAATTGTTACTAATAAATGACTTTATAGCCGTAAATAATTGCAGTTTCGTTATTTGTGAGGGATCATTAGATGCTTCGTTTCAATTTAAACTGCTCTTTGAGCATCGTAAAAGTGAATAACATGTCGTAAGTTCTCTTTCGAGGCCCACATCATCGTTTTTGTTTTTTTTCTCTCAACTAATTTTCTAAATTTAAAATTGGTTTCGAAATGAATAGAGCGTGAACTAGATGCGTTTCTCATGAGTCAAAAAGGAATCATCATTGTTTAGTGATGAACAATTGACTAAATGAAAATGGTCCGTTCTTTAATGGACCACACTGGTTTCCCTACTGAAAAATCGGATCATGCGCGTAATATTTAACGAATTTTGCATTTATTTGGGCAATAAATTTACCGATATTTTTATCATCGCCGAACCGAGAGGCGGATTTCAATGAAGAGGAGTTGAATGTTTCCAGCCTCTTGCTGTAATAAATCAGTTGCACGCTTTTCGAACGCTTGTGTAAACAGAGAATCGGGGATGCAACCGACGGTTGCCTAGTTTTATGCTCTCCGTACTAAATGCCATCGATCGGGATAATGTTATTTTGTATTCTCATTAATTGGCAACGCAAGTGAAAACCACAATGTAAGTTGTGGATGACATTAATATTGGAAAGTTGGTCCAATCTTAAAATCTATACCAGACTTATGCAAGTTATTGTCGATGTTACAGCATCGGCTGTCTGTTCCAGCAACCGTCATCGTTTGAATCGAAAATCAATTTAACCGCAATGGAATGCAAGAAAAAAAAATCAAATTATTCGATTTCCGAATCGTTGAAATATTAAATTCCAACCATGAATGAAATGTATTTCACGAATGTAAATGATTCGATCGAATGTGCAAAGAGCCGTCATACTCATTGAAATGATTTTCGCATTAAAGGGAATTGCCAAGGATCGGTGGAAATGCAGCAACAGCAGCAGCAACAAGAAACGAATGAAGCATGCACAAAGAAAGAAATGAAAAGAAACAAAAAATGTAAATGAACTACAAAAGTTAAGTGAAATCAGCGCCAGAGAGCATTTCACAACGTAATGTGTTCGTATTCATTGAAGTCGACAGGAGAGTGAGCAAAACGCGCACGATAAAATGAAAACAAATAACAATGAAATGAATAACACGCACTCAATGAATTGCAGTCGATTTTTCAATGAACGAAAAATCGACGGTTATTGATTGGATTATTTTTGCGTTTTTATTATTATTTATTATAAGCTTCTTTTTGACTTATTTGTTTTTTTTTTTGGTTGGATGCAAGTTAATACAGAGCGAAAAACTACACGGTAACGTGTAATCTCGGTCTCAATTTTATTATGATTATTTATTTTTTTCTTTTATTTTTCAATTAATTCATGAGTGAACAACAGCAGCGTCTGCGCCAATATAATATTTTTTGATTTCACAAACAGCTTTCAGCAAACATTTATTGCAGTATTCACCTCTTTTCTTCTGGTTTTCATTTTTGTATATTTCTTGCGATAAAAAGAAATGATTGTATTTTTTTGTGTTCGTTGTTCATCGTTCACATTGATTGTGCATGCTATCTTATTCCTACCTTTTCCCGTATGCAACAATGAAGAAACGCGCGCGCACTCTCATTCACGCACAACATGCGCAGAATGATTTGAAATATGTGCATATGCAACAGTGCATTTCTACAGTGTCAAAGAGCTGCATGCGAAAAGCGTTTGTTAATATTCGATAAACGATATGCTGCGCCAATGATGATCGTGCACTTTTATAATAAGCATATCTCGTGGGGCAAAGAAAACTTTATCAATAAGTAACATTTTTAGCCACCGGTCCTTGACTACTACATTTCTTTCATCGCGCAACAGCTACCGCACCGGGCCACGATTATCACAATCTTCAGTGGCATTCAAATACATGTTTGGCCACATCGACACCATCCACATTTTCTCCCTGAAGATCACAGATATTAATTTAAAACACAATATTTTATTCATAAACGAAAAAATGTGTCGATTCGAATCCAAGCCTAGACTAAATGCAATGAAAATTCTCATTATCCATTAGACATTACTGACAAATCACAAGCTTCTTCATTAAAGAAACTTCAGGAATTTTCTTTCGATATGATTTTTCAATACCTGAAGCTTTCTAGATGAAAAACAATGTATTGGAAACATCTGAATACTTTGGATGAATAACAAAATAATTAATATTAATGTTGTATAATGTTTATGGTAATTCAGTTTTTACCTAAGGCTTATCGATGTGAATTGCAGAACTTTCTGCGTGAATTTAATGATGTTGAAGAATTTTGCGCGTCAAACTCATATTATGTCACGCAAATTTTTCAACCAACCGATTTGATGCACAGACTTTTGATATCTTTTTCACGCATGAAATGTTCAATGATCAAAGATAATTTATTTTCTGGCACATTTCCTGTGAATGTTACTCTCAACAGGTTCCTGGGAAATCGAATTTATACCGATTCAGCATCACTAAACGACTGATACTGTAAATTTCTGTTGAAAAAAAATGTCGTTTGAAAAAAACAATTTGATCATGCCTTTCGGTTGGGTTCTTCTGAAAAAGAGTCTGAAGCGAAGGAATAACATCCAATGTGAATCTATTAGATCTCTTCTATGATTTCGTGCCTTTAATTGCTGTGCTGTGCCCTGCAGTCGTTCGCAAAAAGAGTGTAAACCGGCTTATTTGTAGAACACTTGGACAATGTCAATTACTACAAACTTAAAACAAATTAATTGAAAAGAATCGACTGACATGTGATTGTGATTGGAAACTCGTTTATCCTCTTTTGCAACGCCAAAGCAAAAATAAAAACTCTGCCGCGATGATTCAATGTGATCAATCGAAAAATTGGCTCGGCAATGCATTTTTGTCCAATGTAATATTCCCGGTATTTATTCTCACGAAAGTTTCTATCCGAAAAATCGATCAAATCACCGATTCTCGGGCCTTTATTGTTTTGTTTCGGCGCGTTGTTTATCGTTGTTTCTTAATTGATTCAGTTTTTTTGGTTGAAAATCAATTAAAATTGTTAAAATCAATGTGGTATAAATGAAAACAAGTTTATTTGTTGCTCACTTGCGCAGTCCAGTCGCAGTGTGCACATTCAAATCGTAATGATTTGTAAGTGTATATGTTTGAGCTTTGCGCTTTGTAAATCTTGTTGTGATTCACATTATTTAACGATACATTAAATAGTTTTTTGCCGTTGCTGTTTGTCGTGCCCTATCTCTCGCTTGCTCGCTCATTCTCTGCCGATCAGATTTCAACGGTGCTGAATTCGATCCGAAAGGTTGATGTCTTTATTCTCATAATTTATACACTTGATCGAACCATATAGCTCCTGCAAACGTTTAATTTTGACTTCGCTCGCCGGGAACAAGATGATTGTTCTGGCATTTTAATAAGGCATCTCAATGGCATTGATCAGTTTCTTACAGCGCATCCAATGGACATGGATATAGTGTCATTTATTCAAGTATGCAGCTTCGTTGTGTGCAGCGCATTTTTTTGGGTTGACCACACAGATCAATCAATTGTCACGCAAAAACAACGAAATATCATCAAATTGAAGGTACAGAAGCGTTAAGCATAATGTATGCTGATTGAGCCAGCTTTTCTTGTTTTCTGTCCGTCTCTCTCTCTCTCTCTCTCTCTCTCTCTCTCTCTCTCTTTTTCTCTCTCTTTTTTTTCTCTCTGCTCGCATTGCAGGCAACGAAATGATGATTAATTTCTATATGACCTAATGGGATCGAATGATCGTACAATGTGATGCAAGAGAAAGACTCGAGTTCCATGTAATTAATCGCATCTTGCTGATTAGCCATCGAACTCAACAGAGATGTCATTTAATTATCCCGAATACCATTTCGGACAAACAAACAAAAATGCACATACGAAAAAAACGGAATGAGAGCGCAGCACCAATGTGTGTTCTTCGATTGGTTTTTGCGGTGAGAAGATAGCAACCTTTATATTAGAGTTCTGTTTCAAAATTGTCAAAACCAACCATCGAATGAGTTGAGAGAGTATTCGAAATACGGATACACAATCGCATTTGCTCCATTTACACAGTTATTGTTATTATTATTATTTGAATGATGATTTTTTTCTCGGCTGCTGTTGTTGGGTCTCGAGTTGATTCATTTCCATTAGGTTTGTGTGTGTGTGTGCTTTTTTTGTTTGCACGAGCAAACAAATAATACTTTGTAAAACATTATTTGTTACACTTGTTTTGACAATCACACATAAATACAACTGAAAATGTGCACGCGAACAAAACATCGCGAACACGGAATGAACTGAAGAAGCACAGCACAAATCAACAGTTAACTTGGCGTCAATTACGTGCAACACATAGAGAGAGAGCGCGCGTGAGAGCGAGATGGGTACAGAAAAAGAATGCCGTGAAAACAAGAAAACAGGAATTAATAAATCATCAACGGCCACACTTAAAAGGAAATACGATCCCCACAATGATTTTTATTGAGGCTGTTTCACCTACCAGACACTCATCAATATACGACACGCATTTTTCGCAACTCTCCGCATGCGCCTCAAATGAATTTATATTCATGTTGTACACAATGACAAGAATGTGCTGAGATTGAATGTTTCAAGCGCTCGCCGAGCAAGCCCCATGCAAATAGCCAAATTTCCGTCGCTTAATTTTCGCCTCGCTGTCATCTCGCAGATAGACAATACACAATTAGTCGGCGTTGTGAATTGGAAACAGTTGTGGATGGAAATTTCACGGCGTTCACGAGTCGAGGATTGATTTTAATTACCCTTTTTCGAGACGATACAAGTAAAGCGCATTGGTTCCACAAGTTTAATGACATTTCCTCAACAAATTGAAGTTTTTGAAAGAAATTAGAGGAATATTGCTCCGACGGCATAAATCCTTCAGAAAATCTCTGAGAAGCGCGATTAGATCCAATCACAATGTGTGCAAGTCAATCACGAAAACTTTCAAACAGGATTAATATCCTGTGGTCTCATTTGAACAACAAAAAAACTTGACATTAAATGAATACTTTTTAAACATGAAAATAAATTTTCAAAAATGCCGTGGATTTTGAACTCATTGGAAAAAACGACGACGCTCACATTCTATTCATTTTGAAAATTGCTCAACGAGAATGTGTTTGACTTCACACTATTTTCACATGGGAAATGCTTCGGCATCAAACCATGATGTTCGAATTTATTTGTATTCATATTTGTTGTACGTGTTGTTTTATTTATTCTTTTTTCTATCTTTCTCTCTCTCTCTCTCTCTATCTATCTATCTCGTTTCATGTTTGGTTATTAGGTATGGAGATGATAGTTGTAATTTTGTGAATGATGAGTGCGATGCTCGTGAGCTGTGTAAAGTGTCGCGACACATTTGCGCCTTCCAAACACAGGCCGCACGCACATTTATTTCCGGCAATGACAGATTTGTTATCCAATTAGAATAAATGCCCGATGTCTAGCTGCTTTATCAATCAAGACAGTGTGTTAAAAAACAACGAATTTTATTAAACTACACGATTCTTTGCATTTTCTCGTCTTGTTGATGTATCTCATTGGCAGTGAGTGCTCGCGCATACTCTCGCGCGATTATGCTGAATTAGATTAAATAAAATTTATATATGAGCAAACATACAACATGAGATGAGCGAGCGCAAAAGGAAATTGTTGGAATTTTTTCTGTGCTACTTGAGAGTTTATCGTGAGCTTTCTTCGTGGATTTTTCCGGTCTGATGTTTTTGCCGTTGCATTGAAAGTGATATCAACCAAAACGACGAGCGACACCGGCAAAAGTCGCTGAGAAATGACATGCAACACACACACAGATATTTTCAGAGTACGAGCGCGAGAGAGAGAAGGAAAGAAATGTGATTAATTTCATTTGGATGCCAATTAATCGTATCATAACAAAACAAGAAATTAATACAATTTCAAGAAAATGCGCTCGAAATATTCCATTAATCAGTAGCATTTAGCACACATTTTGCCATTTTATGCCATTGGTATTCTCTTTTGCACACTCACATATGATCATTTGCACTCGAAATACTATTTTAATAATTTACATTGCTCATTTTGTTCGTTTGTGTCTATGAATGTGGCGTTTGGTATGCAATCAAAATATGTTTTCTTAATGAATTTTCTGCAAATCGACGCGTATTTTTTCGCAATGAAAATGCATTTCGATTAAAATTACTTTTCGCTCAAATGCAATAATTAATCAAAGGATTTGAATGCAATTCGTCCGTACTATGAGTTGCATTTGAACGAACGCAAAGGAAAGAAAATGGAATAAAGTTATTACATTTGCTCGCGTTTTTCATAATAATTTGCGTTTGTTTGTGTATGGTCTTTTTTTCGGTTCTCCCAACCGTTGTCACTTAATTATTCCGTTTTATTTAATTTATTGGTCGCGCACGAGACATAACTTATGTGGAAGATGCTGAGAATGAGCGTTGTTAAAATAAGGCGGCGAACACGCTCACTGCGCGCGGCTACACCATATATCCCATATCCCATTTAGACAAAGGGCAACAAAACGAGAAAATTCAATGTCAGTTTTAACGTGTTTGGCATACATTTGGCGCGATGCAAATGACATACCAGGCAAACTCTTAGTCAGAAAATGAAATGATGAATGTATCTCAGTGCAATGAAGTGCGCACGACGAGCAAAAAAAAACCAACAACGGCCAACGAGCACACATAACTCGAGCACATATGAGCAAGTCTAACAAAGTGCACAAAATAACAACGGTACATCTCATTTGCAGCGAAAATAATTTCGTAAAATGTGTTAACTGCTCGTGTGACATGTTTAATAGTGCGGTGCATCGTTCGCACTCACACACACAGTCCAATGGCGTCTTACATTATAATCTAGGTAATTATAATAAGAAAGATGTTGTTTGCACTTAAATTGAATTTGAAGTGCAAGTGAGTGCACGATGTGAGTTTTGACTTTAAGCCCATGATTTAAGCGTGAAATCGACGTTCAGTCAATGCGGCCATCGCCGAGGCACTCGATCTTTGACATAACTGATTTGCACCAAAATAAAATGCACGCCATAAAAAAGAGCTGTGAAACACACACACACAGCCGAATTCTTTTGAATTTCGAAAATGTATACGCATTTTAATTGAAAACATATTTTAGGTAATAAATCATTTCTCGAAGATCTCCAAACGAGTGGGAGACAAGTGAATAAAAGATCAGCCACAGCAAAAAATGATACGAACAAACAAAAGGCAAACACAGAAAATATCCCACAAAAGTCGACGCTCATAAAATCTGGCGATATATTTCATGCAATGCGTTCGGTTTATCGTTGAAATGAACGTGAGATGAATTTCTCTCAAATGCTAACAATCATCGAAGATTGCTTGTCATCAAATGACTTTTTTCCGTACTGGTTATTTGGATTACTATCATTATCGAGTATTTTAGGGAGTTGAATTTTAATTTTCGAATTGTAAAGAGTCCAAATGTTGTTATTCAACGAAAATTAACGTTTTCTTTCCATTTTAATCTGAATTTCTGAGTTAAACGGTCACATTCCAGAATAAGGTGATTATCATTCAAGTACCTTGTTTTCAAATCATCTCGAATCCATTCGGAAGGTTTTTTTTACGATTGAATTGATGGAATATTTATGCGCAAATGTTCTATCAATGCCCAAAATGAGCCAAAAACTATTCAATTTAAAGTCAGAAAAACAATTAATTAAGTTGATAATTAGGCTTGTTGGTGTTTTTTACGGCAATATACAATATTTGGTGAAAGTGAAAGCATTTAATTTCAATTCGATTCCCTTGTTTGCTTATTTTTCAGATGAAGTCGTTAACTTTCGAAAGAACCACCTTCAATCAATAGTCGCATTAGATCCGCTTGTCGGTCAGAATTGTTAACGCGTAAAACACTTAGTACCTCTTGTTCAAAATTCACAACAAAAAAGACAGAAAATGGAAAGAAAAAAGATTGCTTGATTATCCTGTGAAAAAATGTTGGCTGTAAAAAAAAAAATCGAGAAAAACTGTGCATTCTTCTGCTGCGCTGAGAAATGATTGAAATGTCGTTTAAAAGCCGAAATCCTAACTAATTAACATCGGGTAAAATTCTGTACATATGTCAATAAGTAGAAATATTTGTTCGGTTGTTGTAAAATAGTTGGTTGAACAGATTAGTTTTCGCCACAATTGTAACGAATGATGAGATGTTTAACAGGCAAACGAACGCTGCTTTAGTGTCAAATGAATACGAAATTGGAAAATTTGTGACTTTCTTAGAAACATTGTGTGCATGTGTGTTTGCTATTTTGCTGCGGTGACGGTGGTGGTGGCGGCGATATTACAACTATCTCTCACATCGACTGCCAGTCTATCATCAAAACTTCAAACTTTTGTTGGTGATTAGTTGATTACGTTGTTGCTCTCTCTAGATGTTGAAGAAATGTTTGAAAATATGACGACAACGGCACGCATTGGAAAAAAACGCGTTCAATACTATAATGGAATACACTTGGAAAAATCGAGTCCAGTACAAAAACAAACACATGTTCAAATGCGTAATGCATACGACTTGAAATATATAATTTCAAGAAGAAAATAAAAACACAGATACAGGCAATCGATGTCACGAAGTTGGCACTCGAGTGCGTGTTCTTTGTCTAAAGGCTGACTTCGAAACTACTACTTGTTTTACATTAAAGGAAATATCATTGGCGCCACAAGCCTCGATTATCACCGCAATCTCTCGTTTGAGAATTCTTATCAAATAGACGGGATTCGGTCTGTTTTTCCTGTGTTTCAGTTAAACTCGATGGCTGACAGCGTTTTGAAGAAGAAGATGATGGAAAAAAGTCTATTGGAAGTCAAACGAAATCAATTTATCATATTTTCGAAACTATTTGAAAAAATCTCGGGATGTTCCACTAACTGCCGAACAAGATATCCTGTTAAAAGTTGAGTGTGTATCGATTTAAATGTTCATATTGAAAACCGACACCTTTGAAGTTGAAACAAATACGGATCATCGAAAATGGGCACATAAATTCACTCCAAACGATGCGATTCTGGCATCGTAAAGAGGCTGCCTCTGAAATTGAACACCAAACACATCGAATAGCGCTATTTACCACGAAAATATTCGATTGAAAATGTGTTTCGGTCGATTGCTGACTTTTCGGGGACGAAAAAAACTCAGAACGAAAAGACCGAAAAATATGCTAACACAAGGATTAAATGCTGTACATTCAAGCACATGCAACCAAAATGTCTGTACACTATTTACGCTGCGGCTATGCGATGTTTTTGATGACACTTGAAAGCTGATAGATTCCAAATTTGTTTATTTTTAAAAGTCATTCTAAGTGTTGTTTGCTTGGAATTGAAATACTTCAGCACTCTGGTTCAACACATGCTATTACTCCGTCTCTCTCTCTCTCTCTCTCTCTCTCTCTCTCTCTCTCTCGGCCCGGTTCTCTTCATTGGTCATTCAAAAACAATAATGCACACATGCTCTTACGATTCTTCGCAGGTTAAATGACATCAAATAACATATCATGTGTCGAAATGCTCATCAAACGTATCCTGCTTCAAGCACAAATAATTGGCTCTCTTCGGATTCATAACGCATTCCCGTCTCCTTCCCCTCCGCACAACATTGATTTTCGGAGAATATTTTCAATAAATTTTCTTTAACTTCGAACTGTCATCTTTCCAGACAACTCATTACATGAATAAACCATATCCTGTGAATATACAGATTGAGATGTTAGCCGAAGAGCATTGCTCACCACTCATACTTCCGATTGCATAACAAATCGTACAAATTTTAACATGCACGAAATTAAAGATACCACAAACTTTTGTTTGCGGTTCCTGGGAATTGCAAAGAAACAGACAACAAACCGACTGAATGCAATTAATTACTCAGAAAACATCAATAAACCGAATATAAAATCTCACTTTTTAATTTTCAGCGTTTTTTCTTCTCAGCATTTTTTGCATCTCATTTTTTTTTTTTTTCATTTTGTCAGGGGCAAAGGTTTGCATGCTCGTGGAATGCAATAGCTATCATTTAAATTTTTTGCGGCAGGAAGGGGCATGTACATCATTTTTATCCTATTGTTTTCGATGGAAAAACATGACTAACCAAATGAGATGATCGCTACTGTTCGATGTATGCAAAAAAGCTCCGCAAAAACAACAGTTTCTATACGACGAATTTATGATTTTTTCATTTAGCTCAACATGTTTTCGTTGAACAGCTCTTAATTACATACACGCGTTTCGCAGCAATGATAGAAGGAACATACACACCCGAGAACATTAAAGTTTTGCATTAACGACACACACACACACATACTCGCTCACAACGAGACGAGCACACGCGCATTTATGTATGCATTACCAGAAAGTGCGACCGATGGTATGATGATGAAGAAAAAGAAGGTCGACCCAAGACGCTTGATGACAGAAACCAAACATGATTCTAGTTATGCATGTTATTTACGATATATTCCAGTAAACTGTGAACTCCTTCCTTTCGCCAAAAAATGATTGTGCTCGGCAAATAAAGAGTTGGCCCCCGTGAAAAGAAACATCGGGGGAAAAGAGAGCACGAGCCCCCGATGTATATTCATTTTCAAAGCATTCGAACATTTGCCAGTGCGTTTTATGTGACATGCGGATTACATATTAACGTCAGCATTTATTTATCAACATTAAAATACCAAAAGAAACAAGTACTTTATTAAAATGCACACACGGTGAGCGAAAGAGCTGCGTGATAAGACGACTGCTTATAAAATGGTGATTTGACATTGCTCAGGCGCATTTCCGATGGATTCATTTTCGAGCTCTTGTGTGCACACACACACACACATACACCAAAAAATTATAATTAAAAATATAAATTACACAAAAATTCATAAATGAAAATATTCAAAATTGTGCGTGCTTCGAGCATATGGTCTCCTTCATACATGTGCTCACGCACATGCCCATGTTCCGTGTAATTTGGCTCTGATTTAAGCAAACGCTGCTCTTGCATATATTATAATTTTAAGAAAGAGCACACACAAAACAGTGTTTTTTACGATATGACATTAAAATGTAGAATAATTACGAATATTTGGTGCGCTTTTTTCGCTTCAGTGAAAAAAGGAAGAGAGATCGGCAACAAATACAATCATAAGGATAAGCCAAATATCATGTAAATCATTCTAAAGATTTCATTTTTCGCATACGATATGTAATGGCTTAGCGAAAGACAAAATCTTAAACTTCTCGGGTTTAACAGATTAAACAATTCGTTGGACGTGCGCTGATTTCAATTTCTTCAAAATGAAGACACACGATCTTGGAAAAAAGGGGATTTTATTCAACGATGTGTGGAGAAAATTTCCGTCGAAAATCCACAGCAAACACACTATTTTCGAGTGTAAACTTTGTGATATTTTTGACATTCGAATTAAATAAAATTTTATCACTGGTCGTAATTAGAGAGTGAATGTCTTCATGTGCCCCGTTTCACTGTCGTTATTGCAAAATGATTAAAAATAGCAATGAACTCGTTCACTCTCTCTCTCTCCGTCTCTCTTGCTATTGAAAATGTATATCCGTGTGCGTGCGAATGTATCTGTATGCTGTGTTGGGGACACAGCGCCGAAGAATGAAATAAATGTTTCGCCTTTATTGTGCCATTTAGAAAAAGAGATCGTCATTTCAGAATATATGAGCAAAGCAATTTTGGTGGTCCAATGCGTTGAGATGTCTACAAACGATTTAGCGTGGCGTTTAAGACCTCGAAGAAAATATGGAAAATGTCATAATTTTTGTTGTTCATCGTTCTGTTTGATGATAAAAATAATCATAAAACAATGTCACGTCTCACCTTCGGAGAAACGAACATGTTAAATATTTTGTTTGGAATAAATGAACTGCTATCGATATAAATAAAAATACGACCAAACAAACGGAGAAATACGGAACAACAACCAGAAAAGCAACAACTGAGCATTCTTCGAGTTAAACTGCACAAAACGGCACATGCATTGGATTCAAAACAACAAATAGCGCGCACGGACTGAGATAAACCAAGAGATAGAGATAGAGATAGAGATAGAGAGAGAGAGAGAGAGAGAGAGAGAGCTAGCGCGGGGCACATTGAGCAGCAGCACACAGATTTCATTTCACACATCCAATTTCTCCGCGATGAGCGCCCTTAATTAAGGAATTATGGTTACACGGTGTTTCTCTTTTAGTCCTCTCACTCTGTTGCTCGGTGCACCGATGTGATGGCACTTAATTTTCGGTAGAAATCTTCAACAAACCAAATTTTATAATGATTACAATGCTGATTCAAGTGATTCTTCTCTTCGAATGGAAAATATATAGTTGCTTGCTTAACGTTCAATGATGAATGTATTCATCATCGCCCATTTGAACGGCTGAATGAGACAGCGAGCGAGCGATCTTCACGGCACATAAATGCCTGTCAACTTTAACTGGGCGGGAATTTCTTCATCGGAAAAGAGACAATAATTATAAAATTTATGAGCGTGATTGTCGAGTGAAATATTCGCTTTTAGGCGTTTCGGATGCGTCGTTTTTTTCCGTAGCCCTCTTCATGCATCTGAATAATTTATGTCATTGAGAAATGCTTGGGCTTTCATCTGGTTGCATTATTTTCTAAATATGCTCTGTTATGTCTCACCACTTGATGATAAATGCCTCAAGTTCAAGTGAATACGGCGATATAGAAGAATCAGCCGAGCCTGCGACATTCAAGCCAAATTAATCGGAAATCAATGATTTTGATTACGGTGACGGCATTTGTGCTACACATTAAAGAGAGCATTGATATTGGAGAAAAATGGCACCAATGAATCGCATTGAATGCCATGACATGGCGCTTAGTTGTGATGCATATAAAATTAAACCGGAATTTGTATTGGCTTGCGATGGTTCGTTTATTTCTCTCATTTTTTGTGTGTGTGTTGCATCAGCAGCAGTAGTGGCGGCGGTGGCTGCAGCCACATAATTTCCAAGGCGGGTCATGTTCACACGATGAATCTCCGGCATTGAGCCCACTAATAGCCGTATAATATTCAATTTTAAGTGTATTATTTGTAACGCTAGCTTCAAAAAATGCACACTTAATCCACGTCACCTCTCTTTTCTCGAGAATCGCCAACATATAAAGCGCAAACGGATTGATGGCATTCTGCTGTCTTCGACTCTCTGTTTTGCTTCCCTTTTTTTGACGAGCCAGATCGATGACAGCAGGAGTGATTGTTCGACTTATGTCCATATACGCGCGCCGGCTATTATCGACGCCTTTCAATAATATTCGAGCGCAAAAAAACCAGTTTATCGGCTGAGCCGGTGACTTTGTCACTGTAATGCTTAGCGATTATCACGCATAACCAGAGCATTCTTTTGTTTTCGGGCGATTTTTGGTTTCTTCTGTGTTTTTTTTTTTTTTTGGTCTTTCGTTTTACCAAACAGGTAAATGGTTTTTGACCGTCTGGATTTGCATTATATTCGCTCGAAATGTTTATCACTTAATGTCCGCCGTCGCAACAGCAGCAATACGATACACTATCATCAAAATGCATGCAAAAACAAACACATCAAACACAGTTAAATCAGCGAAATGTTTGATGTGTACCACGAGATATGGTTTTGCTTTCAACAAATTCATAATTCTGAACAATGGCATTTCGTTTTGTGAGGCATTGAACGAATCTTTCATTCGGTCGTTTCGTGCTTTTTGTGCGATGCATAATATAAGCAGTCAATATGGGGGCTAGAATATGCAGTGTTTCACATTTCGAACAGTCTGTGCGAGCTCACATGCATGAGATGGCATGAATTGCATTTGTATTTGCAACATCGCTCCGTTTTTACTGCGTGTGAGTGTGTGCGAATTTATGCGAAAACTCACTTCTCAACCATTTACCATTTTTGTTGGGCATTTGAGAGATCTGTGAGGTACGTTCAAATAATGCAGACGATCTGCACGGAAAAAACATTATTCCTACATTCACGAAAACTATGCAGACGAGAGAGAAGAAAAAAGACGTAACAACTGAAGACAAGTGGCGCCTATCATGAGATATTCTTCATTCATGTTTAAGATGTGCTTTGGCAGAGAGCGAGAGAGTGCGAGTGTGCACTCCGGGAAAAGCCTGGAACTCACCGCGCTTTACCAGCAAATCACATATATAGTAATATAAAACCGGGAAGAAAAACGACGACAAATCCGCTAAATTCGTGGCGAATGCAATCAAATTGAAAATGTCAAATCCCAGTATTTAGTAGCCAACAGAGAGTGAGAGAGCGAGTGAGAACGGGAAACGGGAGGAGGAGGAAAACTAAGAAGACATTGCGAATTAATTTGAGTAAATTGGCGAATTGGTGGAATGAATTTTAAATCATTTTGATTTCTCAGTTATTTCCGATCATTAACACAACACTTTTCGTTTATTTGTCGTGTCTGTATGTCGATGATGCAATTGGCTATGGTGGCTTCACATTGGCGCATGCATTTGCGTTGTTTATAATCTAGATAAGCGATGCCATCTGCGGCTGCTGCTGCTGCACAGCCAACCATTTTCCCCTTTGCTCCATCTAGTTCCCGCTTTCAATTGAAGCACACATATCAAATTGTAACAATCGAGCAATCTTCGAGTAGATTGCAAGTTTATTTTACAAGTACGTGTTGCAAAGAATGAAGAAAATGGAGACGTTTCATTTAAATAACATAATTGCTTGGTGCACAACACACACACACACACACCGATCTTAGCTATTAGAAAATGATTTTATTGAATCATTTACCTTTTATCTCAATTTTAACTTGTTCGATGGCGTAGCACCTAGAAAAAACCGCACTACAATATCAATGGAGAGAATTACATTTTCTCATCTATCGAAATGTTAAAAGTCAACAATTGCAATCAAATAATTCGTTGGATGTTTTGATTACTGTTGTGTTGGAATTGAATGCGATTGAATTGTGTGCTGTTTCAATGGCATAATCAATAAATGCTGTGCCGTAGCTTGCGAAATAGGCCAAGCGTCAGACGTTAACATACTGCTGCTTGATACCAGAAATACATATTTCTCCATGCGAAAACTCGTAATTAAACATTTAAATGGCGCTGCCTCGAATTAGAAACGACGAGAAAAATGACGAACAATTCGAGCATATTCGTGTTCATCCTCAGCATTCTTTTGTACAGTGCGCTTGTCGTCTCATTATGATTATTGTGCTGTATGTCACGATAAAAGTGCATAAGTTAAATGTATTTTTGGGCATATTTTCATGCTACAAACATTACTGGGGATTTCATTTGTGGTGATTTATGACGCACATGGCAGTATCACATCGTATTTATGGTGCTGCCGTTTTTCTTTCTTTTTTTTTTGTGTCATGTCGAACATTCCGTTTCGCTGGAAGAACTCAAGTAAAACAACTAATTTGAAAAATTAGGCGTTTTTTCTGCCATTTATTCTGTCACATAAACACACAGAAAATAGGCGCAGGCAACTGTGACGTAATACGGAATCGATATTTTAAATGCATCTTGTTTTTTCACTGGAACGAAGATGTCCCAGCTCTTGTAACTATTTAGCAGGAAAAAAATTGTAGAATGTTTGTAATACAAACTAGACAAAGTGTGTATAGCATGTTTCAATATTGGTGCTCTGGTTCAAATGGCTCATCTTCTGGTATCAATTACGATTTTAAGGCAAAAGAAGAATATCAAATTTCTATTAGCTTAGATAGTTACTGTTATAGCCAAAATATATACAATTTAAATGTGTGAATGAATCATTCGAAATGCATCTCCAGTTACTTAACATTTTGAATGGAAAAACCACCGAAAAAAATCTGTGGCCTTCTCATGCGGACTTTGCATAAAGCAAAATCGATCATTTTGTTTATCCTTCGCAAATAAACACATGTTCATCCATAAATGTTATATTGATGTGGTCATTCATTGAAATAAACCATTTTCACTTCGGGAGTTTAGAAGAGATGTTGCTTCTAAGGAGAGAGATTTGATATATAGAACAGCTGAACGAAATACGCAATGTTTTATTAGGAGAACAAATTGAAAACCGCGCATTTTTTTCAAAATTTCGATCTTTATTATGGAAAAATGGTTACAAATTGATTATTCAAAGTATTGTCCATCGCTAGCCACAACTTTTTCCCATCTTTCTGGCAAATTACGGATTCCGCGTCGAAAGAAATCTGTGCTTTTTTCGGCTATCCATGAATCGACCCATTTTTTGCATTCCTCGTAAGAATGGAAATGCTGTTCAGCCAGGCCATGTGTCATTGATCGGAAGAGGTGGTAATCGGAAGGGGCAATGTCTGGGCTATACGGCGGGTGGGGTAGGACTTCCCATCGAAGCGTTTCCAAGTAGGTTTTAACGACCTGAGCAACATGTGGCCGAGCGTTGTCATGTTGCAAAATAACTTTATCGTGTCTTGCGACCGTTTCCGACCGTTTTTCCTTCAGTGCTCGGCTCAAACGCATCAATTGAGTTTGGTTTCAACAACTCATAATAGATCACGCCGAGCTGATCCCACCAAATACACAGCATTAGCTTCGAGCCATGAATGTTCGGCTTTGGCGTCGATGTTGATGCGTGGCCGGGGTAACCATACGATTTTTTTCGCTTCGGATTATCGTAATGAATCCACTTTTCATCACCAGTCACAATACGATGCAAAAAACCCTTCCGTTTTTGCCTTTGAAGCAGCTGTTCACAAGTGAAAAAACGGCGTTCGATGTCTCTCGGCTTCAATTCGTATGGCACCCAATTTCCTTGCTTTTGAACCATTCCCATGGCTTTTAAACGATAGGAGATGGATTGTTGTGTCACTCCCAATGATTTTGCCTGTTTTTCTTGCGTTCGACACGAGTCTTCATCGAGTAATGCTTCCAACTCCTCGTCTTCAAACTTTTTCACTTGGCCTGGACGCTCTTTGTCTTCCACATCAAAATCACCACTTTTGAACCGCGCAAACCACTCCTGGCACGTTCTAATCGACGGAGCATATTCTGGATATGCTTCGCATAACAAACGATGACTCTCGGAAGCATTTTTCTTCAGATTAAACCAATAAAGTAAAACTTCCCGCAAATGCTGTTTTGTAGGCACGTAGCTCGACATTTTCAACGCAATAATAAACTTGTGTATTCAACTGAATGATAAGTTTGACAGATCGTTTTCAATGTATTTTTTTATCCTCTTTAAGATACAATAGCTGTCAAAGTCAAAATAATGATATCTATGATAGATATGAAGTTAGTAACGAATGCGCGGTTTTCAATTTGTTCTCCCAATATATAAACTGCATATAAATTACCAGTCGACGGTTTTTGATTTGATAAACACAAACGATCGTACAAGTAACAGCTCGGTATTATAGCCATAATTTTCCGCACAATTCATATTTATACATGTCTTCTGCTCAAAGTGATAAGAACTGGATATTTTACTAGAATTTGTATGTGAATCAATAAATGTTTTTTCATTGATTTTCAATATAATATTTTTCATTCTTCAAATTATTGATTGTTGTAGATTTAATTTTGAATGGCATTTTTGACCCAAATAAAAATATACTCCTAATCTTGAAATTATCGAAATTTAACTTACCTGAAATCTGACTAATTCTGGAAATTCAGCCGATAGTTTGGCAAGCTCTTGATAGTTGCATTTAGCTGCGCTAACCATCCATTCCTTGGTTTTCGGGTGGCCGCTTAGCTGCAAAGGCAATTAGACAATTTGAAAAGCGCACACATTTGCTGAAGCCATGATAAATGTATTTAATTAAATTGCTGGCTGCGAGAGAGAAAGAGAGAGAGAGAGAGAGAGAGAGAGAGAGAGAGAGAGATGAATCATAGAGCGCGCTTGAAATTCAGTGACATTCCAACCAATTGATTGTCTGACTGCGTCAAACCAATGCTGGCATCCCATAACAAATCCTTTGGTAAATTAAATCCACTGGAATTACGGATATTTATTGTGTGTCTTGTGATGTGGTGCAATGTATTAATTGCATTTAAGTTTGGACGGCTTTGAAGATGATGAGACCGAAAATGATAATTTGCTATTCTTGTGCAATTCAATTCGATCGTATATTTATACGACAAATATGCACACTTATTGCTACTGTATCACTCTCTCCTGTTCTCGATGTCTTTGTGCATAAACTATATCAAACATTTTCGGATGAATGGCTTCTTTCAATGCTTCGGTAATATGCATACACTTGGAAATAAATTTTCATTAGACTTAGAAAATTTGCAAGTAAAATTTAATCAAAATACGACAAATGCAAATGAAATATACAAGAATTTTCATTGTCACAAACTCGTTACCGCATCCATTTGCATATTTTAGTTTATTACATTCATATAGACATTGAAAGCAGCCACAGAAACAGGCACTTTCGCAACGGATTCATTGAAATCACCGTTTTGGAATTCCGAAATGGAGTAATAGAGAAAGAGAGAGGCAGAGAGTGGTGTGATGGCGAGAAAGCAAGTGAAAGAGACACATGCAGATTTGGGGGTGTGTATCTCAATGTAAAATTGTCGGTTGTGATTGTCTATTTTATGTAGGCATCGTCATCGGCAGTCACGGTTACGTCCATAATGAACATTCGGAACATTCTATTGCAATGAACACCAAGAACCGATCTCCTTTACGCATGTTCATTTCCACGATTGTAATTCAATAATGAAAATCGTGATTTATAAAGTTTCGAAATGTACGTTCGAGACGACGACGGACACGAATTTTGTGTACGAAATGCTGAAATGTGTGTACGGATAGTGTGTGAATGTCTTTCTTATACACACGCGCCAACGTGAGAAAATGTCCATGCAAACAAATATCCTATTGACTAATTTTACGTTTTCGAGATGCAAATTGCCACAACAAATCCAAATGAGAAATGGCAACGATAGCCATAACTAAACCCTTAAGCTATTCCCGATAAAAATCAAAAAGCAACACAGTTCAACACAAATGAAACGATCTTTCTCTCGCAACAGCAATTAAGTGTGGAATGACTGAAAAAAAAAAACGGCGTGTGCATTGGATGCGAAAAACGCGCAATAAACTCTTATATTAAAATGAAACAAAAAATGCACTTAAAAAAACAACGAAGAAAACAAACAGTTCTACTTACGCTCACCAAATTCTCGCTGGCCACTTCATCGATTTGCTGCAACAGGCAACGAACATACAAAGACATAAAAAAAAAGAAATAATTAGTATTCATGCACATAAAACTTGACTACAACATGTTGAATGGTCTATAAAAAATATTTTATTTATTTTTCTTCGGCATGGAGAGAAGGAGAGAAAGAAAAATACACAACCTTTCAACTATTTCATTTGTTTAATTTTCAATTAAACACTACACGAACAACAATAATGACACACACTGCTCATCAATCGGACAAAACCATCATAACGGAAAATTGTGCAAAGTGGAATAATTCGAATATGAAAATAAAACTGGCCATTTAAATTGATGTTACTAATTATTTTTATGTCACACACAGAAATACTGCAGGTCGTAAAGATGCAAGGATATATACCATCAAAACATCCGCGCTCGTTTTGATTATGTTCGCTTTATGCGCTGACATGGTTCATTTTGCAAAAGCGACGACCAATTCACCGAATGTATTCATTTAGAGAGACACATTTGCAGAGTCACATTTCGAATTTCGAACATTGGTCCCGTTTTTTACTGTGTTCGAAGATTGTTGACGTTTTTGCACCGTATGGAAATAATGAGAGAGATTTTCACCAAATGGCACCGTTCTCAACGTAATCGTTTATTTTTAATATGGCATTCGTTTTCTTATTCGCTTTCGAAACTATCTCCTAAATGGTAAGTGTGCAACTCTTTATGATTTGAATGATCAATTTTGGAGTTTCTCGACAAATTCTTCATTTTCAGAATTTAAATGAATTTGTTGCTTTCAATTTCTTCCCCAGAGATGATGCTCCTCAATAACCGCGAATGATATTTCGCTCATATCTCTCTCACTCCCTTTAATATATTTTTTCAATTGCTCTGTTCTCAATCTCATCCACTCTTAAGTGGCTCTCCTATGTGTTAGTTTCAATAAGCGATATTAACCTGATAAGAATACATGCAAAAAAAAAAATATCGGTCTATGTATTTTATCGGTTTAATTATCTATTTGTATGAAAACAATAAATTTATAATCTATCATTGGATCAATTGAAATCCAAGGCCTATTATTGTTTCGTTCGCATATTGTTCTGAGAAACTTCGAAAGACAAAAGTCATTCGTTCTCGATAAAAAAAAAAAAAAATGAAACAAACGATAAAGTAAAAAAAACACTTCTCAAGCTTTGGGCTTAGGCCATCTTGTGTTACGTTTTCGTTGAAATAATTTCCAATATTCATGCCATTCGAATCAATCATCGGCCGTTTCATTTAAATTGAATGATCTGCGTTGAATTGTTGGGCCGAATAAAACATAAATAGCTCTTGATTCGTGTTTTCCGTTTTGTTTTTTCAATTAAAAATTAATTGTTTTTAACACGATGATTGAATAATAACACCAGCATTCCGAATTCAAATAAGCCTGGTGACTATGATTTTTCAATTTGCTCGCATTCAATGCAACAATCAAGTAATCAAACAATATGAATATGTTGTGGCAGACATATTATGTCCCTACTGGAGTCTTTCTCCGCGGGATTTCCATTTTTTAAATTTCATTCCGTTGTTATTGATTTCAATAATACAAACAATGTAAACCTTCGGCCAAATATTTGTTGTATTATTAATTTGAACAAAAAAAAAAAGAAAAAAAAAATAGCCAAATAACAATAATAATAATGATAGAAACTGAAGTAGACAAACGAAACGAACAAAATAAAATTGAATTTCAATGATAAAAAGAGCATGTCGAAAATGATATACATCATTCAGTCATTTACAAAATCTGATGGACGACACAGAGAGAGATAGAGAGACATATGTACGAAAAGAAATAATTGTCAGTGAGAGGGAGTAAGTGAAAGAGTGCTGATATTCTGGGTGTATCTAGCGCCACAATCTCAAAACAATTCGATGTTACAATGAAAATGTGCAGTTTCATACAATTTCGTAAAAATCACTTGTATCATTCACATGCGCAGCGTGCCAATGACTCAACATTTTTATTGCACCAATGAGAGGAGAAAAAACTCATTGCCACAACGAAGAAAAGATTTAAATTGAAATCAGGCGACGGGCACTGTTTCGAAATCGAACCCCATGAAATCCTTTTCTTTTTCATCTTCTCAATCGGTGAAAACCAACTAATCGTACAACTGAGTTCCAATTCACAATTCCCAACTGTTTTAACCATTTAATAGATTATTCAAAATGACTACAACTTATGATCGATTAAATCAAAGATGATTTGTTCTCAGTTAAACAGTTAGACGCCAGTTTCGATTTTTTTTTTTCTATTAAATATTATTTTTTTTTTCTAAATCATAGATGATGATGAAGAGTATAATAGATTATCAATTAGCGCCTCGGCGTTACCAGACTAGTTTTTATTTCTAATAGTCGAAACATTCGAACGATCAATCTCGGTTTTCGTTTCGGCCGAAAACAATTTGAATAATTTGTTTGATCCGTTGAAATATTCCATTTTTGGGTTGAGTCATCCGGCTACGGTAAATTTGATTGTGTGTAAATCGTGTTGCCCGGGCAAAAGGACAATGCCAGTCAGTGACTAGAAATTAGCCGAACGTTGATCAAATGCGATCGCAAGTATCGTTAAACGAAATGTTGATTCTTTATTTTATTGCCGATGCGAGCCGCATTTTGGAAATTATATCAGAATAATAAGCGTATAATATTTGATTTAAACATGAGATAAGCATATTTTTAAATTCTATCGCAACTTGGATTGTAAATATTGCACGCAGTAAAAGCACCTCCGAAAGAGTATCGAATTCATATAATTTGCGCCGGTGAATATATCAGTCGCTATCGCGGATGTCGACGCTATTTTCAAATCATCTTCCCAAATGATGTCTCGATGCTTTTCGGTTGGCCGGTGTAAACCTGCATATTAAATGGTGAACATTTTCAGCAGCGTTTCGCCAACAACTTAAAACACAGTTCATAATTTGAACTAATTTTAAATGTTATCACAAATTATTATCATTATCGTTTTTTGCTTTTGGCAACAGCAAAAAATGAAATGGAATAGCCGAGCGTTGAAAAATGCAGCTACCCCATGGAAATGGCCTTGCCTTGATGATGCTCTAGGTTGATATTTATTTTATTCTTGCGCTTTTGTGCGCACTTTATGGAGCGCTTTTAATTATGCAAAATCGTATCGTTGTACGGCACAAACAAGTTATGAAAAAATAATAATATTTGTGAAAACGATAATGACGATCATCAACAGCACAATAATATCGCTTTGAAATGCGGCTGAAGCGCATGGCGAATGAATATGTGCATGAAAAAAGAAATGAAAAGGGATCAAAACGAAAATAGTCTGATTCGAATCAGAACCATTTAAATATATATAAGATTTTCGACGAAAATGCTGATATGCTCGACGATATTTTCGACGCATATTTCGGACACTGTGCCGCACTTTTCGTATGGTTTTCTAATAGCATCTATTTTATCCGCAAAATGAGAAAGAAAGATTCGTATTTTTCGACGCAATGTGAATTTCGGAATAAATTGACCTGCAAAGGTGTGTCCGGCCAGCAAACATTTTAACTTAAATAAAACCAGTCTCGTTGTTGAGATAAAACTTTGCCCACAAAAAGCGCACATTGGATGTGTTTTATGAAAAGGTTTAAATTCAAACTATATCCATTAATGAAGATAAAATTGCACACTCAGCTAGAATAGGTGCAAGTTGATTGGCTACGCTCATGTTTTATGTTTCACCTTTTGTAGTAAAATAAATGTTAAGGTCAACCAATTAATCTAAATTAGTGGAAAAGACATTCATTACCCAATTTAATTGAGATTAAAAACAAACATCTCATCATAGCTGTTTTCTCAAAGGAACATACCTTTTTCCAGCAAAACAGCAGAAAAAAACACAACAATTTACGTACATTAGCTTGAATTGAAACTTATTTACAATGAATGCCAGTTCGGCGCAGGATTGCGTTGCCGAAAACCATTTCACCTATTAAATGTGCATATCTTATTAAAATTATTGTGTTTCATTTGCAAAACTATTCTATCAATTGACCCGTCATAAAATGCGTAATGGAGATATTCTCCGACGCACAGCCAAGTCAACGAACCAACCCATTCGTTTTTTTTTTTGCGAGAATTCAAACTATCTGTGTGCATGACCCGAATATAATAAGCGTGCGTCAGCATATTTTGTATTTTTGAATGAACAGCACGAATATAAAAGATAACAACCCCAGGGGCGATTTTTTGTTGCCAATGCTCATTTTGACTTTAACATGTTTTTGTTTATTTTCATGTAGACAAATGGTTGATCTTTTAACTTTATTGTTTCAGCTTTTTGGATCGGCTGTACTCATCCATCATTGTATGTTTTTCAAAGAAAATATTTTTTTGGCTCAAATTTTCCATAAACTGCCCAAATATGTACAATCATTTTTCAGCATTCATACCTGTATCTACATCACAACTATGTATCAAATTAATGAAATTTATATATCCGTTTCGGAACAGAAAACAATTTTATTGCGGACTAGAGTGCCTTTAAACGGATCGCAAATGGAGCAGTTCACATTATTTAACTATTGTATTTTGAATAAGCCAAATGCTCGAATTGGTGATGAACAATCGCTATATTTTATGTTTGAACGCTACGGCAGGAAGTGGATCCATGTGTGCATGTATCCCACCTATTAATTTGAAACAGATTCTGAGCAACTGTTTGTATGATTAAACTTGATTCATCCTGCAGATGGAAGTAATTAGGTCGTTCTTTTTTTAAATTGTTTTTGAGCTATTCGAAAGGTTCAAATTGAATCTTTTCAATGAGAAAAATGGGCTTTCAAATGAGCATCTTGCATTTTCAGGTGTATGCCGAAGCATCCGCAATGTGATATCAGTTCGAATTGCTCCGCAGTAAAATAATAAATGATTGCGTAAGGTGTATGCAAAATAGAAGCTCCTCTACTTGCGTTGCATGGAGATTGCTAGAAAAGTACTCTCATTTTGCCTTTCAATCGAACTGTTTTTCGATCAACTCAAATACCAAACATTATTTAATTGGTACAAAAATAGGAAAACAACACTGAAACATCGATGAATGCACTAAATTTGCAGCCAAACGTCAGACAGCAATGGCAAAAAGATGTGAATGCATTCTGAAATCTAAATTTTGCATTGCATTATCCGACAATCGAATGAGAGAGAAGCATTTTCGATTGAAAATTGTGTTTGATTGGATGCAAATCTCTTGACGAAATTCGACAGATCGCATTGCTACGGCTCGATGGTTCATTATACGGACGTTAACGGGCGCATGTTAAATACGGGCCTACATAATATAAAGGTATTGCATCCGCAAAATATTTACCAGAAAAGATGTAGTTAAAACGTTGTTTTATTACTCGAATCGAAGTGGGGGTTAATTCAATGAAAATTATGTATTATGTATTTTATGCAAATACATGTTGATACATTGGTCTCAGCGGTAAAGCCGCTCCATATGTGATTCAAATTCAATCAAAAAGTGACTGTTCCTGGCGATCGTGCATTTTTACAATAGCCTATGCATGGCGCTCAAATCTCGCGTACATTTACGAATACATTTTTGGATTAAGGATGGACACTTCTGTAATGAGGCGTGTACATTTTAACAGAATTGATGGTCTGAAAAGTTTCGTAAGTGGCGAAAAGTTTTGGCTGAAATAAACCAATCAACATTTCCGCATTAATTATCGTTTGGCCAGCAATCGACCGCAATATTTTCATATTTTTCGTACGATAACACAAATGTGTTAAGTGTCTCAAAATGCGAAAAGCTGATACGCACACATCAAAAATTACACACAACAAAACAAAGGAAGGACACGAGGCTACGAGAGGAAACGTTCGCTTAATTGGATGCTCTCGGTACGTATGTACGGTGAAGAGACAATGTAATTTAGCATTGTAGCAGATGTAGCCATAAAACTCACCGAGAAATTCATGCGAAATGATATTAAACTCGCTCTGGATGAAGAGGGAACCAAATGAAAACATTGTGCTGCTACAATGAAAAGAGAGATCCAAACAAACACACTCATCCGAAGTACGGCCAAAGGAAAACACAAGCAAAAACACAAACACACACACACGAGGAATTGACTATGAGAAAATTGTAGCATTAGTTACATGGTTGCTGCTCCACATCCACACACCAATGATATGACATAAAAAACGAACGTTTTAAAGTAAACGTACACATCCTCTACATGCATTACACAATTAACGTATAATGTATCAAGAGTATTGCTTATTCTCTCACTTTTTTTACGGTGAGCGCCGTACCGGTGCCTGGCTGTAGCTCTGCCAATCGCTACCTCTCACCTTCTATCTACTTCCTCCCCTCCTGGTTCACTATTTGATTGCTGTTGTTGCTGCTGCCACTGCTGGCTCGGGTAAAACTCCATTTCTAATAAGCAACGGTGCGAAGATGTCTGAGACACATAAACACATATCAAACGCTAACATTTGGCTAAAACTCGTACATCTAATTAATGTACGCAGGCAAACACACAATATCTAATGGAATATGTTTTGTGTGCAGTGCAGCGCTGAACGAGCAAGAGCGAGTTCATCGTAAAGTAAGCAAATATTAAACAACATACAAAAGCTTCGAAATTGCTATAAATGGAGAAAGAGCACGCATGAGGACGACCAAGAGTTGTATGCTGATCAACAAGCGCTCGCCTGAACAAAACTTCAACTAGTGATGCAGTGTGTATTCATCGAGAATCTGAATAGATTCGTACCAAAATAGCGAGAGAAATACAATTCTGTGCGAGAGAGCTCGGTGCGATTCCATTGCAGCGGTATGTATACATTACCACCGTACGCTTTTTCCACCTTTATGCCAAAAACACACACACACGGCACAATGACGAACCAACCGAATTCACGTTCAGCAAAAATGAGTGGGAAAAAAGCAGCGACGTTAGAAAAAAAAAATGCTCGCTTTAATTGTTTGTGTATTTGAGAGTGCACAGGCACACACGACGTTAATAACAACCATAAGGTAATATACAAACACATTTTGATGCCATTGTGCTCAAGTACATCTAGTATGCCATTGAACCAACTCATAAGTACCGATATTATAATATTTTCGCTTTGTGCTGTTGTTTTTCCCATCAGCAACGGCAGCAGCGGCAGCAGCGGCAGCAGCGGCACCAGCAGAAAACGAGAGATATGTGCAAGTCTATACCCTTTAAAACAGATTTTCGTTCCCAAAACGTATGCCCTCATGCACATTCAAAGTTTGTCCGCTTTGAACAGAATCGTCGTACATGTATCAGCGCATCATACATCGCGTCAGAGGAAATATGATTCGGTGAATCCAAATGATGAGCGAGCGAGCGAGATGAGAACATGAAAAGATGTGCAAAATAAATGCACGCGTACAAGTGCTGATAAGATTTTACTCATGGTCGATTACAATAGGCTGAATTTTGGTAATTGTTGCCGCCGAGTACTATCAAATGCGATGAGTGATATACGCTTGAAAATGTTACAACCCCCGGAATCGTACTAAAAAAGAAAATATATTTTTCAGTCAGAGCTATCGAATGTGCAGAGAGCACACACATATGCGCGCGCTCAGCACTCAACAAAGCATGGCACTCGCTTTGTAAACCTATGTGAATGATGATGATGATGAGACTTCTTCATTGAAATTGGATGGATTAGTGCACGTAATTAACTGTAGAACATTTACATTTAGCTTTTGTCAAAAGTTAAAGTAAAAAAATATGTTATGCGATATTGCTTCTATGTTTATGTACGGCCTGCGGCATTTAATTTTGCGTAGATGTGAACAACCCAGCGCGAACGCGCGTTCCAAAAAAATAACCGAACTAAATTTTATGCTTGTGCTGAAATTCAAGTGTACAACGGCACCGTCTACCGCCGAACATAATCATCATTAAGCAAATCACATATTTTTTGGCTGGAAATAAACGAAAATAAAACGAGAAACATTCGCTGACACAAACAATGCCACAAGCATTCGCATTGAATGCGAGTATGTACCAGGAATTGTGCGATACGAAGAAGGAAATCTCTCGTAGTTTCTCTCTTTGTCGAAATCAGGCAGCGGCAACGAAGAATCAAGGAAAAAAAACCAACAACAGTCAAACTGAGATATTCTTTCGTTTGTCTCATAATTGTCTATTCGCATTAGAAAATACGGGCGATGAAGAGTACATAAATTATTTAATATTTTTGCTGCTGCGAGAAAGAAAGAGTCCTGGCTGAAAGCGAGTTGTTACAGGATGTGTTAGCAGTATGCAAGCTGTCAGCAATGTTCTTTCGTTTAGATAAATATATTTCCTTAATTTATTTATTTATTTACTGATATTTTGCTGTGAATTTTCGGTCGTGCTGTGCTTCCAAAGCTCTTTTTCGTGTAGCTCTTCATTTTCTTATTTTTGTTCGAACGCTACGATACCCGACCATGGCCCGCGCTCGCTTGCTCTCCTTTCTTTCCTTCTTGCTCGTCCGTTATGCGCTGGTCTTTCGATTTTGCCTTCAATATTTTGCGAAAGCAGTAAATGAGCGGAAAGGCCAAAGAGTGCAAAGAAGCTCGAATACTACTAAAATATGATCATTTTGCATGCGCATTAATTTGATTGTGCTTTTAAAATCAACAACTATTATGCGCTCTCGGTTTTGCAATCCTACATCGATACTGGTACATGACTGCGCCTCACATAACTATAATGAATGACTTTTTGTGTTTTCCTTTTTTCGTCCGTCTTCCATCTGGCAAAAGAGTGAAGTATCTTCTCTTTAGCCATTTACAATGAGAATAAGATGCGAGCAAGAAAAAAAAGCGCAACAGCTCGAAAAAGTACGCTGCTTAATATCGCATTGCCTCTGCACCGATCTCGATTTGACAGCGATAGAAAGAGAGAGAGAGAGAGAGAGAGAGAGAGAGAGAAAGAGGAGAGAGGCAACGACAAGGATTAAGGAGACGCGGACAAAAAATAACTCTCGCACAAACATAAAATATATCACACAGTGTCCACCGTGTTTGCGCCATGCTAGCACCAAGTTATGAGTGATCAGTGATCACTGATCACCAAATCGCATGGAAAGCAAAATTAAATGGAATTATGAAATTTAGCCTAGGATCAACTGCCGTTGCGATATCAAACTCAATGACCTCTTCGAAATCTAGCTTTCAAATAGAATGTGCGATGATCTCATTCGAGCGGTTGTGTCTAACACGCGCTTTCACATTTTTGCGCGCTCTCTCATTGAAGCAGCCGTGTATAGAACACGACATCAGAAAACAAACAACAGCGAATGAGTAGCTCATTTATATCCAATCCACGAGCGCACTGAGAGCTAGTTATATTGAAATGACTTATATGAGATTATGAGACTGGCGCGACTTCAACTGATTTGAGTGGTGTGATATTCAGCAAAATGACAAAATGTGAACAAATAAAACCACTGAAAATCGCACGTTCTCACAGGATAGATGCACTGCACATGCACTCTCTCATATCGACAGATGAAAAACACAAGAATTAAAATATATATGGCTGTTTCCAAAACCACAAAAAGACTACTACCATCGAATGATGAAAAAGAACGGACAGAGCTGAAAAAAAACTACTACTATACGGTATAATATACGCATACGAATGGTGCACTCCACCACATATTTATATATACGTTACGATGGAATTAGAGAAACATTTTAAAAACAATTCGCACATGCGGCGAGATCTCGGTCGGGTGCCGTGAATAATTGAATATTTAATTAAAATGGTAAATATCCTGTTGAGATTCTCTTTCTCGTTCGCTTCATCTCTCAATCCCCCTTTGAATTTTTCTCTCTGGCTGTTTTTAACATTTAGCTTTTTCCCATTCATTCATACAAAAATCACGTTGGACTATATGCTTGATTTGCGTGCCAATTCAAGTGTGTGTTTGTGTGTGTGTGTGTGCGATTGTGACTGCGACTGCGGGTGTTTGTGTGAATGTACGGCCGTATGTGCGCGTTGATCGCGAGCATATTACTTTGACCAGTCGACTTACTACAGATTTACTTAAATTTTATGCTTGAGTGGTGAAAAAAGTATGCTCAATCAATGGGAGACAAAAACGGGAACAAAAAATAACGCTTAAACACGATAAACAACGTAACCAAAATAATTTAACCAACCGACGAAAAATCAATTGAACACAAATGCATGTAAAGAGAGAGAGGGAGAACGAGCGAAAAAAAGCAAGTGATTTCCGTAAAACCGTTGAAATAAAGCGAAATAAAAGAATAAATATTGAAATTGGCATCATATTAATTCATTTGGAATCTTTTGTCGATTTGTTATTTGCGTAAGATTTTCTTCAACAATCATCCTCCTCAGCCTTCGTTTCGAAGTGTTTGTCGGCGCGATTTTCCATCGATAGCTGCACATTGACTAACGGCAAATAGCAGTGCACACTACACACATTCGGTATATTTATATTTTTCAACGAATCGAATAAAACGTTGTTTTTCCTTCTTGCGACGCGAAATCTCGCTCTTTCTCAACAAAGTATGTTTTAATTCGATTTATGAAAAACATTATTTTTATATCATATCATTATATCTCTCGTTGGCTCAGATCACATGTTACCACTTTTTCCCAAAAGTTCAAGCTGCGCTGCTGCAATCCCAAATTCTGTTTACCGTCAACAACGACTGCATATTCTCATTGTGTATAAGATCAATTAATTCGCGCGCGACGCACCACAGAATGGACAAAAAACCCAACAACATATCGACATTTATTGGCGTTATACTTCAAAACATCAAGACTCTTCCATTCAATTCGCTTGCATCGAATGTTGATGTTGTTTCGCGTTCTTTTTTCCATTCTCTGTCTTTGAAGAACCATTATTGCTTGATTTTGCTGACCCGATCTTCCTGTCTGAATGACAACAAACACACACATTATGCCATATAGACTATAGAATTATGATCTGGGAAATTCAAAACGATGTTCAGCAACAACAACGTACAAGTATTAATGGCAATTTTTATTTATTTGCATGATGAATTGAATACTAATATATCTCCTTTCCAACTTTTTTCTCTCTCTCTCATTCTCTCTTTTTTTTTCTCTCTCTCTATCTCTCCCTCTTTATCTCGCTTCGTTTGCGCAAAAATCAAAATACATCGAGAACGATGAATCGTTTTTCGTATGTAGGAAGTCATCATTTGAATGTGAGCACTGATTTTCGAAGGATGGGAACTGCAGCCTTTTCTTTTTCAACAAACAAAAGTACAACGAATTCATTAACAGAAAACATCGATGAGCTAGGGAATATGCGAACAAAATCGACGCTTAAGGTTGAAAAGTTTGCGAAAACGACATTCTGCGAAGAAATTGTGCTGTCGCATTCACAAGCTCACAGTGGCAACTTTTCCTTTGATACATTTTTACAGCGCGCAATTTGATGCACAGAAAATGCCAGTCGCCAAGCAGGGGAGGCGCAATAAAAACGACAACTGGAATGTGAAAACATTTCTGGTAAAAATCGAAAGACTAGTGCCTGAATTAAAGATTCCCCTCGATAAACGTCATTTTTGGCATTGCAAGACACGCATTCCGCTCCAACGTCGGCAAACAAACAAACGTAAAAAAAGACATGCAAATAATCCCATTCTATTTCAAAAGTTTTTCATATTTTTAGCAGCCAACTTTTGCATATTCAAAAAGTGTAAAGTAGAAGCTGAGTGGTCCATCCTCTGGTGTGTGTGCGCTTCCTTGATAAAAATTAGGTTTCTATTTCGCGCGTTCATCGGTGGGACACCAAAATGAAAAAGTTCCATTTAAATTTTCATTAATACACAAACGTCGAAGCAAGAACTTGTTCGCCGAACAGATGCACACGGAAACATTTCAATAGAGAGATTGAGTGCGAGAGTTTATGAACGACACGAAAATATTTTTCATATTTCAATTTGTAACACACTCAATGGGTATTTCGTATCGTTTAATGGGAGTTTTTATTCAGTGCGAATGGAAAATTGTGTGCGATTGAGTGAGGGAGAAAGAGGGCACAAATTTGGAAGCGATCGAGCGAAACGAGATATATTCTGCGAATTTCTGTCGCCTGCTTCTAAATATTTTCCGTTGTACTTTTAATTTTTGTTGTTTGTTGCTTGTGAATTTTGTTTCGAAAAGTATTTGTATGTTCGGTGTGACTTTTGTTTGGCTGTGTTCGGAAAGAGCGACTCAGATTGGAGAGAGAGAGAGAGAGATAGAGAGAGAGAGAGAGAAAGAGGAAGTGTGACAGGCAGAGAGACAGAGGTTCTTGATGGTTATTGCAACAGCATCTTCTTTTCGGTTTTTAGTATTTGTTTATCCAATTGTCGTTGTCGTCATAGAATAATTCGTTCTTCAAAAAGTGTCACTTTACAAAGTCAAAGCCTGGTTGATGGCAACAGCTGTATGACTGTCAGTTTTCTCGCTATTTACGTACAAACACAAACTCGCACATCCAATCCGAGGCCACTCACCAACTCGATGGCAACGAAGAAAAATGCATGCACTTTAAGACCGTTGAAAACGAACACATTTTTCGAGTCGGTAGTTTTTCTCGGTAGCCGTGCTAGAGATCTAGCTGCTGCGACAACATTTTTGGATGCACCCAAAAAAGCACTTACAAATCAACATAATCAATTTGTTTATGCCAGCCAACAAGATTAAATGTGATTTGGCGTTTTTCATTCTTGGTGGTATTTTGGTTAATTACGATGACTTCTAGCGTTTGTACGGCCAAATATAAAATCGTCTTTCTCTCGTTCGCCTTTTTTGCGCTCGCCGTTTTTATTCCACTTCATTTCAAAATTGAGCACTTTAGTGAATGGTTCGGTGGCATAGTGATGTCTTTAATGCTGTTCGCAGTGAAAAATCCTCATTTTTCACATTGGAGGGACGAAAAATATTTCGAATTTTCTATAATTCATTCGACATTGGGCGCTTGTTGGAAAACGGCGATGGCCCACATGAATTAATAAATCAACATTTGGATTAGGTATTTTGAAACGAAAATTCGGTCGCATTTATTTCGGAATAGCGTTTGGCTACGTTTCGTACCGTGCGACCATTCAGAGGAATCGCGCAATCTAATATTTGACTGCCACCCAATTTGAGGTTTGGTGCGATTGAACACGAGTCATCTTCGGTTTTTCGAGCTTGTCATCAGGATGGTATTTAATTTGCATGCAACTTCAACAAAATTATTTGTATGCTTCTAGTTAGGCAAACATCAAGCAGTGATGGCTAAAATTCATCACATCATTTACATAGATGTGTAAAATTTTAACATTTCTGCTGTATATTTAAATGGTTTGACTAATGTTCTCGATAAAAATGTTCGACCCTTGCAGAGCCGATAATATTTTTCATCATTCATACAAATCGCAAATGTGTATCACGAGACAGTTAGAGAGAGAGATAGAGCGAGAGAGAGAGAGAAAGACAGAAAAAAATGTATCAAAAATATGTATGCTTTCTGGGAAATGTATTTTTAACAGAAAATTGGGTGCAAACATTGATTGTGCCATTTCAAAATGAGCATGTTACGCCAAAGTACATGATTCTTGGTGCAGAAGAAGAAAAACTAAACATAAAATCATTGTCGACTGAATGTTGAAGTGTGTGTTCCATCCACCGAAGAAAAACGTATGTTTCAAATATTGATCCTTGTCTTTCTTTCGCCGCTTTGATTTTGGTACAATGTTCGCGATTCTCAACGTCTCGAATCGAAAATGTATCATCTTTACACAATGTTACAATGTCACCGTATAAAACATTTGTTTCAGCACACAAAACAGATTTACGACCATTAATAAAAATTCATAATCATGATAATTAAGTGTGGCAAAAGCCCGTGCTGTAGAATATAGAAGTCACAAAATCAACAAATACGAAAAAAGGAAATTTGAGACATTCAATCCAACACCAACATCAATAATACCAATAACAATATCAAAAATAAAACTATGAACAAAGTGTGAGAACATGATATCTTCGTGTTCTTCGACTTTATGACAAATTCTCATTACAAAACTGGCAATCACACAATGCCAAACGACATAGTAGCAATAACAAAAGTTATGACAAAATTAAACGGAACGAATACATGAGAACGAGAGCAAGAGCAACGAAGCGAACGAGAGGGAGGCGTTGAAGACAGAACGGTGGCTGGGGAAACAAAACTTCATCGAAAAAATATCATGAACAAACATAAAATTGGAATATCGCACAGCTATCGAAAATGTTTGCACAAGATTTAAATTCGAATAAAACACAAATCGTGTGTTTTTCCGTCTTTCTCACTCTAGTTGTTGGTTGATGATGTGAGGCGCGTGCGCAGGCATCAACATTGCACATATCATAATAGATTTAGACGACAGTTTCAATGATGACGGTTCTTATTATTTCAATAGAAATATTATTATTACAAATGCGTAATGCTCAATGAACTTTTCATTGGAGCGTTACGATGTCAGAGCTGCATTTTATGTTTCGTTTCACACATCAGCTATTCTGTCAAATTGTATTCTTTGCCTGTCAGCGCATCAACACGTCAAAATGCATTTCAGCCACACACATGCAGATCGTCACCAACGATCTGAGTGATAGACACACGCAATCGCTGTTGTTTGGCTTACATATGCGCGTCATATCACGAACTGCACGCACTAACCGTGCATTGCGTATTTGGAAATTATTGTTCGACCAAAAATACACACTTTCGACATTGGTGGGGCTCAGAATCACGGACAAACTCCGGACAAAAAAAACCTCGATTCCAAAACGTGCTTGCATCAAATTTGTCGCTGAATTTTCGGAAATATTGTTCGAACGAATGAATTTAAGAACGATTAACGGCCCACATCAAATGTGACCCATCACACATCAAATGAGCCTTTCATTAGCTAGAACATTTTCGAGCCAATTAATGACGGCCGGCAGCAGCGATATTTTATCAACGGAATCATATGAAAATTGACTGTATATTTCTCACTAGATTTCACACATGGTGCACGGAACAGCACTTTGGACGCAAATTTGTCGTGGAACTTGTAAAAAAAAGGTACAGATCGCATAATTCGAACATATTTCAAAGGAATTAACACCCATTTGATTCTGATTTTAAAACTTCGTCGAAAAAAACGGCTTTTGTCCAACCAAAAAGATAGAATGTCCGATTTGCTCTCTTGATGCTGTAGCGAAATGGTTCGTCAAAATTGAATTCATGCTAAACACACGAGCAGACACAATAATAAAACGATTTTCAACAGATTAGTTGTATTAAATTTAACGATCCATGAAAAAACAAAATGTTAGACTGGCAAGTAATGAATAATTATAGTTTTTTTTTTTTTGCATTTTCATTTTCGTTTTGAGCTCACAAATCGCTTGAGCATAAAAAGAAATAGCACGATGAAGAAAATAAATAAAAAATTAAAGAAATTTTTCTGATCAATTTTTTTTTCTGAAATACATTTGTTTACCCAAGCTCTCTATTCAGCTTATGGCTGACTGTATCAACACCGCTTTTCAATTGTTTGCCACTTAAATTCATAGACTTGAAATTGAAAATATTCATCAAACCCAATGCTCTTGCATATGTACAACATGCAAATTGATGTGCGAAATGAAGATTGGAATTTCTAATTTGTAAGCAACGATCAGCAGATTGGGTTCATGATAGATTATGAACTTGCTTCTAATTTGCAGTAATGTTATCGCTGAATTTTAAATATGAACTCATATTTTAGGTTCAATCAAACTCAAATTTAATTTCGTGCAATTTTCATTTTTGCATGTGCATTTTTAGACGTCGATGAATGCGATCACACTTCACTTGCTTGGTTCGAATTTAAGGGAAGAAGCATAATAGAGTAGTGCTCAAATATAATTACATGATGCATTCGAATTTTATTATCTTCTTTTTCTTGTCATTTCAGCGTATTTCATTTAATCTAAAAATGTTCACCCATTTCCGAGAAAAAAAGATCATGTTCACTTTTCGCCTGCAGTCCGCGCGTTTGTCCGTTGGTTTGATATAGAACGAAAGAGCATAATACATCAATTTACGATATAATATTCATTCATATCGTGCCATTTTCTGTTCTTATATCAACGCAATAATATCATGTTGAAAGATCTCGCTAAAAAACATTATAGCTAATTAATTCGTTCTAATCACTTACCTTTTCCGGTCTCTTTTTTGCCGTTGGCGATATGATTTTGCTCGCTTCTTCTTCCGAGGCGATTCTATTGAATTTCTTTGTGGCTTCTTTCACACTTATTTGCTTATCAAGTGTTCGTCCTGGTTCGCATTCGTTGGCCACTTCCGAAGCGTCGGCTACATTTTCTTTGTCTTCAATGTTTGAAGGCGGTACTGGTGTACTGGCTTTGGTCGGCGTACACTCCAGCATTTGTTGCTTCGAATAGTTTGCATCATCTTTCGTCGATTTGAGTTTTGGTGGTAATTTTGGTGCAGTGTCTGGCTGTTGAACCATCGAAATGGCACCGTCTGTATTGTCGTCGCGTTTATTTTGTTGACCGATTGCATGTAATGCTGATCGAAACTCGTCAACACATTCACCGTACTTTTCTTGATTTTGATACGCATGAAGCATTACTTTTGGCGGTGGCTTGTATGGTGGCGGCTCCTTATATGGCGATGATTCCGTTGATTTGTTTTGGAATTCATTCATAAATCGACCGCCGGCACCCAAATCGTGCTCAGAAATCGATATACCGGATCGGGAGCCTGGACTCTGCAGCAACTCTGGATTGCCAAACATATTTAAATCGTCCGGCTCGTATTCAATGGGACTTTCGTTATAGTAGCGCTTGCGTAAAATTAAATATTTTTCGTTGTTTTCATTTTTTATTGTTGACAAAACGTTCACATACGTTTTGAAACGCTTTCGTGCTTCACCTATTGATTAAACCAAAAAAAAAACAACGCAAATAAACATTGACATTCAGAAAAAATGACGAATATCCTAAATATGGAACAGATTTCCTTGGGCGGCAAAGTGATTCATTTCTCTCTATGACCAATTTTTCACTTCATTTCTGCCACGGAAATTGCATTTTAAATCAAATCATCTCTTCATAAAAATTTACGGAAGAAAACTTCAATGTTTTCAAGGGATTTTTGTTTATACATTGAAATTCAACAGGTGAGATAGAGCTATACAAGCGCGTGCCATAACAATAATATTTAGTACGGAATCGTTCCACAGTCGCATGTTTTGACAGTTCACGATTTATGGTAATAGCCTACACACAAATACACAACCATAAAAGACACTCAATTTATAATGAATAATTGTGGTGATTACGATGTCGATTGCAAAGAATTCAAATTAACCACAATTGAATATCAAGGAAATTGAAGCAATTCCATCAAAACAAATGCACCCAAACACAAGCACAATTCACACGACACACAACGCACAAAACTGGTATTCACTGGGAATATCACGTCATTTGTTGGGCGAACGATTTACCTTTTGTATCTGGATGAGTAAGGAATTGTTTAAAATATTTCACCAATTCGTGATTTGTGACTTTACCACCATTTATTAACATAAAATTTCGAATTTCAGCCAAAGACAATTCACTTGGTACAGCCATTTTTACACAAAATACACTCTCTACTCAACCACTTTGATGTTTCACAATGACATATGCCGTCAGCTACACACGATCAACGAACTTCGGTTCGTGCTATGGAATGAGCGCTGTCTTTTACTGTGCTGTGCTTCGTTGTTGTTGATATTTTAGTACTGCGCACTTTTAGTACTACAATGAAGACACAGCGTTGATGTACACGTACATATGTGTCGGATTATATGCTGTGCTGAGCTATGCAGTGTATTGGACTTCAGTGTGTTCATCAGCAAACATTCAGTTGGTATTTAGCTAACGCGAAGATGAATGGTTATTTCGTTGGTAGACGAGAACAGAAAAAAATCAATCGTTACACTTTTCTGTCAACACATTGTCATTCATTGTGTTGTTTTGACAGACCAATTTTTAACATTATCAACAGAAATAAATGTTTGGCATATAAAAAAAGCGAAACATCAACGCAAATTTTCCAAAGCAAAATGCTTGCAATACATCGACGCAAATATATTTATTATTCATCATTGAACATTCAATTTGCATGGGTTTTTGAATGTTCTCGAATTTGCAACTTGAATGCGATTGTTTACAGTCCATAGTTCTGCCGGTTACGCACTTTTCTCTCCAACTTAACGAACCATTTTTTTTTTCATTGTACTTGATCTCTGTGTGCATTTCTAATTTAGTAGCTCCCACGGGCAATCGACAATGCTCACATGTCTGCAATATGCAGTTTGGTTCATCACATTGAACTCATTTTAATTTTCAACAATAGACATGCATGCACTTTTCTCTCTCATATAATGATTTCGTTTCCGTTTCTCGCTCTCGCTTGCTGTTTGAATTGGGCCGATTGAAATATCGAAGTCAGTGTTTGAACAGACAATGGACGATTCATGATGGACCATCTGATTTTTCGAGGAAATGCAACAAAAACACAGCGATAGAAGGAGATCTATAGTTGGTTTATGAAATGATAAAGCCTTTGAAACAATATAGGCACGATTTACCGAATACACATTTTATTTTGTGCAAATTTCGTGCGGCTTCAAGACTTTGTTTGACTATATTCTAGCCAGTACATAGACAAATTATTATACAGAGTAACGATAATATAAAATCCGGATGTAGACGGTCGATGGAACATGGACAGCGCATGGAGTGAGCTGCGAATGGTCATTCTGGGTGAGGCGAGGGTGGGAAGCAGCCGATTCATAGAGGGAATGCGACCGAAGCAGTAGCGGGACTGGGAGCGAGAGCTCATGCAATGTGTGTTGGATGAGAGTGTAAAAAGTGGTGAGATCGGCCGAATAGCTAGGTTGGTTGATGGTGGCTTAGAAACGAAATATGATGCAATTCAGCTACACCACTGGAACAAAACCGCCAAAGGTAATAAAACCAGGATGATTGCAATAATTCATCGACTGAAATGGGCCAATTGTTTAGGGAGGATGACGTGTGAGTTACCGCCTATTTTGTGTGTATGCTCGGCAGCTAAATTATATTGCCAAATGTTCTCTCATTTGAAATGTTGTAATGTTCTTCCATGCACTCGGCCAATGCTCGAATGCAAACATACGCAACGTTTTTTGGTTTTCTCTCTCTCATTTATCCTATCTTATCAGCTGGTGGATTCGATGTGTGTATTTATCCGTTCGCACTCATGCATCGAAAACACAATTATATTATAGTTAATATAGAGTGACACACACACACAGAGAGAGAAAGAGAGAGAGAGAGAGACAAGTTCAAGAGAACCAGAGCAAAATCAAGTGCTTTATCGAATCTATCTCGAAAATACGACATGTTCATTTGTTTTGTGTATATGTGCGTTTTGGAATCGACAAATATTACATTTTCATGCGCCTGCTAGTGGCGCGCTGTGTGCCTTTGTATCTACGATGCGTATGCGTATGCAATTGCCTCTATTTAGGGTTGAATTGCAAAAATTTTCAATTAAACGTACATGTTTTATTTTACCGAGACCAACACTGCGACTGAAGTAAACGGCAATCAATGGAGCGATAGAGTGAATCTATTTCGCGCATGTATTTAATTTCGAAATGTTCAAAATACCACTTTGTCGAATGGTGCTATTTTGGCGACAATGTATTGCATTGACAAACGTGGAAAACGCATACATGCTGAAATACTGCGTTGACCTGGGCTGTGCGTTCTATTGTGTGCTCCAAGTTAACCGAATGATAATAAATGACCACATTGTGAAATCAATAGAAAAACAATAATTGCAATCGAGAATTTACAAATTGGGACTCTCGCACTAGAATGCCTCCAATGAAAAGCATCTGTGACATTTCATATTTCCAATCATTTGTATGGGAATCGAAAGATCTGAAAATGTCGTCGATGACCAATTCAAATATCATTCAAAATTAGTTGAAGACAAATTTAATCATGTTAAATGTAAAAATAGGATAGCTTCAATTCATTTTTAATTTGAAATCTGGTTCATGTCGGTTCATTCGTGTGCAAAGGGACTGAAAATGCTCAACATTATAGACAATGTCCCAAATATTGCCGAAAATCATATTCTAACAGGCGGAACGTTCTTATCAAAGCATATGCATTATATAAATCTAAATGTAATATATTCAAAGTTTGTTAAAAAAAACGTGGCAAAGGCAAGCCAATAATAGAAGCGATTGATGTTAAAGTATGCCATCCACCATAATACCATTTTATCCCCGAAACCAGGATTATTAACTTTGTGTGTGCTTGCCATTGGTTTTGTATTCTATCGCTTCCGAACGAGTGTAAATAACTTATTATTGATGATAAAACACATGTAAAAATATTTTGCGGTCAGTTTCATGCAGGTTTCGGGTTTTGAGGCTGACCTGAATTCAAGCAGTGGTGCTCGTTCAAAGTGCTCATCATATTGTTATAGAAAATATATTTAATAACATATCTGTTCACTTCTTTTCTGCAGTTTGACGGAGGAGCAGCAAAGAGTGCCGTTTATTCTGCGACTGTTTTGGCGATTAATTAGAACACAAATGCTTCGAAACCCGAACTGTGCGGTTTGTTTTCAAAACAAAGCAATCGATATTTTGCACAGCATTGAATCGCATCAGTTGCAGACATATTTAAACAATGGCGATGACCACAGTTTTCATATGAGTTTTGAAAATGTCTGAATCTTGATAGATTTCTGAATCAAGTTCAACTTAATTTCATATGCAAACACTTTTGTCATATTGCGGCATAGATTTCGGCTGTTATTCAAGAAACTCAGATCAGCAACGTTCAGAAAGACATAATGCATTGCTCGAATGGTTGAAGAACAATGATTTAAATTCATTTATGACATATAGTCATTATCCTATCCTTTTTTCTGAGTGAGAATTTCACAAAAAAGTTGTATTTCTAGAGGATAAAACTACATTTCCGGAAAAGTATCTGGAAAAATTTGCAAAAAAAAAGTTTTGAAATTAAATTCTAATTTTAATTAATGTTTTAGATTGTCGAAAATTCCAATGCATTCAAATCAACCGACTTCTTTCTTCTTTTTATCGGCTTAAATGTATATTTGGTATAGAATTGATTCTATTGGAATTGATTTCGATGGAACTGCATTTCAAAAAAAGCGTCAAGTGAGAGCGGTATTCTTCTGAACCATCGAAATCACGATTCTATACGTTACGCTCGCATAATGCGGTATTTAATTTTGGTAATGAAATTATTCAAGAAGTTAAACGGAAAGCGTTTGAATTATGGTTGTGAGGCGAACAATTGTGTACGAATTCATTGTACGATTGTTTGTTTGATTGCTCTGCTGAAAGAACTGTCTTTTCCAACTTCATTATTCGGTATTAATGGAACCGATTTTCGAAAGTTGTTCGTAAGCACAATAAAACCCGTAGCAAAAATCACAAGTTTTCATATAGTTTTCTGTTTTGTTTTGTGTGTTCTCTCTCTCTCTCTCCCTCTCTCTCTCTCTCTCTCACTTTCTAATGCATATCGGTGGAATCGGTTGTGTGTTGTATTTTTCCGAGTGCGCTAAACCATAGTGATTGTGATTTTCCCGATGAGAAAAAGCGATTGAGGCACATGTTCCTGTGTTCCATAGAGCACTTGCAAGGTATAAAATGGAACTTAAACATTTAATATGATATGCATATGTATGTAGTCATTGGGCCATGCCATTCCAAATTGAACAGCATGAAACATTTAATAGTAAATGTTTGCGACGAGAGACAATGAGAGCAAATGCTGAAACATACACACAACAACAACTGGAATAAAATGAATCAGAAGTAGAAGAAGAGAGCAGAATATAAGAAGGTGTAACACTCACGTGTGCTAGCGCCTAGCAGCGAAGACAATGCAAGAAATTCGCAATACCGAAAGACGAAAAACGCCAAAACCAAAAAACCAAAAACAATAAACAACCCATAAAATTAAAAGGGAAAACTTTATTACACTTGTAGCAAATTTCCACTTTAGTGACTATAAGTAGAAAGACGCGCAAAGGAACATAAGACTATTTGGAATGTGTCAACAGCTATTGTTTTCAGATATATGCACTTAAGAAAACGACGAATCGTTTCCATGAATTTTGTGGCACTTTGGAAAACATTTCGTGTAATACACAAATGAAGGAATGAATTGCTGGTATATGAACACACACACGTTCACCATTTCAACTAGTCGGCCAGAGACTAAATTGATGTCATCCAATTGCACACGATTCTAATGGGAAAATCTAATTGGCTGAACATTTTGTGATGAAATTTGGTCGTAATTAGATTGATTGATTTGTAAAAACTTTGCACTTTTCGCAATAAAAATTCATATGTTGTCAATTTCCTTCGTTCGTGCATCGATCGCATTTAAATGACGACTGATGACAAATGGTGAGGCTGTGTTGAGTTCTCATTTATTTTTCTTTGTTTTTCGTTCAATATTCAGTATCATGAGTTGTTTGAGCCGACAAATGTAATGGCTTACATCTATTTATATAGATTTTTCTTCTGTATTCATAGATATTGTAGGTGCTTTTCAAACACACAAACTTGAAACAATTCCATTTAAAACAATTGAATGGAACGGAGTAGAATGTGGCATCCGAACACACCATTATTTTGCCGAGGAAGAACCCGTGTTTATGCGCCTGTTAAGACATGCATTAGACATACCGAGTCGATATAGAAATGCGTGTATCGATGTATTGTACATGTGTGTATGGCGGTGGTTCTTATAAGGTACATTTTAAGCCTAAGCGAATTAAACAACTTTTTATGAAACATACAAATTGTTCCTAAATGATTTAACGTGTTCAGGAAGCGGAAATCTTAGAATAATGGAGTTTGAACTTTCGCTTAAAGTTTTAAATGAGAAAGACAAATACAGACGCACTCGCTCTCTTTCCCGCTCACACTCGCTGGCTCATTTGCAATAACTCGAATAGGAATGAAAATACGAAAGCAATAAAAACATGCACATGAATTGTGTTTATATGATGTTAAGAGAAGATTAAAATGCAAAATTGGCAAACGCACACGTTCGAACATTATTATATTCCAGCGAAACGAGAAAAGCCACCGCATGAGTGTATTTTAATCAACCGATCCACAAATCTACTTAGATTCATTAAAAAAAAAACTCAAATATCCAGCTCCATTTGATCCAATTACACAGGCTCGATCTGCATGGCGATCAATTAAAATTAAGTCAATCAACCACTTTGGCGGGTTATTTGTCATTTGATATTTGTGTTCTTTCAACATAATCAAATCAGATTGAATACATAATCAACTAGACAAAGAAGCGGCTAATTAGGAATTTTTCAATTGTTTCTCGATTGCATTTATGTGTTTTGAATGGATTGTGTGTGTGTGTGTGTGCCATTTGCCCATTGTTTTCGGCTGATTGTTATTCGAAAATATAGTGTGAATGAAACAACCTAAAACTTTTAATTGAATGGAAATGCATGTAAAAAGAATAACAAAACCGATTTCAACTCTGGAAACTTGCGTCTTCTCACCTCCTTCACATGCATTAAGTTTTTCGAACATGTGTGATGACACGGTAAACAAATGAACACACAATTTTAGTGCTCAAATATACAGAGAGACTTAAGCAGCTCATGTGTTCTGCGTTCTTCGACTTTTTCCGCTGCTGCCGCTGCTTATGAATGTTTCAGAACTTTTCTCTTTGGTTCCTTTCGCTCATTGTAATGTTTTGTGCTGGCTTTTTATTTCTTCAAGTTGTCTGTTTAGATTGGCGTCATTTGTCAGCTCTCTTTGTTTCAGCAAAGTGCTTTCGGAATTGAAGAGCCGCTCGACTTAGTCATAATAAACGCGGTAACTTTTGCATTTTGTTTGTTATGCGATCATTGCGCGTACTAGTTCGATGTAAACACAGGTGTCTTGCGTCGAAATTAAATCGACCGAGGAAAAACAAACGAATGAAAAGAGAAAGAGAACTTGAAAAAGAATTGTCACACACACACACGATTCATTTTTAATTGACAATTTAACGAACGATATAATAAAATTGGAGTGCTGAGAGAGAAAGAGTAGAAGTTCGCCGGTAGCTATTGCATAGAAGAAAAATTGAATGGAATGGTAGAACGTGACGCACAAACACTCACCACCACCAGTAATATCGTTGAAATTGCACGAATCAGGTGCATTAACTGAGTTATTCGTTTTGTGTTTATTGACAAAAGTACCATTGGCATCATCGACCATCCGCAAAAATGTGCATTCACTGCACAATGCAATGCACTCACTTCAGGATAGGTAGAGAGACGCACATAGTGTTTTGTGTGTGAGTCGTTGGCTGTGCGCTCGATATGGCTGGCTGGCTGAGCAAAAACGTATTTGGACACACAATATTCATGGTTATTAAAACAAGCGCGATATTAATTAAATGACATATTCGGTGTGAATAAAGTTTTGGCCGCGAGCACAGGTGCTTGCATTGCTAAATTAATATTGTTTCTCGTTATATTTCAAGTAGAAATGAATAAACATCAAGGCATGTGTTGGGCTTGGATTCGTGTCTGTGTTGTTGCTGTTTTTTTTCCAATCACCTTTATCATTTGATGTTCCCGGTCGTTAAAAATTCCCCACATTTTTTTGTTGTACCTGAAACAATTCGAATAGCAATCGGTTCGAATCGGTTGAATCGAAAATCGACACCCAAATGACCCTCAAAAATGTCCGTCTCTGCATTAAGAATGCTTTCAGAGTCATTTTTCCATGATTGATTGTTTGTTTGGTGCGATCAAATTTGTTTGAACATTCGTTTGGGCGTCCGTGAATGTGCTGACATTTAACAGGATAAACATCAGAACAATAACGTAGGCTTTTCAAACGAAATCAATCAAACTCAAGGCACCGAAACATTGAACTGAGAGAGGATCTTTATCGATGATGTCTTCATTCGTTAAACATGCAAATAGAAAGGTTTCTTTGTCGATTGATTGTCATTCCTCATTCTAAATTCAAACTCAATAAATTCATCAGCTGTCATATTCAATAAATGTTTTCATTGCTATCATACGGTGATTAATGCCATTAAAATGCTATCTACAATCGCAGCTTATGTTCGATGTCAAATACGGCCAATGAATGGGATTTTTCACATTTTTTTAATCGAAAAACGACAATATTACATTTAACTTCAACTGATAAATGCAAATATGCGGCGATCAATGCATGATTTTTCCAAAGTCGCTTTTTTTAAGTAAAATTCTATCTGCTCCTCAGATCATTATTGAAAGAGAGAAAAGATTTAGATTACTTCGATGCCACTTTGTTCGGTTCGGTTGAATCTTTCAATTAATCAGGTTTTTCGAGAAATTTTGACACTTGTGCTTTTCAGCATTTGGTTTTATCAGTCTTTTCGAAGAGAAGAACACCTCCGTGGTTGCACTCAACGATTGAAAATTCCGTATTTCCTTTTCGTCAATAAAAACGCGTTAAAACTCAATAATGTACAAGTATTTTCGGGTCGAATTGTTATGTGGTCTCTTGGGTTTCACACGTTTTCAGATATTTATTTACTTTGAAATGTCATTTATGACTTACTCGGTGTGAGATGGAAATTAGGCAAACGATTTTGAAATGTGAAAAACGATTATGATTTTCTGAAGTGGAAAGATCAAGCTAAAATGACCCTGCGATGAACTTCTTTCATTTGTGATCTCTGAATATGAAAAAGTATGGTGAAAAGTCTTCGAATATCAGCCAAAATATTAATCATTCACTTGGAAACACAATTCATTTGTTCGGAAACAGCCAATTGAAATACTTTTATTGAACTATTAGATGGCTTTCAAAATAACATGATTGGGCTATTTTAAAATATGATTTTGATTATTTGAAAATGGGGCTTTACAATATTTGAACGAGCAAATTATGGATTGTGGTCGACGGTCATTTGGCTGTCTAATTGCAAGCATGAAAATCCATTTATCATTAACGTTAAATCTAATAATATCAATTAATGTTTTGGAATGGTCGACCGGACGGAATAGAGGCAAATCGAATCGACGAATTGAATTTATGTTGAGATGAGCCAAGTGTTTATCCGAAAATGTGTCCTGTGAATTTGGAATTTCGGTTGTGTGTGTATGTGTGTGTGTGCCTGTGCCTATGCAAGGGGAATTTTTCAACTTAATTTCTTTTAGAAATGCGAATGGATTCCGTTTAAGGACGTTTAATCTTTAATGTATGAATATACAAAATGTGTTTGGGGATGGAAGGATGCTGTCACCAAATAGCGCTAGAGCTTGCATAAATTTACCTGTTTCATGGGATGTATACAAATTCAATATTAATTAAGCAGAGAGAATTGAACACTCCAAATTATCTGAGATGCCTGGATTCGGTGATGCGAAAAGGATCTCATAAAGCTATGGAATTTATATTTACAGGACAACTTATTTGAATTAATAGGAAATTCATGCGAGCATTGCAAATGCCGTGCAATTTAAACGCTCTTCTCCCGTTCGCTCTCCTAATCAATATATGTGTGTATGCGTTTAGATAGATGGATTTATTTGGCGTGTATAATGTATATATATTGAAATTGAATTGCTTATTCAATGATTCTGCCTCTAAATTATATAGTGTTCGACTGGAGATTAAATATGTACACTCACCATCACAGCCATGTATTTAAACGCGGAATGCATAATCATTCAATGTCCCATAAATCGAATACGCACATGCATATTTATCGTAATTTCAATAGAATGAGACAATTAAAATTAGGCAAAATATAAACGCTGTTTGGCTAAACGTTGAGCTTGTGTGTACTATCTATCTGTCTATCTTCCTATCTATTTAGTTTTCATTCTATAAGCATTTGCGTATCAGAGAAAGAGACTGAGGTGCAGAGAGAGAAAGAGAGTAGGATAGTTGATGCAATACATAAAATGACACTCGATTTAATGTAGCAAATACACGCCACGTACATACGCAAGTTTTATGTGAAAATACAACATTTGAATAGTGAAATTCGGCATAACATCATCAGTGACAAGAGCCGTGTGATGGCAGCAGACAGCAAGACAGCAGCAAATCTGAGATTGTGAAATTAAACACTAATTCCGTTGCAATTAGGCATGTCAGATAATTTATCATTAACGCTATAAATATCATTTGAATCGAAACAAAATAGTTACGATTCATGTGCTAGTGCCAATTATATGCATAATGTTCACGTCAAAATGGATGACATTAAATTATGGTTTTACGAAACAAAAGATTTTCCCGTATAAAATGTAAATTCGTATCGAAAATTCGGAATCGGTTTGCTTGGGCTTGAAAATGCATGCGCGCTTACGCTTTTTGCGAACATTGTAAATCAGGCCGTTCGTTGGTGCGCACTGCGCGCATACACCATAAGCACCATCGTTGAAAAAACGACACTACCGAATAATTTATCAAATCATATTTAACAAGCAATTCAACAGAACATTATTTTGAACACTGACACTTATTCCTCTTTCGCTCTCTCTCCCTTTCTCTCTGGCCGTGGACAGGAGAATAAGCGACAAACATATCTCTGGAAGACTGATAGGATTTAGACACTTCTTGAAAATGTCTATTTTCATTTGTGGAAGGCGTAAAGCATGTGCGGTTAATGGTCCACATTCTCCTTGCTGTCGCTGTCGTTTTATCAAAACCAAAAACACAGATCACATCCGCAGCATGGATTTCAACACAACTCGATCGAATTAATCCGAATCAAGGAAAAATTCGATAAAAATAAAAGAAGGCATCGTTTAATAATTTATTCGAGAGAGAGAGAGAGAGAAATTCTTTCTGTTTGTTTCCTCCTTTTGGCAATATTTCGATATGCTTATGTGTGTTTACGGCATTCAGCAAATGCAGGCAGTTTGCACGATATTCTTTCGTTCTCGATTTATTCACCTCGAATTGTGCATCATACACACTCTTACACACATACGCGCGGGCGCGCACGCTCGATTGATAGAAACACACAGAAAAGAGTGAAGAGTGCAAACTCGGGTAAGGCCGAGAGCATGTGCTCACTTGCTCGCAAAATATGCACGCTCGTTCGAATACAAACGGAGACAACAGCCCGTAATCACATCTCTGTCGCCTTTAGCTGCACTTTGCCCACAGAAGGCAGCCAACATTTTTCAATTCAATTTAAATTTTAAATAAATCTTTGGTGGTCCAGCTTCTGGAAGCAAGCAAAAACAAAACACGCACTCACTCGAACATTTATAGCGCGCAACGGCAACAATAATCATGAAATCAGAAACGAAAAATTTATTTCCGTCGCATCGCGGCGGTAACGGTGCGAGAGAACGCGACCGCATGACGAAGAATCGGAGAGAGAAAACCGAAACTAACAAACTAGTAAGCCGAGCTCTCATCATGATTGGCGGTTGTGTGGTGTTACCGTGATTTTAATTAGATGCTTCTGTTGAGAATATTCTTCGTTCGGTTTTTTTTTTAACGTTTCTAATTGATTTCGTTTGTGCTAATGAATCACTGAAGACAGATAAAATGAGGTAAACAGTTGATAAATGCATCGAAATTTGTTCGAATTGGTTGCCGGTGATTACTGCGCTTGATTTTCTGTGCGTTTTTTTTTTTCATCGTTTGAAATACGAGAAAAGAACATCGAAGAAGAAGCAATTTGATGCAGTTTATTGAGGTATATTTGACTCTTGGTATTCATTACGACACCTGGAAATCTATCGGGTATTTTTGTTTCAAAATCGCTGTTTTTGTAGTCATTACTGCGTTTTTTACATTATTTTGAAGAATGCTCAGTTCATTCATGAAAAATCCAGCGTGAACGTTTGCTACTTATCATGTTGTGGATATCAGAAGGAGAACAAAAAACCGTTACCAAAATCCGCGTTTCAATGGAAATGCTCAAGCTCAACGTCAAGAACTTCGAAGAGGTCACAACGATAAATGAATGAATGGAAATTTAATATCTAATAAATTCTCAAATAATTTATCTTTGATTTGAGCCAGAAGACTCATTTTTCTTTTTCTTTCTCCCTTTTGATATTCCACATCGATATTGGCCTGTCCACCCATTCAAAAATGCCATTTAATGTGGATATTCCAGCGGTGTAAAAAAGCCGAATAAAGTAGTTGACATTTGCTCCGAGATCGAAATTCTTGGTATATCGAGATGATCATTTTTTATGAGGTCCGATTAGGAGTCAAAAATCACTGGTTTGCTCATAAATTTACAGTAGCAACAAGTTGTGGTCGTCAAAATCAATCCAATATCAAAAAATTTCACCCAAACCGATCGAGACTCATTCCAGTAATTAACGAGACGCAGCGAGGAAAAAAAAACAAACAAACAAACTTGAAGATAAAAATGTTCGTTTATCTTTTCCTTTTTTTTCCCCAATTCCATTATGTCGCTGTCTTACTCGCTCTGGTACATACGTTGCGAGAAAACACACACACAGTAATAAAACGATCATGGAGATCAATGAAATACGATGAAGTATATGCGCGCGACAGTCAATAAAAATTATTTTTGTTGTTCGTTTCTGTTTTTCCATTCATCTACTCATTAATTTAAAAAAAAAAAAAAACGAGAACTGCTTATCTTTCGTTATTGATCTGCTGATTGATATCGCGTGCGGTTTCATGTTTCATGAGAATGAAATGAAACCACGAATAGAGACAATAGAACCTAATTTTGAAAATTGTCGAGTATTTGGTAAATTGCCACTGAAGTGTCGCGCGTACCAGCATTTTTTCTGTTACCCTCTCTCGCTCTGTGTGTGAATTGGATATAGAAGAAAACACAAGCAAAGTATAAAGAATTTATGTCAAATCTACGGCAATAATTACCGTTTTGTACGTTAAATTTTCCTTTTGCTATCACTCTCTCTCTCTCTCTCTTTCGATCTTAATGAATGAAAGCAATGCATTTTTAATCCGAAATAGTCAGTGAAAACATGATCGGTGGCTTCATTATATAAAAGGGGAGCAATTGCATTTTCGAGACGGAATTTCACGAGCTACAACTATAGCCTTCGCTCTTACAAGCTTTTATACGGTAAACTTCGAAGTGTGTGCCAATATCCCCAGATCCCGTACAGCCAGTGCATGGCAATGCAACACAACATTACACAGGAGAACAATTCACAAAACATAGTTTAATGCGAACATATCGAATTAGACAGAAGTCTATACACGACGCAATTCGACGGAGGTTTTTTTCTCTACGCTCGTCTAAATTTTCCTCGTTGTTGCTATTTTTTTCTTCTTTCTAGCTGTTGTTTTTTTATGCCGCTGCTGCTGCTCATTTTTCGTTTGCTTCTTCTGCAGCTTTCATTTGCCTGTACCTTACGTTTAATGTTGTAGTGCCGTTGTTCGACAACTCATATTCATATAAAATATTATCGTACACACATTAAAATGAATCGAAAATCCAAGAGCAGCAACGGCAGCAGAGCGGCGCACGTTCAAATCGAGTTTGTGTACTACACAATTGCGAAAATGAATCTTTAGTGGGATACAATCTGCGTCGCAAACATATAAAATAAATTACATTTCGCCCGCAATTCTGTCGATTATTTTGGCTATTTTTCGAAAAATACGATTGATTTTAAATGTAATTTACCAATTTTAAAACTTTATTTTTCATTCAGATTAAGTCCAGCACATTTTTCAATTTGTTAGTCAAAATAGGGTGAGAAATGTCATTGATTTCGGCACCAGAATGCTCGATTTGCATGGCATTTTCCTTCACCATCCGCAAACATTTTCCGTTCATTTGGCGAATGTTGACAGGGAACCTAAAGATTTTCAATGCTTTCGACGTTAGTGAATCAAGTACAGAAGGCGCAGCACATGGTCCAACACACACAGCACACACAATATTTCGCTTGCTCGAATGCTTGAACGGAGTTTGGAGTCGTGTTTTTTTGTTCATACCATACAGTATACTGTATGGTACCGGCGATGGTTCGGTTCAGAGCTTCATCGCATTGTTTCAATACGTTAAACGTCTTTTGTATTTTGTGTGTGATGTACGTACAAACACAAAGCAATATAAATGTCCGTTGAATGTTGAATGTGGCTGGAATTTGGCATTCGGTTAAGCGTATTTCCATAAAACGTTGGCACGATTGCCCTTTTATCCCAACACACGTTTGAAATTCTTAGTTTTGTTGAACGAAAACGCGCGAAGCTGAATATTGTGTGTGCAGTGTGTGAAATTGGGTGCGTTCGTGATTTCAACCGTTGAATTTGCGTTTTTTGTCGAGAGAAATTTGAAAAATTCACTAATCCATCAAACAAGATTTGTAAACAAACATACGAACAAAAAGAAAACAAAATTATAATCAAAACCAAAAACATTGCGTAGTTTTCACTCAAGCGTTATAATCGCAGAAACAAACTTCGGTTCCGTGTCAACGATTGATTGATAAACAATTTGAATGTGAATTTGGGTTTTTTCTCTGTGCAAATATGAAACATTGATATGAACATCACTGCAAAATAAAAACGTTAATCTCAATAAATTCCAAAAACAAAACAGAAAATACGACCATTTTTCAATTTCACATATTTGGAGCCAATGATCTGTGATTGAATATCCTGAAACACAAATTGAAAAGGCTGCACCGTTTTACATGCACCGAACCACGATTTCCCACAAATTCCGTTGTGAGTAACTGAACAATCGCAATTCATTATCACTGTCGAGATTTTCGAAGCCGACGACCACTTGACTCGTTCATTGATGCGTAATTAAATACTTACATATCTATCAACATTCAATTTGATATCAAAATTCGAACGTAATTGTGGTGGGAATCCGTAATTTGTATGAGTTATCGTTTGTAAAAAGAAAAGCGTGAGCTCAAATAAATAAAACTGGATCCAACGTACTGTTCTGTGCGAACTCAAGGGCAACATAAATAAGAGGCGATAATTGGTGTCGAAAGTGTCAATATGAATGAAGATTGGGAACAGGTGACGCCGTTCCTACAAGAAATGCAACACTGTACCGACGATGACTACTTCAATCCCCAGGAGGTAAGTGCATTGAGATCGTGATTCATTTTATTAAAAGCTAAAACAGCTCTCGAAAAACACCAGTTTCTCTCTCTCTCTCTCTCTCTCTCTCTCTCTCTCTCTTTCTCTTGCTCTTTCGCACACATGAACGCACAAACAAACACATATCCATATGCACGACATTAAATGAAAAGAGCACTAAGAAAGTGACAGCAATTTTCACCAATAGCATCATAAATTCAATTAGACAGAAGGCAAACAAAAACCTTGGCTCTTGCCACAATTATGTTCGGTACGTGGAGCCCCCGTGTTTAATTAAGTAATTTTCTCGTTGAACTTTTTTATTCAACCCTCATCCAAAAACGTTACAAAATACGCGTATTATGTGACCTGAATGGCGGAGTATGAAGTTGAAGCAATGCAAATGGAAATGAAAAGGGGCACCTAGAATTGCAAATAATTCGTGGGCTTTTTATAATTTTCGCCTGCTCGAATAAATTTTCCCAAAAGAAATGAGTTTTTGTGTTGTGGTCGAAAGGAAAGTCATATGCTCGCGAGCGCCGCATATAAATTCGTTCATATATTCATGTTATTTAAATGACTAAAAACGCGACGAAGACGACGACGATGGTAACGATACATTCCATATAAATATGGGAAAAACAAGGACACTTAGAATTATATGCATGCCAAAAGCCTATGGAACAATTGTTTGTATTTGTTTGGAATGTGATACTCATATTATACAATCTTACGCCACAACAATCCACCGATCGAACAACACCAACAGCGGAAAATTCATTTTGACTCTAACGTTTCGCAATGCCTGGATACGCATTATAAACAAGTACAGTTGAGCAAAAGGAGAAGAAGAAGAAGAAGAAGAAGAAGAAGAAGAAAAAGCAACAGCGGTAGAAAAAATGACGATGGTGGAGCTTTTCCAAGTCGACCATTTAAAATGGCAAAGAATTACACTCACAAAAAAAAAAAAAAAATGAGCTACTCATCGCTGGCAGTTAATTCAAACTTGAATGCGTCAATACAACATTCGATACGTTCCCATACAGAAAATCGCAGAACATTAGAATGCACACAAGCGATCCAAACACATGCACAAAGAGCGAGAGAGACGATACAAAAAATTCTCAAAGATTTCCATCGTCCAATTTTTTCTCTATGAATCGTCTGCAATGTGTACTAACAAACGTTCCATATGGCTGCTCAAGTCTTTTGTCTCCAAACAGACGACTAACTTGAACGACTGCATCAGCTACGATACATCTCACGCAACATAAAAATCATTTCATTACCAAAACCAAACAGAAATATGTGAGTAATTGAATATTCTGGCTTTGATTGTAGGTTGAAAAATGGTGAAATTTTTTGGTGGGTTGAGAAAAATGCGTTTGATGGAGCCAAATGTGGGCTAATCTTATGTGAAATGAATCAAATCTTTAAAAGAAACTGAAATCAATCTTGAAATGTCTGAATTTTATCTCTGGCTATCCTGTTTCTTTATCTATTCGTCTGCTCAAAGTGTTTCCCCACTGCAAATGATGAATTGTTTTTAATTTCTTAATCAACCAAACTGCAAATGATCTGGGAAAAACATGGAACAATATTTTCATCGACTTATGATGGTTTACGACTAAATCTAAAATTTCAAAAACGCGAGAATTTCGAATGATTTATCTGACAAATGAACATGATTCTGGAAAATTGGCGCTAGCTTTGGAATTTGTTTTGAATTCAATGCGATTTTAATGTGCTATTTATTGATTCATAGCAAAACGAAGTTGGAATTCTAATGAAATGGCCAACAAATGAAAAAGTCTTTCTCCCGCCAACTTCAGAGCCAATGAATGTTGTTCTATTTTCAGTTGGACAGATTGGCGGGATACAGTTGTGCTATAGCCAAAGCGCAGTTATTTGGTTGAGTAAGTGCCGCGTCATTTGAAAGAGAAAAGTTATTTGTTGGGTGTAAGATTGTGTGTGTATCTGTTTTGAAAACGTAAAAAGTCGTCAAGTCTGAATGGCAAATTCAAATCAACGAATGCGAGTATATTTACCGCCCGAATCAAATTCACAAATCAAATAGAAGTCGCTTACAAATCTCGACACTGAAGTTGTGTTGTTCTTTTCATTTTATTTGTCTGTCATGTTGAATTGGCTCTTTTATTTAAAGCACTTTAGGTGGTAGCTCATCTGAATCTCGGCATGAGCTAGCGACAATGAGATATTCATATAACTGACAAATGGGACGAGCTAGCAAAAATTTGTGCCATGTGCTCAAAATCTCACCCTTAAAGCGATATGTAGTTGAAGTAACGTTAGATCCCTTTTATTTTCCTTCAACATCTTTGTTTTCGGTTGTTGCAGTTGTTTTGTGCTTCTGTTGGTGTTCCTCTTTTTTTCCAGCGTTCTGTGTATTCGAAACATTGACACTAAACGTCACAGCAAAATGTTTTTATCATTTGCTCGTCTTTGTTGTTTTTTTTTTTTGCTGCTCATATATCTCTTTGGGTATTTTTTTCTCTATCTCGTTTGGCATTTGTGATTATGTCATCAGTGTATGCATTTCAAATTGAATAATATGTGTTGCACGCATTACGTTCTCATCTAATAGCTTTGTCGTTTACGTTTACACTGCAAACGAGATGCGCACCACTTTGCCGGAACGTAAAATGTGCCATAAATACAATATGACATATTAAGGGTGCTTGTTGTGGCGTCAATCTGAAAATTGAGTTCGAAAAAAACAAAATGTATTGCATATATAAAATGGAACACCCAAAAGGAGAGTTTATCTACAGCATGGAGTTACGACAATAAAACGGGAATAGGAAAAAATTCACCGAGTGAAACAGCGAAACGATTTGGTAATAGCTAAGCTTTTAATCCTCATTTTTGCTGCCGCATTATTAACTCGAGCAAAAGAGTGAGTGAGTGAAAGCAAAACCGTATGTGTCGAAGGTGGAATTGATAGACTACGATTCACTCACAAACTGGCTCACTCATAAATCCAGTCCAAGCAAACAACAACGGTCGGCTTCTTTATGGTTCATTACTTGATTTTTATTCGATTTTTTTCCGGTTGTTGTTTGTGTTTCAGATGTTTTACACGTACACTTTATGACAACGCCGCAAAAAATATAAGCCAAACGATTCTCACTCTCATCATCTGCCATAAATGCCCGAAAATTTGACGAAATGCACATCGAAATTTGGCCGATTAACCAATGTGCGTGCATGTTTGGGTCTGCGCTCTTCTAAAAGTGGTAATTGCATCGCGCGTCCATCCGATGAGATGGCCATATTGAGCTATTTTTGGAATATTCGCAGTGGGATACGAAATTAATAGCAAAACAAAATATACCGTTTGTTACCCCCTGAGACCATTTTCGACCACTTAACCACATATAGTGCGATATGCGCGACTGAACTATTCAAATTGCAGTCACCGAGTTCACTAAAACTGCACTTTAACGCTTGAGTTGAAAACACTTCCACCGAAATATCAGTGGCGAAATGGCAAAAACCACGGGTGTGACATAAACATAAAACGCACATCGCTCAAACAAACATACACACACACGCGCGCATACTAAAAAGAGAAAGAGCAAACGACAAAAAAAAAAAAAAACACAGAACGAAGTGATTTGGCATAAAATCTCTATGGCCCCATTGCATTTGGAATTGGCATGTAAGGCGTACGCATAGCAGCAACCATTTTCGGTGCTAACATTCGTGCAATCGGTTTCGCAAAAGAACTAGTTTTCCACTAAATTGTTGATGGAAAACCATTGACTTTTTTTTATTACCAACAATACGCATAAAATGACATTTCAATTTGTGTTAATTTAGATCCATTTGATGAAAAAACACTATCACAGAAACGAGCTATCGTAGCTCATTGTCTGGCCTTCTGTTCTCTCGTTATTCCAATTTGAAATGATTTTTTTTTTTATTTTTCAGAAGAAAAATGGAAAAAAGTCAAAAAAAAAATAGCGAATGTGAAATGATAAAAGGTGGAAAAACGTTAAGTCAAATTCATTTGCAATTGAATATGCGGTCATTTCTTGACCAACTCTGCACGAAGGAGCATTTGCTTTTGCTGGCTTTGAACAATGAATTAGTTATTAGCTCACATTCAAATTGAACGATGCCAAAGGGGGAAAAAAATGAAATGAATGTAGATAATTTGGTTGCAAAGTGCCAAATTTCAATCATTCATGGTGGTTGTCGCTTTACATGTCGACATTTTCTTTATTCGATTGAGGCACATTCAAAACGCTAAAATTCCATTGATGAGTTCTTTGAATTTCGCATAGCACTTAATTAAATTCCAATAAATGCTCATCAGATCCGGTGCAAAAGGAAAAGCGGAAGAGTTCGAGCCACAAATAAGCCGGTGTGGTTGTGCGCACGATATGCACCATGTATGTCAATTTAAATTGGACGATAGAGCGGAAATAATGTGATGTACGATTTATCACATCAAGTCAGTGAATTGTACGATTTCGAAAAATTAATCTGGTTTTCGTCCGCATTAAAATTGATTATCAGCCAACCGAACATTTAAACAAAAAACAACGAGAACACAACACGACGTAATTGTTTTCTGTTAATACACTGTATAAATTATTTGCACGTTTTCATATGCGCATGAAATACGATAAATAATCAAAGAGCGAATGAAGTAAAAGAAATGCAACACAATAAATTTTAATAGCTTTAAACTGTTCAATAAATTATTTTCAAATTGGATTACAATTAAATCAGATGTGAATAATTTGCTTCACTTTATGGTAAACTTTGCCGTTTTATCGAAATTCGGATCGTCGTAATCGAACCACCGCATACTCGTTTGGCCAAAGCCGTTCGCTTGCATTAAAGTGTCGGTGTCGCCGCCGCTGCTGCTGGTTCATATATCCATGAATGAGCGTCACACAGCCTGAAATTCTGCATTTATATTTTAAATATGTTAGTGTGCTTTTTTTCACTCTCTCGCCCAAATGCAATATGCGATATCATCACATTTGAATTTTTGGCATAGCGCGTGTTTTTGTCCACTCGGTTAGATCGGGTTTATCAGTGTTTTTAATTTGTATGTACTTCAATTTATCTATAAATAAACTGATTGTTCATTCTCGTTCACATTTTTTTTGATTGGATTTAAATAAATACAAATAAATATCCGGGCTTCGGGACGCGCACGACACTGGCTACCTTTTGGGGAGCGGAAATCGCTGTTTTCTACTTGTTTGCGATGGATATGAAATAGCGATGGAGCTATTGCGAATGCGAAATGGAGCATGTATATGATGCAAATCCAATAAATCTTAATTGACCTCAAGCCGACATAAGGTGGAGCAATTTTGCTGATGATTGCCAACATTTATTTTTCGCAACCAAAAAAATGATATTATCAAACGAAAACCAAATTCGCACTTTTTTTTATTGAATTTGATGGGATTCTTGTTTTTTACCGATGGACAATCGTATGTTCTTTTTTGTTTGGTCAAAATTAGTTGGCGGTGATTGTTGTAAATGGGCCTTTTATTGTCTATTGTTCAATAGAATTTCCACTTTATACATACATTTATATTGATTATAATAAGCTATAACGATTATTAGTAGTTTATTCAAAATTAAATTTGAAAACTACAAATTGCGCCCAACAAATTCATGAATAATTCTATTAAAAACAATTGTTCTCGATACATTATTTTTATTCTGAATGTATCATTACGAATAGTTTTATGTGTTGAATCATTATTCACCTATTTTGCGCTTCATGTACTGAAATTGGTGCAGATCAAAGGAATATCTAATATTCTTAAGTTATAGAATTTCAATGCAAATGCGACAAATATCTAATTCGTTTGTGAATCTTCGGCTGATATTGAATATGATTCCGAATACGCTCGATTTTTCGAAAAGCTCAAGATTTTTTTGTCGCACAAAAATCATCATTCAGTTTTTCTACACTTATACCACTTAACAATGTACGTATCGATGAATGCCTGAGAACAATCATAATTCAAATATTCTCGATATTGAAGACAGAAATATATAAAAGAATAAAAATAAGAGAGAAACTTAAAAAATGATCCTCACATGCTGAAACAAAGTATCTATCCCTCATTTCTTATCAGAATGTATGCCAATCGAAAAAATGTCTAGTCGAACACTTTTTTCCTTATGTTTCACTACTGCGAGTTTCGGTTATAATTTTTTTTTATTTTTTGTAAGTTTCATTCTTGTTATTTTTTATCATTCAGTCTTCAATACCGAGAATATTTGAGTCATCATTATTCTGAAGCATTCAGATGGGAAACGTTGTTATTGGTAAACCCCATAGCATATCGATAGCTTTAGTCAAACGAAATAGCTAAATAAATGCTCATTGGTGTGTTTCGTTGTGTTCCATATTGTTTCGGCATAAGTAATGCGGAATCGGCAAACATTGAGCTTCGATCTATTGGAAGATAGTCTGGCGCGTGTAAGCGCATTGTAGATATTCGCGGGATAAAGTAGATGCTTCGTGTATTTATTCTATTTTCGTATAAAATATCCAATTGTTCAACACAATGCCATCGCTCGCTTTCTTTCTCTCGCTCTCTCTCTATCCCATTTTTTTCTTTTTCTCTTTCTCTCTTTCTCTCTTTCAATCTGTATTCTTGAATATGCCAACTGATTCTTGTCCAATGTTTTCAGGTGACATGAAACAACACTTAGAGAGCACCTTTTCAATTTACCGAAGCCAAATTTTCAATCGCATATTTTATTTGTGATTCCAGGCAGGCATCTCTTGTTCAACCACTTTTTCCACTCATATTCGAATGCGACGCGTTTATGCGCTCGTTTATATTCTAGCACCCATTTATTTCAACATCAAATTTAAATCATATGCAATAGAAGACGGCTTGGTAAAACTTGAACTATTTTTGAATCAAACAACGGGACCAAAAAGAACTATTTAAACACATTTTGAAAGTAACTTTTTCGACATGTATTTTAATGGCAAACACTCTAGAAAATCGTTGGTCTTGGATTATCAATCGGCGATGAGAAGAGATATAAAGAATGAGATAAAATATACCGATTTTATGACAGAAAGACTTTGATTGTGAATGTGCGACAAAACAAAAATGAATTCCCCGTAATTATGATAGTGGCGTTTTTATATTGAGGTATTTTTAAATCGCACCAATCCAATGTGGGAGTTGCGCGCATTTCAATGAGAATGTCGAAATCGATCGTGTGCAGTTAAAGAAATTCACGAAAAAAATCAACAACAACGACGACAACGATGACGACGACAACAACATTTGAACGAAAAGGTTGAAAGTGTCTCAGCGATCTCGAAATGATGCCGAGGAGAATGAAAAAGTTATCGGACGTGCACAACGAGAGAGGTGCCAACAACAATTTATTTCAAACGACAAGTGTGTTGTTTCACACAGTTAAATGTAATAAAATGTTTTTTTTTTATCTCTCTCCCTCACTCTCATGTTACAAGATGAAAAATAGTCCCCTTTTAAGCTTGCTCTTTCAATGCTTTTATTTTCACAACATTTATTTGCATATACGTATTGTTTTCAAATATATTTGCGTCGAAATAAATAGAATTGTCTGTGAGTTGTTGTGTGTACATAAATGCATTCGAAGAGGCATTTGTTCGGTGAAACATTTGCTTTCAAATGTACAAATAAGTTCAAAAGTATCCGTTTTTTGTCATTGCCAATTTATCGAAGTGATCATCGTTCGTTCGGCGGGAAAGGATTCGTTGTGCACTTTATTGAGCCATTCAAATTGGAACATTTTCTTTTATTCGGCCATAAAAAGGCAATAAATGCGATAATTTTGGATAATGCCAATTGATTTTTGACGAACTCAATTATTTATTAAATATATAGATTTTATTGGCTTCTTGTTGGACTCAATTCATTGTATGTTCAGTTGTGTACATACAAAATATTGGATTTCACACCAATTCAGAGACCCAATGTCTACGGAGATTTGATGTGATGTTTATTATATTGGCTGGTTGGTTGACAAATCATTGAACACAGCACTCGAGGACCGTCAACACTACTTCGTCCAGAGTGAAAATCTACGCAATCTACACAAAAACACCAAAATCTACATGCCATGATATATAGAAGCCCACATTCAATATCATGTTCCTAATGATAACCATCTAATTCGAAGAATAATCATAATTATATTCGACATCAAAAAATCTGTCATATTATTTTTTTGATGAAATGAGCGTAGAGAGTTTTGGTATGTCGAAAATGCGATCCGTTGTTATTTTCATTCTTTTTTTTTCATGTAGTTTTAATGTCGTGTTTTCCATTTTTTTGCATTGTTCATGATATATAATTACAAGAATTTGTGTACAAGCAAATCTTACTTCTGTCTGAAACAATCGAAAAATGGTTTTCTGTTCAACGAATGAAAAAAAAGATCGCCAAGCACTGAGTAAAAGACAATGCGTTTGCTGATAATTTTCCTTATCTTCTTGCATGTCTTTCAGTGAACATTTCACCACTTTGTCAAATAAAAAAAAAAAATGATATAAAAAACCATAAATAACAACAAGTTGAAGAAAGGGAAGCCAAAAGTCCAATTTTGTGTTGTTTGAAAATGAATAACTTTTTGGACAGATCAGAACTGTCGCTTACGTGTGTGCTTTTGAGTGTGCGAGAGCGCGTGTTCGTGTGTGCCTTTTTAATTTTCTAGTTTTGTTTGCTGACAACGAAAAAGATTACGGTGTCGTGTTTTGCGTCATTTCAAACATCACAAATTGAAATATTTAACAGCTTTTTATATGCATGGAATTCGATTGATTGTGAATGAACATGGAAAAGAATATAATATGAATATATATGTCGGACCAACCCTCAATCAAATTACCGATGTAAATTGACATAATTAAATAAATTTCTCATGTACAAGTCGCTTAATTTCGTTCCGAATTCGAAATTGACCATAATAGACTGCTGTTTGCTAATGCGTTACCAATAACTTTTTCAAAAAAAAACTCTCAAAAATTCGGTGTGTGTGTGTGTGTTTTTGTTGTTCGTCATGCGGATCGGAATTGATTGGTGTATTGGCGTCACCACGCAATTCCGAACTAATGCATAGACCAACGAAATGTCAGACGCTGGTTCTTTCATTTTTTTTATTATCAGTGTATCAGCCATGATTTGTTTTGTGATAACACGTTAATACCATTCAACTGGAGCGAAGACATTAAGAAATACTTTTTTTCTGTTCCTTTCATTCCTATTTTCCGCTTTGCCGCGTGTTTGCGCGCTCAAAATACAACGGACAACACGAATAAACAAACAACCACAAAAAAACTCGCATACTTGCTCAATTTATGTGATCGTTCGTTGCTCACTCTAGACGATAAACAACTTGTGATATTATTTTTTTTTTTCTTGCTCCAGCTCTGTTCCGACTTCATTTTATGGACTCTGAAAAATGGAACTTTTTTATTCAATAAATACTCTTTTTTTTCTGTCTCTCGATTTTCTATGGGTTTTTAATTTCTTGTTGATACATTGCGATAAACGTGAATAATTGCGCCCCGACCGCATTGCAAACGACCCGGAAAATCAGAGAAACTCATCGACTGCTACCGAAAACATACAAACAAACACACGAGAAACGAACATGAGCCATCGAATTAATAGAATTAACTGAATGATGAAAATCAGCTCCTTTTGTATCTGTTTTTTTGTGTATCATGAATTGCGTAACAAATGTCCAGCAATAAAACAACAAGCCAAACTCAAAATGAGTATAAAATTAAAAAAGCATTAAGTTTTACGAGAAATTAATTGCCAAAACAAAAGAAGCTGTCACAGCAGAATGTGTCAATCGTTTTATCATTTCACCATCAAAATTACAAAGCAAATCTCGAACATTTCCGGGCTATTCATTCGATATAAGATCACAAAAAATAAGGCTAAATAAAATCGTCAAGTCAAAGACAAAAAGTCTGGAAAACATGTTTGCGAAGAGAAATCTGGGAAGCAAATAAAACAGGGTGATATTTACAAAACCACTAAAATCACTCTGAAACCACAGACATACAAGACATACACTGATGGCGCATAAAAGAAAAAACCAACAAATAGCCGAAAAAATTCGTACGGAAATCGATCTGAATCGTAATAAATGTCCAAACTAGAAAAAAAGAAGCACAAATGGAAAAAGTTAAAACTAAAAACCAATAGAATTAACAATAGGAGTAGCAGAAAAAAGTGCAGCAAAACCATCGAAGGAAACATTTTAGGAATTGTTATCATCGTTGTTGCCGCCAAACGATGTTGTCAACGTGTTGGCACTGTAGTTTCAATTTAAAAATCGGACACCGATAAAAATCTACGGACAATTTTCAAACGTAATGAAAACATGGTGTCGCAAAGCTCTACAAGCAGTTACTTCTTTCAAGGTTTCAAAACAGCGCATTGGATTTATTGAGCTCTATCATCTCTCTGTCGCTCTCATGCCGCGTGAAGATTGGCCGATCCATTCTTCGGATATGCATCCACTAAACATGCACAATAGTCAATACTAGACAATCTGTACTCTATGTGTGTTTGGGGGATACACTTAAATTCATTCGTACGGAGAAAAAATACGACAATGGCAATTGATTTAATTTGATAATCACACACTTGATGTAGTCATATAATCAGGTTCGTTTATTGTTCTGTGTTTTTGTTGTGCTGTCGAATTATTACAATTGAATTTATTTAAATTTATTTGTATGGTGACTAAGTGAGATTCTTGTGTAAATAGTACGTATCGGGCTCGGAAATGGGAAAAAGCGCAGCTCAAAAATGTGCAGCAGGCGAACGAATGACGAGAGAGCGATGTGTGGGAACGATTTGAGTATGACATCAGTACAATTGTGTCAGACCGACTGAAAGATGTGCTCCGCTCCTTTTCTCTCTCCCTCTCTCCCTCTGCTCAATGTGAAGCAAATATTTGCATTCAGTGTTGTCATCTGAAGTGGTGGATGTTTTTCAATTTTTGTGTCAACTGTGTGAGTAGGTTTTTGCTGAGCATCGCAACCCCTCATCGGGCTGCGCGATGACATACAATCTTTGAATGAAGTGAATGGGAACACGTGTATCGTCGATGAGTAACATCTTGTTTTGGTTTCTCAACAATGCGTACAAATTTGCCAGTGCTTGCTCATAACAAACTGGGGTATTTCGCGGCAATTTTTCAGCCCATCATGATTGCTCCAATGCTTGATGACACGCAAACTCAATAAAAACGGCGCAAATCAAACAATAGAATTTCCTCAATTCCCACTATTCAATTTGAACGGGCCAGTGGGCGTGTTCGAGTGGCGATAGGCGTGACACATCTATTCAAACGGCACCGTCATTCTCCTTTTTTCACTCCCGAATGCTTTGTGTTCGGCCGAACTGAGATTTCGTGACACTACAGCTCACTCGCACATTCCAATAATGAATGTCCTCGAACACCGTATAACGGCATACTATCAAATACACCAAATCATAGCAGACAGACAGCTTCTCACAAAACAGACAGTTGCGGGCGGAGCTTAAAACATGAATACATTCAAATGCTAGCTTCATTTCAATGTTTCACTCACACACACACACGCAAATCACTGCAATGGATGGATTGACTGTTGTACGATAACATTTCAAGTGGGTTTGGCTTTCAGTCCAATATTTTCGTACAAATATTGCCGGCGTATGCATGATTTCATGCCGTGTGCACGTAGTGGTGTGCTCGTTCGATGTACGATTGCACTGCAGCAGCAAGCACGCCACACACAAACATGAACGAGTAGCACAGCACACAGCGAATGTGAGTGTAGAGTGTAGCCGGTTTTCGGTGCTAGAAACCGATTTCCCCACCAATTGCGCAGAAAGCGGTGGAATAGTTTGTTGCTGTATACAGAAGGCCTCTATAGTTTGTGTTCGAACGTGAACGAGTGCGCATCGAATGGTACGCATGTTGCGCATCGTATTAAAACACACATTTTTATTCCATTTGTACGAAACTTCGATAAGAAAGAGAGTTTGAATCGTAAACAAGGATACACGGGAAATTAAAAGCCGCATCGCCGAATATACCGGACAAAGTTTGCTGTATCGCAGCTGAATTCCAACGGCGAAAAGTCATACGACAGTTATTTCGATATTTTCTGTTCTGTGAGGTGTATTTTTCGTTGTCGTTCTGTCTTCAGTTCGATTTGTTCACATTTAACGGTTGACAAAAGCAAATTTTTTGACAATTTTCTTTTCTTCTTGAGAAAGGAAAGAGTAATCCATCGACCACAAATTCCTTCTAAACAAAAAACGGAAAAAAAAAAATTAAAAGGAACACTGTTGTGGCACAGGTTGCCAACAGATAACAACTATTTTCAAGTGTCGTATCTAACAACTAAATAGAGATATTCATGGACTTTGTGTGTTATGTGCCTATAGCTCGTTCAGTTTCTGAAGCTGTTTTATATGTCTCAGTCTTAAGCTGAATGCCGTTACTATAATCGACAATAAACGAACAATCAGCATCCTAAGAGCGTGAAGCAACCATCAACTTTGAATAAATGTAGTTTACGCGATTAACAAAGAACCAACAAAAAAAAAAAAAAAAAAAAAAAATAGAAAAAAAGTAGCATACACACAGCGGAGCATAAAAAAACGACAAAAGAGGGAAAAACTCTCTCTCGTTGCACTGGCATCGATGATCCGCGCGCATCGCACATGCTATTCACATTGTTATTGTTATTGTTACTAGAATCATTCGGTGTCTATTTGTATCTGTGGCCGCATTTTCCTTCGTAAACAATTTGTTCACTGATTTTGCTGCTCCTTAATGCCGAGAAGAAGAAGGAGAGAGTGTTTTGTGTGCTGCTGTTGATGTAATATCTTTAATGCTTCTGCCGCTATCACTATTGTTTTTGTTTTTCAAACAAACACCTGTGCATTACGGACAAAAAATTCCGCGAAATACTTGACAAATGCTTAGAATGAAGGCAAAATAATAAGAATCATTTTCTGTTTACGGCAGTTGAGAGCAACAAAAAAGACAGTCGCAGCAAGAAAGAAACAGGACAGATTCGAATACGGTTGAAAAAGCACTTCGATCCTCATTACCAGATCCAGTGCATTGATATTTAAACAGCGACATTTCATTTATCAAAAAAGTGTGCTTTTGTTTTTGTTTCGTTCATAAATAAATGTACATATATATTTCGTTTTCTGTTCGTTTGTTTAATTTTTAACTTTTGTTTGGTGTCGAAAACGCGTTCCCAACAAATGAACTATAATTCAATTTGATTCGAGCGTTTGTTGGTTGGTTATTTTTTTGCGCCATTATTAAATCACAATTGAATTGCTCGTTCAAACAATATGGTGCGGATTAACGAGATTGGCGCGGCGGACAGTCTGTAATTTGTTGATGAACTGGAGTTGGAGAGATTTGTGCACACGATGCGACATTGATTTATAAAATGGAGAGCATCAATCATCGAAATATCCGTGAATCGATTGAACGGTGCAAATGGCCGCTGAGTTACATCTTGATAGTTTAATAAATGCTGCACGAAATGAAAAACAAAAACGCTTGAAAATTTCGAACAATTTTTAAAATACGAAAACGACGACGAAAAGAAAAAAAAAAACAGAGTTGTAATTGTGTCTACTTTATACTGAATTGACCCATTGAACGTTTTTTTTTTGTTTTGTAATTTAGATAGAATTTTATGAAATTCTTACATTTTCGTCCTCATACGAGTAGAAAATAATAAGTTTAAAAATAATTAGTTAAATTGTTACACAAACGAAACCAATTCATTTTTATCAAACACATCGAATCAAATGGCTGCTTACACTCAATTTGGTTACGGCTATCCGTCGGCAAGTCAGGTGTGTATCATATTCAATTCTTTTTGCTTTTTGCAATTCGCATAATTTTAGGAGTGATTTAGTTCGGTTTTGGCATCGCGAGCGCAGTTCATGTGCGAACGTCCGATACGATAAAAGTTCTCCATGAATGAACATACCGATACACATTTGGACCGTTTCGACTAGAACATCCATAAGATCCGTTGCTGACAGTAGAAACGTGTCGAATGTTGTTATGATGCGCCTTATAGCAGAATATATTTATTTGACTTCTTTTCATAGACAATATTCGTATTTTGTGTCGCCTTTTTGAATGCGCAAGCGCCTGTTTATTTACTTTTATTCAGTAGGTTATTTTTCTCCAAGAAAATTTATCCAGGAAATCAAACCACAAACTGAGCCAGTTTCTATCGTATCGCACACTTCGAACCTAATGTTTGATGCTATTTTTGATGCTTGTGGCTAGCATTTTTCATTTTAAGTATTCATATATTATCGTGTTATCAGTTGGTTTTGTTCGCAAGATACGAACCTTTGATCATAGCATTTTGCGCATGCCTCTTGAAGATTATTACTCAAACTGCGCCAATGATTCAATTTCGCAACATATCTATAGCATCGTGCGATTCGTGTCATGGAAAAATGTCGTCAATTTTGAAATAATTTCATTTTCTGATAAAGACTATGAGATTTAATGATTAATAAGATTAAAAGATCATCAAAAGAATTTGAACCATTTTTTTTATGATGATTTCCTGAAAAAAATATTTCAAATCAATTAAAAGAAAATGTTCGAGTGCGTTCTATTTAAATGCGTGAAAAAGCGATTTTTTGTGTCAAATAATTCCAATTTTGAAAGTACGAAAATTCAGGTGAATAAATCATTTGGCACGTCATAAATTTGACTGCAAGTTACCGAAAAGAGAGGAAAACTGACATCTGCTCGAAGTTCAATTCATTGATAACGTTTCACGTTCATGCCAGTCATGTCAAATTTGATGTATTTGAAATGTACGAGAGATGTGATTCAAATTCCGATGATGAGCTCAGCTCTCGTTCGAATTGCGAAAGTAAAAAAGGAGATTCGAAAAGCCCATGTATAAATATTCATAAAAACGGCATTCAAGTTGCACATCAATGGCATTTAAGTGTCATACAGGCGCGATTCGTCAACCATTGATGTGGCACCGCATCATCATATCTATCTGTGCTCTTTTTCAGTAATATTGTTCAGAGTGCATTTCATCTCGTGTTGTTTCTTTCGGCGAATGTGAGTCTGTCGTGAATGCAGAGCGCAAAAAAAATTATTGGCCATTAGACGCAGGGCGATCACAATTCATTCGAAATTTGAATAATTTGACTCGATAACGACAGCTGAAATCAAGACATCTATTGAAAATGCGGCTCGAAAGATACGGAAATGCAAGCACCACAACAGCAGCAGCACAATGTGAAACGATTTAATAGATATTGTCTCAATGGTAAAACTCTCCAATCAAATTCAAAACATTTTGTAGCGGCACCACTCTTCGTATATCCTGTGTGAGTGTCCACTTCGCCAAAACAGAAGAAGATGGTTTATTTAAAAAGTATTGTAATCGGGGATCGTTTAACGTCAGCAGCGAGCGAATACCGCCGCTGGTCTGAATACTTAAACGAAAAAAGTTAAATAAATCAGATTGATTACAAATGATGTTTATGCGATGATTTCGGGGGCCGTCGTCCTGCCCATTGTACAAGAGCGTCCGTCATGCTTGAATCGCCGTTCGGCTTTTGTTCTGGATTTTCTTCTTCTTTTATTTCGCTTTTCCTGAGATTCTTTCAGCACTGCAGCACTTTCGGTTGCTCTAACCGCTGCGCATATAATTTTCAAAGAAGGTCTAATTATAATTTATAAAGATAAGGTAATCACTTACATGCCGTACACTAAATTTCTTTTGAATTAAATGAACGACGAGATGATAAACATCCTTTGGATACATCCAATAAACGGTCAGCAAGTCATATCTATGCAGATTTCTATCTAAAACGATGGAGGCTATTCACGCCTCCAAAAATAGAGAATATTTACAAAACATATCATTTTCACCGCGTGAATAATAGAAATTTACATTATTACTGCTATCACATTGAGTGTGAAGGCAAAGTTAACTCTTCAAATTTATCGCTATATCAAAAACACTTGGAATTGTATACGAGTGTACGCTTAAACGCGACGGTACACTTGCATCGAGCGGCTTATCATCCCTCTGATACCCTGCCAACACTTTCAATCCAAAACAACGCCAATATTTTACTGTTATCGTTATTTGAGATGCCGCCGAAAAATTCATTCTGGTCGTTTAGCTTAACATTAACGATAATTTGGTTGGCCAATGTTGAAATGCTACTTGAAACTTTAAGCATAATTCACATCGTTTTCCTATTCCCTTTCCTTATCTATAATATCATAATGAACATCTTGAATTTTTTTTTATGTAAAGAAATTAATTTGGTGAGCGCAAAATATAATAACGAATTACTAGTGAATTAAAAGAGACCTCAAAGGGGCCAGCCGCGTCTCAGTGTGTTTGCGAGCCGAACACCAGCCAACATTTTCCCTAGTTACAATTTTTAATGGAGATAACATTAATTCAAAGGCTTATTAAAATTGTATCGTTGAACTGTGCTTGCCGAAGGTGAGCGGGTGCGTGCTCGCAAGCGCTAACATTTTTAACTAAAAACGTCTTTTTCATTTGCTCATTCTTGATTCAGTGCGCAACCAACATTGGGAGCGACAAAAGAAATGCATAAAGCAGCAGTTAACAATTAAACTTAAGGAGTGAGAGAGGGAGAGAGAAAGAGTCGAGTGGAAAAAAGGAAACAAAAATATGTATGCTAATATTTATTATAATGAATATTTATAAACTGGCTGCTTCCCTAAAGGTATTTTTACGTGTACATTTCTTTTGTACATTTCTTGTGATGGTGCCGTAAAATATCACTACCGAAAACATTTTCTAGTACGTCAGCTTTTGAGTTTACTTCCTCAAAGGAAAAGCAAAGCAACAAATGAAGAACAATTCTTGAGCAACGACAACGCCGACGATGGAGTTGTTCAGGTAACACTCTCCGGTCACAACAGAACTGACAAACTGATCACAAACTTTCCAGATTCTATTCAAAGTGCACGAAAATCAAGGATAGAAAGAGTGAGGCATAACATTTGCTCGGTTTTGCGAGCAAAGCGCATTTCACGTCTTCGTGATCGCCGCCGCCGTTGTCGTATTCGTTCGATTCCAATGGAGAAACGAATAATTAAACACACACACAGTCCATCCGAACGGAATGAATAAAGTGAGAAGCAAAATAAGTACAAGAAATTAACAAAAACAAAATTTTTATTTATTTAGAATTCTCATGGAAATAGTTGACATATCATTGCGCATTACATCTTTGTAAGAGCGTAACCAAAACACAAGGCAAAAAAAAAACGGAGCAGTGAGCGGGAGCGAGCGGGAAGAATCAGCAGCCAGTAACGCGAACACACAATGAGCAGACTACATAGCAGAACATTGTTGAGTATTCACATAACGGCAAGAGTGACAGTAGTTGCTTCGTTTGCTGCTGCTGCCTTCTTTTTTACTGCTCTCCCTCTCTCTTTCTCTCTCCCGTTGGCTTTGCACACAAGCACCTTTCTCTTCTCTCTTGGTATTGCTTGTAGTTTGCTCGCACGCATAATTGATGATTCAGACAAGGCGATAAAAGGAAAGACGCCATAGTACAAGTTCAAAGACCATGATAATAAATAATAAACATCAGCGATTATGTGCAAGAAGCGAAAATGCCAAGCGAATAGAATTGCCATCTCCATTTCGATATGCCGAGTGTATCGCTTCACGATGATTTGATTGACAAATAAGCTGTATTGGTTGCGTTATTCACACATTCATCGATAGCAAGCGCGCAAAATTGGCGCGCCGCGAATTCAGATCGACAGATAAATACATTATTGCTCCACGATCAGAAGAAAAAAAGCGAATCTCTGTTGCCGCTTTTTTTTCTCTCGGTTCTTTTGTGAATTTGAATTAGTTGAATTTTCGTTGTTCAATAAAATCCGGACATATTTAAAATCAACACTAATAATACTATCATCAGTAAATATTTAGCTGGGAAATTCATTTGTATCTTATGATGAAGCCATTGAAACAACGACGCGCTTTGTGTATTTCAGTATGGGGAACTTTCAGATGCATCATTATTTGCTAACTTAACAAAATTGAGCGCATTTCATGAGAAAATCAGTGCAAAACAATTATTCGGATGATTAACTTACGCTTCGCACTTTTGCTACAAATTAATTGGTTTAACACAATATGAAATGAAATGAAAAAAGTAAAAACAAAACGAAAACACTCGCACACAAATAATAGAATAAAACAATTCCACGAAAAACGCAAACCCAAATAAACAGCATATTTGCAATATGTTTGAATTGGCATCGAAGCAGAAATTTATGACTAAATTTGTGTGCAATGCAATTGCCTCATATAAAATGATAAATAAAAACATTAAAGTTTTTATGATCGATAATATGGCGATTACAATCTGACGAAAAATATATTCATTTCATTGTCGTGGAGATACGAAAGCTTGATGTGCGCTTTTTTCGGTGTATGAAACATTCACAGCATTTTTCTGTCGTCGCTCGACTCTCACCCTTTCGGCTGAATGGGCCCGTTTTATTTTTCCAACTGACACAATCGAGGTGGTACATTTTCAAACAATGACACTCAAACTGAAAGGACAACCTGACAAAACTCACTTCGGCTCCTCAATTTATTGTTTGAAATATGCTTTCTGACTAATGCCACATTGATAGCATTAATTTTTTATTGTCAAAACACACATTTTTTCCGGTCAAAAAGAACATTTTTATCACTTCGATCGGGCACTTTGTATGGAAATGCACCGCTTGCATATAATTGAAAGCCAAACGAATGATTGATTCTTTTATTGCGATAACCATTTTTTTTTCTTCATTTCAAATCTAAAGTCTATATCTGCCGGCAGAACGTCGGAAAGGCGCCTATTGCATTTCTCTTGTACACCATTTCTCGCCTTTTCTGCTGTTGACTTCTTTGATTTTTATGCCAATTAACTTATTAATGAATAACTGTCACATAGCGACTAGATAGAATTCTCTCTCTCTCTCCATTGTTTTTTCTCCGTCGCTTTCCATTCGAGAAATTCCATGGTGAAAAACATGAATTGGGAATTGAGCAGTAAAAATTGTTAGATGCACGCAAATAAGACGAAACCAGGTTGATCAGAAAGGTAAATAGCGTTGAGATATGCTCGGGAACAACAATGAGAGACGGTGTTACATGAATGAATGCTGCGAATATGCTGTATCAAATAAAAAAAGGATCCAACAGCATAGAGAGTGCACGTAAAATATGTAATGCTGCTGCAAAATAGTACAGAATTACTCGTCGACTGTCTCTCTCTCTCTCTATCTCTCTTTTTGCGTGTGTGTCTGTATTATATGTTTTACGATAGCGATCATTATCTTGTGGAATTTATTCTCATACACGAAAAACCATCGCGAGCGCGTGCACAGGCAAAAACGTAGCACTGCCACATCAGAAACAATAAACACTCTCGGCCCGAATTGAAAACCAATACAATTCGCAACATTCAATTCGCTAATCCACTGGGTCTCTCAATACAATCCATGTAGTTTGCTGAACGCTCGACGACATCGTTGGTTTTGTTCGGCTTGGGCTGTTGTTCCGTTGTGTATTTTCGGTCTCTTCGAATTGAATTTTGACTCACACAGCGTTTGTCTGCGGTACATTTCCTCGGTTGTTGTTCTCCTCGATATCGCAAAATGTGCAATCCATTCGTCGCCTTCACCGTCATCCAAAGTCCGTTATCGTCGACTGTTAGTCGCTCTGATACTTATTCTTATTAATGTTCTCACCAACATTTAATATGAAAAAAAAATATACATAAAAAAACAGATACCAAGATTTGTTGTTGTTGTTTTTTTTTTGGATATATAAAATCGTATGCAAACACTTCGGTGAAGATCCACTTCAGCATATGGGTTTTTCGCTGAATTCCCTGTTCCTCAATGCTTGAGCACTGTTTTTGTATTCTTAACTCGTGTCACATTTATATTATTATGACGTTTTGTCGCATTACGCAAATATATATTGCTGGCAATTATTCAACCTTTTTTTTTGGAATTCGATTCCTACATCCCATACAAACAAACCATATTACGCATGTAAGACCGCCTTTTTCAACACCGTTTTCAACATGCCGTTGTTTTGTACAGCGAACATGAAAATTTGATTGATTTTTTATGCAATTTCAATTAGTATATATGCATTCGATTGCAATCAAACGGGTCAAGCGATTTTGAAACAAACAATAATTCGAATGTTCGAAATCGTTCTATCCTAAGAGAAGATTTTCGAAATCAATTTAAATTAATTTCTGGCAAAATTTGTGGTTTTCCGATCTATTAATCTATCGTCAAAATATTTAAGGACATTTGTGCAGTTGAAAAACGAGACAATTTATGCGGTTGAAAGCTACTCAATTGAAAGTTTTGAAAATTTCTAAAAAAACTTGCGAAATTCGCCCAGAATTCTCACAAGAACTACAGAAATCTCGAAAATTTTGAAAAGTTCGAAAAAATTTGAAACTTACAGATGCTTCAAAACTTATAGGAACACATGAAACTTCAAAGACAAAATCGTACTATAAGAAATAAGTAAAATTTAAGTAAAACATGCCAAACGGATTTTCAAAAATCTAGCACACATTCTGTTGCGATGTCAGTATTTTTCAGCAAAGTCCCACAAAATATACAGAGAAGAATGAAATAAGAGTTGGAACAGTAACGGCGACTCATTGCTACGCAAAGAAAGTCATATGGGTATTCCAAAAGACACGCATATCTCTTGTTTATTGATTTCGAACTGAGATAAAAACGTAGCGAAAACGAAAATAATAATAATATTAAATGCAATGAAACTGCACATTGTGACGACGGAATGCATGTCATACGCGCTGCAGTGAGCATATGGGTTTCTTTCATAGCGATTTTGCGAATCGATCTTGTTACGTTAAACCTGTCGCAGTGGCTGTTTATGGTTTTCTTTTATGGTAACACTCAGTTTGTTGCGAATCATAATTCTATCAGCTTTGCACTGTGCAGTCTTGCATTTTTATTTGTCGTTTGCATTTTTTTCTTCTGTGTATTATTTATTTTTATTTTTTACTTTTCGTGTGCGTCTTTCTCCGCTCTTTTCTCATCTGCTAGCCCTTTTCGCCAATTGTTTATGTACTGCATGCACAGAGATAGATGGATTTGAGTGTTTTGTGGTTGAAACAAATTATTATTATAATTATTATAAATGTGTATATGTGTCGAAACGAGAATGTCAACGCAGATAAAAAAGGAGAGAACACGGACGAGCGCATGGAAGAAAAACCAATTTAAACTAAACATAAGTGAACATTGTTGGTCACATTAACTATCTAAACGATGCATATATTGCTTTGGCTAGTGCTCTCGAAAAGAACCAAGCTGAATTACAGACTACAGTACAACGCCACTGAAACTTTTACGCATTCATTAAAAAATACAGACAGAGAGAGAGAGAGAGAGAGAGAGAGACTGTGTGTGCTCTGTCGCACACTACGATTCTCAATCGATTAAAATTCAAAATAATTCAGTAACGAACACAACTTACTTGTCGTAAAATTAACGAATTTTTATTCAAATTGCGGAAATACGTACTGCGAGACAGAGTTCGCAAAAGAAAGAAAGAGAGAGAGAGAGAGAGAGAGAGAGAGAGAGAGAGAGAGAAAGAGAGATAAAGAAAAAACACAGAGAGCAGTTAATGGCTGCATAAATGGCCAAGCATTTTGGTTTCGGTTAACAAACCAATTTGATGATCAACATATGTTTTATGCAATTACTATGCGTTGCACTTCGCTACTACTCATTGCCTTTAAATAAACGCTATACAACTCAGTTTGGATAATTTACACGAACTCAAAAGTTGAGTGACCCAATTCAGTAATCAAATTACTCATTTTCAATTTTGTTCAACAAATCTGCTCGATCGATTTGCTTTAAATTATCTATATTGCCCTAATTATAGTTATGTATTTTTTTATCTCCGTTTTGAATTGGTTCTGTCGCTTTCAAATAAATAAGGAGCAAAGCATGATAAATAATAGTTCAATGATAATCAAATGAATCAACTCATTTTTATTCCATTTCATTTTACACTAATTTAGAGAGAATTTTGTTGTCTTTGGTATTGACCTCATTCAGGGCCAAAATTGGGCCAGAAACTTCGGAAAAAATTGAAAGTTTTACAGATAAACTCATTTGAGTTGATTAAACGGATTAAAATAGATATATTAATATTATTCAATGAGCGATTCATAGAGATTAAACACATCGAACCACATAAAAAGATTCTCACATTTCGACATAAACTTTAATTTATATTAAATTACTAGATATTTGAAAATGCTTGAAGAAGTTTGAAAGGTGTAAAGAATTTAGGAATGCCATTCGAGTGCACAATTTATTGAATGAAACAAGAACCAATCTCGAAGTGCTGTCTAAAAAGCCGCAAAAACCATCGCAAAATTAATTCTATATCAGTTTTAACAAAACGAAGTTTCAAATCAATCGCTAATTTCATAAATTTAACCATAAACGTTGACCAAAAGTATTTTCTCGAGAATACCATGAGAAGGCGCTAAAGCTTGCAAGACAAACAAAAACTGCAGTGCCAATGAAGACGTTGATTATACTTGAATGGTCATGCATTTTCTTGTATTGAACGACATGTTTTTCCGTTCCGTTATTATTCAGTGCCATATCGAGATTTGACAAATCTTGTCGATCCCTAACGATGCACATTTTCCTTATTTTACATTCTTTTTTTATTGATATTGGGTTTGATTTCGTTTACATAACGATATCTATCTGCCATATTTATGTAATTCTCGGTGGTGTTTTTTTTTCGGTGCCCAATCATAATTTTTATTGATTTATTTGACGTCGTTCATTGCACATGAGTACCGCGGTTAAACGACAAAAACCGACTAATAAATAAAATAAGCGCAAACAGCATAATAAATCACATCGCATTTGTATGGTCAATAAAATCAACGTTGAACAAAGGCAACCACGAAACGAAATGGAAAAGAAATGAACGACGTTTACATAGGTAATATATCCAATTGAGTAAAGTGCATGCAGGACAAAAGAGCCACAACAAAAGGCCACACGAAATTGTGACTGGAAGAAGAATAAAAAATTGATTCGTTTGTTTACATTACGGGCACGGTTTTTAGTGCTGTGTATATCTGTGACCGGTACTTGGAGTGCATTTTATCATTGTAGCACACTTAATAAATAACAATTTCACATCTTCGACGGATGCGACAACGTGGGGGGCTGACACAAAAAATCTAATTAATTCGATTCGTTCACAGCGCATCATTTAATATCATTTGTTTCGTATCATCGCTGTTTGGTGTCGCTCGTATGCACTTGTCCGCATCGCATATCCTTTTCTTCGGTGTTATCTCAACGATCAAATAGTTTGCATTGTTGCAAATTTCCTTTCGATGGAAACTTGCAGATTGGCCATCTGCGTTACGAGTGACTGTCATGAACTTAGAAAAGAGCCATTTTTCTTATTTACACTTTTCATAATTGCTTGGATTGTGTGCGTGGATCGGGTTGGCTACGAAATGATCAATTTTTAATAGAAGGCTATTTAACGCAACTTAATAAATGCATAAGGCCCAAAATGCAAGAACAAACAATGGAAAAGCAAAGAATGCGTTCCTTGGTCGGGTGAAGACGAACACAACACTAAAAATGCAGCCGCTTGAAATTTTTTTCCCTAAACTTTTCAAGACGAAATGGGTTCATAGCAGCAAATAAATGGGAGGAAAAAAAAATACTGAGTAAAAGAAAATGCCCAAAATGTGTAAATGAAAATCATTTGGACAGTATTTTGAAACTATTCGTGAATGCGAGCGAATTTGAGCGGGTCAATTGACAGTCATCGAGACAAAACTGGAAGCAAACAACCATTTAAACAAAAATGTTGTTGTTGTTTTTGGGCGCAAGCGGCAGTAGAAGGAATAAGACGCATAGGGGAAACAGGTGCAATTTTTGCGCGACGACATTGAATAAATAATACATGCGAATGAATGTACGAATAGCAATAAATGAACATACTATATCGTTTATTCTTTTCGTGTTTTGTTTAGCTCTGCAAAATTATTCATTTAGTGATCACAGAAGACAGCATTGTCAAAAAATTCTACACAAAAAATTCGAAAGATCGATTGAACAACACAATCAGCGCACCGATAATTTCACTGTGTCGAAATGATAAAACTTAAAATGGCACAACGCGCGTGCAATCAATGGCAAAGTCTGCATTAGCATGTAATAGACCAATGAAGAAATTCATCTGTTGTTCGTGCGCCAACTATTTAACCAGACAATTTAACTTTCCTTTTCATTTGCGGCCGTTTTTATTCTGCGGCAGCAGCGCAAAAGGACGACAACTCATTCATATTATTGTATTTAATGGTCTTCTAATCAGTATTTAACGGGTGATCGTCTTCAATTCGCACCGTTCGTTTAATGGTGTGCCTGCATTTCAATTTATGGCGTTTAATAGCAAATACAAAAGAAATGAAGGATAATAATTATGTGACCATTTAATATTCGTATCGTGGTGCTGTGTGAAAAGCAACAGAAAGAAGACAAACAGCAGCAGCAAAAACAGTGAGCGCTGTTTTTCAATTTGGTTTTCGCACTCAAGTGACACACCGCATGCAAGGACTGACACAATTGGGGCATCTGTTCGCCTTTTTTCATTCGCTTCACCAACTCAATTAGCTTTCCATTTTGATGCCCGTTAATGAGCAGTAGCACCAAATGACAAACAAAACAAACACACACGCAAAAACTATACGACAAAATGTGTGATGTATCTTTTATGTTCGTGGTCATCGATAGCCCATGGCCAATTGATGCAGCACGACCAACGACCACTCTTTCAGCACACTATTAAATGCGATAGTTTTTCGATGAACCTGCCAATTAATTATTCAATGTGTTGTTTTATTTCAAAAGAATAGTGGCACGGCCGATGGTATTTGTGTGATAAAATACAGCTTATTATTCAATAAGAATGGCACCAACCAGCATTAGGAGTGTGCTGCATGCGCGTTGAATCTCACAATTCGAATGCCGTCGCTATATTTTTCCATGTAAAAATTAAACTTTATTCACAAGGGGACCGAAGATGCTTATCTATATTCAGAAAGACTTATAGATTGACAAATAAAGACATGCAATAAATTGTCAAATGCTATCTTTCGAAATATTTAATGAGAATATATACATGTGATTGAATAGTTATCAAGACTACCGTTTGTCCAATCAGAAAAAAATCATCATCTTTTAAAATTAAAATCTAATTTGAAATTCTTCGAACAATTGTTATCTGATTGATTTTATTCATAACTAGATTCAAAGCGACGCATTCAAATAGAGCGCCGAAAATTATTATGGATGTCTAGATGTTCAACCAAATGAGAAAAATCAATTCCACCAGATAGACAACGATATTTACCATTTTTATTTTCATTCGATTGCAGTTGCTTAGTGGAAGTGGACAAACGACAACGGCAAGTGCTCAATCGCCTGTGCCGGCCAACACGGGAACGGGTGCATCAGGCGTCGTGGGAAATGCAAATAATGGGTAAGAATCACACATTTTCAATTCATTTTCTCAATGAAAAAATAAAATATAATCCGGAATGCATTTCAAACACTTCGATTGATACTAATAAATTGAACTTGTTCCAATATTGATTGTCTGTTCTATAATTTGAATTTGATAAATGCAATAGAGTATCAAAATATGTTTAGGTAAATTTGTTGTTGTTTTTTTTCATCATTAGTAGTGGGCCGTCGATAAGTCCTGGATGTGGATCAGCAACAGGTGTTCCGAGTGGTGCAATCAGTCCTGGTGCACAGTCACAAACATCGAATGCGGCCGCCGCACCAATGCAATCATGCTGCGAAAATGGTCGTCCAATTATGACCGATCCTGTATCAGGACAAACAGTATGCTCATGTCAATATGATTCGGCGCGACTGGCGTTGTCCGGCTACTCTCGCATACCAACGGCTGGGGTTAGCGTTTACGGAGCGCCTTATCCATCAACCGATCAAAATCCTTATCCATCAATTGGTGTGGACAGTTCGGCATTCTATTCACCATTGGTGAGTTTTTTCAAGGTTTTTTTTCGTGTGTGTGTGTATTTTACTGTTGTATCTTGCAATTAGCCAAGATCTTTTCTATTAACAAATTGGTTCGGTTGATCTCTCGGTGCACGTCAGTGTGCACGTCGTTTTCGATCAAAATTGAATTAAAGTTGATGATAGCCACGGATTCAGAAAAAGATAAACGATTAACTGAAAATCAAGCGTAAGCGCGCATAAAAACCAAATCAACGCTCTTCAATTTTGGTAAACTATTTGGAGAATCTGCAAATGGCATCTCGGTGGCAAGTACTTTACCATTTGAATGTATGTCTGCCAAGTTAGTCTGGCGCACTGCAATAATTCCACTGCCTCGATTCACTCGATATTATTTTAAATTCTTCTATATTTGTTGAACGGATGAAGCAGCAACATCATACATGCGACGCAAACATAAATAAAATAAGACATTAATTTCAAAACTTGTTCCAATCGTCAGAGATGCGAACGAATGAGTGCGCACTCGATTCGCGGTCGAGATGTGTGCGCTTCGGTACAGTTTTGTTTGGTCTTAATTGTTTTTGCTCATGCTATTCACATTTCCAAAGCTGATATGTTGCCAATCATTTTTATTATGACCTCAGAAAATTTTTCAAACGCAAATAAATTCCTATAGATATGGACAATAAAATTGAAATCAAACCGTCGCCTCATAAATACACCTTTTCGTTCAGCTCGAACTCTCAATTCACATTTATTCTTTCTTTTTCCGTCTCTCTCTCTCTCTCTCTCTCTCTCTCTCTCTCTCTCTCTCTCTCTCTCTCTCTCTTTGTTCGTCTGTCCCCCGCTATTTGTTTGAAGTGTAAAACATGCATGTCCAATGCACTTTTATCAGATAGAAGTAGCATTGTCTTTATTTCATTACGTTTTTGTCTGCCTTTAAATGACGAAACCATATGAGGAAAGACGAATAAATTAAAAAAGAAAATCATATATGTCAATTCAATGAGAGTGAGCTTCTTCTGAAGTGTATATAGTTGCTTCAATCAAGGTGCGTGTGTGTGTGTATGTTGCCGCTCTTTGTGGTTTTTCTCAATCGCTCCGTCTCTGTTATGCGCCGCTCATTCCATCTCTATTCTTGCCCGTGGAACCGAATAAATTAGCAAGCGTTCTTAAGAAATAGTTGGCTCTTTTGCGAAATATATACCATTTATCGTTCATTTATATCGCTCACAACAACTTCAAGCGTCCGAAAAATGGCTATCCCGTATTTATTACGACGATTGTTTTGACTCGGGGCTTATACATTTTCCACCGCTATCTTTGCCTCTGTCACTGTGTGTGTGCGCGCACATCTATGGATTCGAAACCTCTTTTCGGTGTGATTTGCAAATTACAAGAAACGATACGAGTCACTCATTGAAGTTCACTTCGATACCCCTATCAACATTCTGCCACTTTTCCTCTCATCCTTGCCATTCCTCATTTTCGGCCGTTTTTTCCTGTTCATTTAATTTTCCATTCCATTCAATCAAACAAATGACGACAATTGAAAGATATCGTTTGGGGAGGCTGGTACGAAAAAAAAAAAAAAAATAAAAATAATTTCATTACTCAAGCTTAAATAATAAATTTTTGGGTATTGTCGTGAAAACGAATCATGTTAATTTCACCCTTTACATTTTCAACGTCTTTCAAAATGGCAAACATGGATTTTCAACTCTCATCAAATTCCAAATGCACTATTAGCAAAACCATTCCCACTTGATCCACCATCGGTGAAGCATTTCACTGTACACATGTATTATGGATTGATTTAGTTATATCGATTTGTTTTGCGGAAAAGCCATACAAAAAACAGATAATACGGTACAAGAATCGGATAGATTCGCATTGCCGATGGGCGATCAAATGTCAGATCTTATGTGTTTCTTTTGCGGCCGAGTTATTATGGAATTTTATCGATCCGTACACCTTCGAATCAAATCGAGCAAATATTACAATCGCCTAACGGTTTTGAATTATGCTTCATTCGAATTGCAAACGATGCAAATAATGATGCCGATAAAAACGTAATTAAAATCATATGCTCGCGGCCCAAAACGATGACATGCTCTATTTTCAGTAGACAATCTTCTACAATGGCCTCCATAAAAGCATCAATAAAAATGAAAATTTTGTCATTAAATTTCAATAAAAGCAACTGCCTACGATTTATATACAATACAAATCAGAGAGAGAAAGAGAGAGAGAGCAATTGATTTTTCAACTGTAAATTGCTTGAAAGGCCATACTTCATCAAATTAGTGAGCAAATATCGTAAAATAAATTGCGTTTATAATCCCTAGAAAATCTGACTGATTTCTGTATTTCAAATGTTTTCAATTTTTGTTTTGTTTTGCAAAACAAATTAAGTGTAAAAATGATTCAGAACGAGCTTCGCCATTTCTGTATAGAATTCAATCTTCGTCAATATTATCCAATTTAATTTGTCTACCAAATTAACTACAAAATGCAATATTTTGTCCCATATGAAAGCATTTGGCGGAAATTTATTCGATTATTGCAGAATATCAAAAAGTTAGGATGAAATATTCACTGATAAGGCGATTGAAGTAGCGCAAAATGCGCAATATTCCATTTGATTATAAACAAAAAAAGCGATATCAGACGGTGTGATTTCGATGACGAACATCAGCCTTACTTTGATTGTGGTTTATTTTCTGCGGTGAAGGAATATTGATTTTTTTTATAAGTCAATGAGAAAATGGAGCAACCCACTCATTTCACCGCGATTGTGATGAATGTGAAAATACTTTCAAATTTGTCTGTTTGATTATGGCGGTTAATTGATACATTTTGCCATTAATTGATTCAATTTATGCGATTAATTGCCATTTCGATTGGCATCGAATGCATGAACCTTTGTCATTAGTTCGGTATATTATGCTTTCAATGGAAAATTTCAATCGGAAAATCTCAAACGGAATTCAAGTCCACGATAAGGATACATTATGTGATTGAGGGAACAACAAAGGCTAGCGACAATATTGTAAAGTAAATAATTACTTATCGCTGCAGTTGATTTTTTTTCTTTATTTAACTTTCCAATCATTCGATAGTGCGAAGTTTTTTTTCATCACAAATGTTGAACGAGTCGGCATTCGCGATCACAATGAACTCATTGAATGTGGTTCTTGCTCAGCTTTTGTTTACGCTTTGATTTTACGATAAGACATCAGCTCGGTCCCGTTGATTTTCAATGTTATATCTTCTTTTTTGATTTGTTTTCGGAATGATTACGAAAATGGAACACACGAATCGGTTTATTTGACCAAGATTAGATATTGAAAACTAATTACACACAGGCCCTCACTTTCACGACCCATTACCATTCATCGATACCAAGTATATCTTGATTTTTCAGGTTCTCGGTGTTAATCAAGAGTTTCCAACAAAAAAATCTAACGACACAAGAACGGCTGGGTGAATCAGCTGAACTAATTTCATGTCTGTGAAACTCCACTTTTACTCCTACATCGTCGTTCATGATCATGACCATCGTTTTGCTTGTGCAGCGGTTTTGAAGTGAAAGTATCAAATATCAATGTGTGTTGGAGTTAATGACAAGCCAAAGGCATCCAAGTAATACGGTTGACGAAGCAGATGATTCAAACATCGCATCAGATCGAATGCGATCAAAAGCGATAAAGTACCCAAATTGTGATATCTTACACCTTTTCGACAGAATATGCGCCTTTCCTGTATTAATCACATCACACAGCCTTTCAACTTCGCCATTCAAATTCTGACCATTTTGGCACATTGTCCTCTTTGCCTCGAAATAGCCATTTCCTGTTTCGTTTTTGGGCGGGTTTTTTTTGTTATATTCTATAAATGGCGAGTGACCAATTTGAATATCAACAAAACTTATAGAATTTGCAAAAGAATATGACAAAAAATGAATGGAATGGAAAAATGAAAAAGTGGCAAAAAATGTAAAATTCAACCAAATCAGGAAACTATTGATTTTTTGTAACAACATGTGTCCTCTTTAAATGCACAGTTTTGCGGTCGGTTCTTGAAATCGATTTGATTGCAACCAAAATAATCGCTAAATAGTTCAATGCAATCATTTGAAAACTCATTTAGTTTGGAGATCGTTAACGTTCTAAATTGTTTTGTTGAAAAGAAAGAATGAAGTTGGAAAAAAAATATCGTATACCCGAATATTGTGAGCTGTTGCCGGTTTCAACCAATAATAAATGGACGATCAAATTAATATACACATTGAAGCTCTTGCTTCATTCGGCCGAACATGGAAAGTCGTCGAAAGAAGGAACGAGGCAGAAACCAACAACAAGAGCAAGTAAAAAAGCGTCAATTTTGACCAGAAGTTTAATGAGCGGTCATTACAAAGGCATACATCGCTGGAAATTATTGTAATTATGTTGATACGTTTAATACAGATATTCTGTTCCGTTCACCGTAAAGCCTATCAACACCGTCCCCATATCATAACACAGCATAGAGACAAATGCCAGAGTAATGATAGTTATTAAGCGAACATTTTTATTATAATCTGTTCGGTTTTTGTGTGTGAGTGTGCATTTGCCGGTGATTTTGTGTTGATTGAACATTCTCAATAATTGCAAACCAAAGATTCACCTCTGAATCGTATTCGTTTCATTCACTCATTTTGACTAAGTCGATCATAAAATAAACAAATCCCTTCTTCTGAGCTTCGCACATAAAATGCGCGATACAATTTGATCAGCGCGATACACGCAATAATGAAATTGTTCATCAATACCAAAGAATTTTTGCCTAGCATTTTAATCATCACGTAGTAAATACGAGCGAATTTAAGTTAGATCACAGAGATTAACTGTAATCACAATACGTGATTCATAAATGTATGAGGCGAACGTCACAAACAGTTAATAACATTTCAGCCGCGCTTATTTCTGTTCTCCAATTTTATGAAGAGAAATTGTTGATCACCTTATTAAAATAATGCAAACTACAGCGGAATCAATCATTTTGATTAAAAAAAAGTAAAAGCATTTTTGATGGCTCATAATCTGTGTTGAAACCAAAAAAAAAAAATGGCTTATTGAAATCCAACAGAAAAACGGTTTGAATATTGCCTCAAATTTCATGTGTATTTTTTTCTTCTTCTTCTAAACAGAGCAATCCGTATGGTTTGAAAGAGAGTGGACCTCCTGGAGCTGATATGGGTGCATGGACATCAGCTGGTCTTCAGCCAACCACTGGATATTATCCGTATGATCCTGCGCTGGCCGCCTATGGGTATGTACATATACTTTTCAAAATCAAATAACTATAAAGTCAATATAAATATTCTTTTCGTTCGCTGCTGCTGCTGTTGTTTTCGTTCATTCTTTTCTTGTATGTTTATTCGGTTCTCCTCATTTTTTTTCTCCGTTTATTTCTTAAATACGTGTGTGTATACTTGCGCGAACATAAACAGGTAGTTCTCATGTTTTACATGCTATTACTAGTAGTCATAACCATATTTCACACATAAACGCCTTTATGAAGCAACTTAAATAAGTCTCTGGCTGGGAGCGAGAGAGAGCAAGAGCTGGCTGGCTGGCTGGCAAAGCGTTTCTATTACCGCCAATACTCAATTTCAACGGCATCGGCCAAAAAACAAACAAACAATCGAGCGGTTTACAATAGACATTACAAATATAATAAAATTATAATTTATTTTTATGGTGCATTTTCATGTGGTGTGAAAAGAACTGACGAGGGAACACAAGTGGTTATAAAGAAACTGATTTACAGGGCAATTCGTTATATGTTACGTTCTCTTTCTATTCTTTGTTCCAGCATATTTCCAATGGCCAGCAATTTAAGTTGATTAATTAGAATGCTGGAGCTGGCGGTTAATTCAAGAATATTGATTGAGACACAAATTTCAACCAAATACAACCGATTTGAAACATCGCTTCGAATGTCAGTAGATATTGTGATAATAGTGTTTGTAATGTGTGATCGCCATTTATACGGCGCTCGATTGCGCGCTCTCTCTTGAAAATTGTGCTGTTGTCGATTTAAAATATGAGAAGCAAACGTGCTATTACGCCGTTATGAGCATTTATCACTTTGAATCCATCAGCAATGTTTTCTATTTGCTGGGAAATTTGCATAAAGGATCGAATTGGTTGGTTGGTTGCACTCACATCGATGTGTGTTGTGTGTAGTCCGTAGCCAAAACGGGTGTCCGGCGTGAAACACAAGTGCGGAATACATAAACAAGGAAAGAAATTACCAAAAAGAATGCAGTTTCGTGATCGAAGTAATTTTTTTCCACAATTTTTCGTCAACACGTTCGTTTTTTTTCCTCGTAGTTGCTTTTTTTGCGTGGTTCCATCAATTCAGCCACTCCATTCTGCCGCTTTTTTTTTTTTCTTTCGCTCTCTCGCGCCAGCCACTTTTTGCATATTATCAATGTAAAAGGGTTTTTGCATTAATTTTTAAATATGCTCAACGCCTTTTTTGGTTTTTCACCGTCGGTAATCAAATTTTTAACCGGACAAATGCCACGAAAATGAAATTGCAAATTTATGCTAATCATCACATATGCATTTATGTGAATGGGATTTACAAGTTTTCTTACTAGTTGCCGAAAGCCGAGAAGTGGATTGAAAACCAACGGTGCACCGCAAATCCAGCGCAAGTTTCGTGTGTGAGCAACGTTACGGGAAAAAAAATGACACTCACCCGAGAATACAACCAAATCAAATAAAAGGATCTAATAGAAACGTAGCGAATAACATAAATGTGCGAACCACTGAAATAATCAACGTTCAAAGATAACAAGATTACAACTAAATATGATGTGGGAAAATCAAATGTGACGCAAAATTGCATTTTCAGGTGATTGTATTTTGACTGATACCATTTATGCGGTGGCTTGAAATCAGCTAGAAATGTGTGAGTGAAATTTTTGAAAAATCAGCAGCAGCAAATATATTCGAAGTCTTTTGCGAACAGAAGAAGAAGAAGAAGAAAAACATTGTGCATACACAATGAATGTCCTCGGAGACTATTCGCGCATATGGAAAAGCTTTTGTGTTGATAACAGCTATTTATTCTTGTTCGCTCTTGCTCTCTCTCTCTCTCTCTCCCTTTCACGCGAGAATTAAAGATCAGAAACGCTGATATCGCACGAAATGGAACAGCAGCACACTGATTTTGCAGCGCGTCATTTTAAATGCGAATTTGCATGCGAAAATGGCATCCGGTCGAGCATTTCAATTTTTCCTCCGGTATTTTTCACTTGTGTGACTACCACTTTTACCATTTTGGGAAAAAGGGGAAAAAAATCAACGACGGTATTGATGTAATATGCTGTTGTGTATGCGATTATGATACACTCATGTTTGAAAATCTTCTGTGATCATGCTCATTTGTAATTCGACGACAGAATGAAAGAAAGCTCACGCGAGCTCACTGCCACTCTCATTGGCATCGATGATTTAAGAAGAGCCATTTCCACAAATAAGTTAACGTAAGTCTTCATGTTTATGTGTATTCGGATGCTTATTTCGCAACCGAATGTGCGATAATTATTTTCTTTTGTTCTTCGTTCGCCAAAATGTCGATGTAGAGAGTAAGAAAGAGAAAGATAAATAAGAATGTAATGTGTCGGAAATACCTCGTTGATTGCTCGAAGCCGGCTGCATGCCGAATTGTATCGGTGGCAAGAGAGATTCACTCCATAGAAATAGAATCGCATTTTATGCCATGTTAACATAAATTTTTGCGTGCTGAATACAATTTGATGTCAGTTCTTAATTCAATTTAACGTTTGGCAACGAGAATGATGAGATATTGCTGCATAGTTCCATGTTTCCATTGCATATTTTGCTGGCGCTCGTTCACTTGATGCGCGCACACAGATAATATAATTCATGATAGAAACATACACACACAATGTCGAAAATGGTTGAAATTGAAATGCGTGTGCATAAATACGAATGCTACCAGTTATTTATGCATTGTCAAGTGTCTCGAAATATCGAGAATACGCGCGCGCGCATACACACATACGTAAACTGGTGGTCACACTCTGTATTTTGCGTCGATTTGTGTTGACTAAACGATATAGAAATGCGTGCAGCGCTCATTCGACCAATGGCATGCTATTGTATATATCAAGCGCAGAGCATATATTTAATTACTAATAGACTGGATTATTATCATTTCGAGTGAATGAACATTGACCAAACCTTGAGTTCGACTGCAACACTATAAATTTGTTGGGGATAACTCGTTATAATTTGTTTATAAATCACAATAAGAATAGCACTAATGCCATTAATTTTGGCAATGTTTCAGACAACAAATTATTTGAAGAACAAATCATTCACTGCCCACACACACTTCAATCGGCTTCCGAATATGCAATAGTAATTTGTTATGTTTGTGTTCCGATGCCATACAAATACTTATTCAATACCATCTTTAACATGCACAATCCGCGCATCAAACAACAGCGAGCACGAAAATTCGTGGAAAAATTCTTCCGAATAAATTGAAACATAATTGCTGCGCTGATCATAACTGTGGCAGTATTTTGCGTACAAAATGTAATTGAAGGAGCTACTGCAAAATTAGCATTCAAAAACAGTTATTAGGACTAGCAAATAAACATTTAATTATGCATGTCAATTAACTATTGCACACACAGTTGAAATCTGAACAGTCTTGCCGCGCGCCTTTTACCGCATATTGTTGTTGCAACGCTCTTAACAAATGTTCATCATCTCGCGCCCATTCTTATTCGCTCGCTCGCATTGACTGTGACCAAACACGCATTACAATCTTGTTATTATTTGATGTGTATCACACAAAATCGCACATGCTATTATTATTTTCGTGTATGAGTATGCGCCAAAGCAAATGCAGAACAAAGCTCACAAATTGCCGCAGAATAACAAGTGAGATTAATTTATTCGCGCTGAATAAGGGCTTCTCAAATTGTCTGAAACTGTTTGCAGTGTGAAGTAAGTAGTTGTGTCAACATGCCGAATGATTTGGCAGTCTTAAGAAAGACGGCAAGTCGAAGTGAGGGAAAGAGATGAAGAAAAATGGAGAAGAATGGTGTGGTTGCATTTGCATCGAATAGATTGATGCACAAGGAAAACTCCAAATGAACAAGCAGAAAAATAGGTGATTACAAGATAAAAGACAACAGAAAGTTTCTTTTCGATTGGTACGCATTTATTATTTTTTCGCAACATCAGCAAAGACATTTTGACAGTTGTTTGATTTTTCGTAATGAGAAATGACAAGCAATATTCAAAAATGTCAAGCAAAAGTTCTCGATTTATTACTTTTTTCTTCAATAAAATCAACGTTTAGCTGAATTAATTCACCTCTACATTGTTAAAATTGAGAGTATACCAAAAAAAATTTACGTAACGTTGTATTTTATCATCTTTGTTTCGTGCTTTTTCTCTCTCGCATAGGGCAAATTGTTGTTTGCCGCTGTTTAAAATTATCTTATTAATTGCGGAATAATCAAGTTCAACCGAAAATCTTTTCGAAATTCAAAGCAATCACAAACACACACACATCATTTCAATTCATCGACATTGCATGCTCATCGCCTACAAATAATTGTGGAAATGGATTAATTTTATATAGTTGTTATCAAAGTCTAGCGATTTGAAATTGCGTATAATTTTAAATTAATTTGCACCTAACGCCACTTTGTTCATATGTGTAATCGCACGTCTATTGCGCCCTATCTTTCTAGCTCGAAATCTCGTTTTTTGTTCACCACAATCTGCTGCCTGTGTACTGTTTCTCTCCTCTCTTTCAATTTCATTTTACTTCCTTTCCATTCCTCCTTCGTCGTCACCTTCCGTTCACAAAGACTAAATTATAATCAAAATTAATAGCAATTGTGTATATGGCTTTGGCAGTTGATTGCAAAGCGCGCGCACACACACACAGTAACACACTCACCTATCACACGCAAAGGCCGATTTCGTTTTTGATTTCGCAAATAATAACCACAAACAATAAAAACAAAAAACTAACAATTAAAATAACGGCAGCAATGGCAATGATGCCGATGCACGAATGGGCCTATTTTCTACCGTTAATCAAATAAAATACGTACAAATGCGTGCACAAGAATTGTGTGTATGTCGTGTGCATGCTCGACACCATCAAGCCATCGTTAAGAAAAGAGCGAGAACGAGCACAACAATAACACACAGCGCAAGAATACAACTAAAAAGAAATATATTTCAATTTTATGCTCTTGTTTGATTTGGTATTTAATGTTTTCTCGCGCGCGTTCTATAGTTTCGTGCGGTGTCGTTGCTTTTTTTCGCCCCGTTAGATTTTGTAAACGAATAGTCAACGAACGAAAGACCAAACGAGCCAGTTCGAACAAATCAAACAGCATCGAAAAGTGGCAAGGAAGCAAGAAAAAAAAGCACCGATGACCCATCTTTCATCATGGCTATGAGCGGCTGAGGCAGAACTTCACAGCTCCAAATACAAACGCTGTGTGCTCAATTCCCCGGTGTGCTTTCAGCTCGTGAATATTATTATATCACTTGGTTTTAAGATATTTCTTTTTCAGCAGCTCGCGCGATTTCGTGCAACAATGAAAATTAAAAGAATTAAAAAAAGCAAAATTAGTGAAACAGTTGAAGACTAAACTAACAGAATGAGAAGTATATATTTGAACACGAAAAAAATGACACGGAAATCACGCGAACGGCACCAGCCAACATAAATGCCATGCTGAACTCCCATGATATAAATACAATCATGCTCACATTGCACAAGATTGGCAATCATTGAAATGGTTATTTTTATTAAATAAGTAATAACATAAAATGATTTATACGCCTTGCATCTACCTAATGGTGCAAAAACAGTTAACAGATCCTGTTAACATTAAATCAAATTGCCTGTTAAATGCCTGGAATAGTTTTTGTGTGCAGAGTCTGCTGCAACCTTCCCCCACGCACTCTCATTTGCTTACAGCCAATCATTGGTTTGGCGCATTAAACAAAGCAACCAATCAATTCCAAACATATACACCTGAAAATATGCATGTTTTCACTTTTCACGAAAAAATTCATAACTAAATCCCGTTCTACACCGTGATTGTTCGGATTGAAAGATTTTGGAAAATTCTATCATTGAATTCTTATGGTAATTTATGCGTACGTGATCAGAAAACAAAATATTTTTGCGGCTTAATAAATGAGAAAACCAAGAAGCGCAACAACAGGAGAAGCCACACAAAAATCCAACCGAATCAGCCGTTTCGAAAAGCATTTGCCATACTTTGGCAAAAGAAAACCAAACACTGTTAATTCAAACATGATTTAAGCTTGGAACAGCGCAAACATGTGAGATCAAATGTATAGCAAAAATGTCTAAAAAGATGCAAAAAAAACTGTATTATGAGCATCAACAACAATACATTCTCTCACTTTTGAAATGAAACAGAAAAAAAGTGCGCATGTTTTAGCTGCACACCTCATCACTTGCGTTCTCTTCAGCAACCTTACTTCCATACCCAATCTATTCTTCTTTTCGCTTCACGCACATTTCATACATTAATTTTAATAATAAAATTATTATGCTTTTATATTAATAAATTAGTAGACAATGCATAGCTAAGAAAGCGAGAACGAAAGAAGTGAACAAAATCAAACTGCAGCAGCGCGCAAAAAAAAGAATTATCACCACTTTTTGGAGAAAAAATAATAATATACATATTCCAACGTATAGACGTGCGTTTCAATTAGATTGAAACCAAACTAAGAAGCATAATCAGAGATAGGAAGCATTGGCTGCTGCTTCTGCAGTCGGAGCATATTTGTGTTCTTTTTAGAGCGATCCAAAACAAAGCATCAGTGTTGAACAAGAAGTCGTTTCTGCTTCCTCTCATTTTACACTGTTTAAGCTGTGTACTGAATAGAGACGCGCAGAAAATGTGAGACAGAGCGAGAGAGAGAGAGAGAGAGAGAGAGAGAGAGAAGTTGTGCATTGTTTCATAGACTGGAGCTCAGCCACTGTCTGTAAATTCGAGTGCATTACGATGCATCTTCGCCTGGCATGACTTTCTTTCGATGTACTCATCGCCCCAACAACACACACACCCATGCTTAAATCGTCCGGACGATTGTTTGCTTGGTAGCTTGAGTTTATTCGCTTCAACGGCCATACTCACCGTATGAACTACATTAACTTAATGGATAGTAGATTTTAAAGTTGAATTGTATGTGTTGTTTCTTTTTTGCTGTTTGTTGTTAAAATTACTTGTGTCCTCGTAATTCGGGCTATTGCCGGACGAACTGCTGCATTCCGTTATGCTTGAAAGGAAAATCGAATGAGCAGGTAAAAAGCTTGAACATATTCTTTATGAACAACGCATGAGATGGCGGTCGTTCATGTGAGAAATTCCGAGCACACAAACACAAACACATCACCGGCGAACAGAAGAAAGAAAGTAAAAACAATGTTATGGATTAAATAGATTGATCAAACGTATGCACTGTCTTTTCGGATTTTTGCACACTAGTGCTTAAAGCTACGCGCTTAATAATAGAGTTCAAGTGCTCACGTTACATATGTGCTCTTTAGTTCCATTAACTTTTGGCCTTGTGATCGCAGCCACGCTGCAGTTTTTAATTTAAAATCTCATCCGTGCTTCTTAAATAATCACTGCTGATTGCATTTTCCAACGATTTCGTAGCGTTGTTTTATTTGGCAGCCAAGCAATCGCAACAACTCTTTTACCATTTTCAATGTAAGCAATTCAACACTTGATTCAAACTTATAGTAATTATTTGCAATGCTGTAGACTTGAATGCTAAAAAGCAACGCGTGCATAAAAAATAAGTAGTGTACAAAGTGTACCAGAGAAAAAGTATTTTGTTCGCTCAACATAAGATTCATGTTAAAGCATTTTATTGCTCTATGATTTATAACTTGAGCGGCAAAAGGGGAAATGTTATAAATATTCAATGAGCCGTAATTTATTCGGCGAAAATAGATTTTCGATGGAGAATTTGTTAAAAATATCACCGATCAAGAAGTCGTTCTTGGCTATATCCAACTTTCGAAAGCCGACAGGCATGAAACAAATGCATGAAAATGTGTGACTAGACTTGGCATTTTAAGTGTGCACTCATACATTATTTGATCATATTGAAGCTAGTGTAATATAAATGTCAACATAAAAAAACAAGCTACAGCAATAAAATTACGGGACCACAGCAGCACAAAAAAATTGCATACTCACCATCGGTCGGTTTGAATATTGAAAGCCATTGCCGTAAAATATCGTTTTCGGTCGATTTTATTGCCTAATAAAAAGTTATGCTTATTTTTCATTTGGACGCAACACACAATCACCATTTTTTCCACACTTTCTCTTGGTTTTTGATGTTCCCCACAGAAATGTGCGGTCGTCGAAAAGGTCCCCTATTCTCACTCCCACTCTCTCGATCAAAATTATCAACAAGTAAATAAGTACCCGAAAAAAGTACTGCAATGCAAAAAAAAAAGGATAATGTTATAAACAATAAAAATTGTGATGATGGCTTTGTCCGAATGATGTTAACGAACACATAAAACCATATTTGACCAAAATGATGCGGCCTTTCCTGGTTGCTATCAATTTGCTCGTTATTATCGATAGGTGTATTGACTACATTATGCTGAGCAACGACCAAAGCGAAAAATAACAAAACGGACTTTGATTGCATTGACAAATGGATGGCAGGCACAAAAATAACTGTAAGAATTGTTGATCTATCAATGACATGAAACACGAAAATAGCGTTACCATTGATTTCAATTAGAAGGAATGAAGATGCTGGCAATGACAGCGATAGGTACGGGGGCTGCAGCGACGGAATTAAAAAAATGAATTAACAAGAGAAAGGCGGCGTTAATAAAAAAGAATCGGTTCAACATTTTTCCAATAAAAGCATCGAAAAAAAAAAACTGTGCTTTGAACAAAGTAGTGAAAGTGAATGAATGGATAAAAAAAATCCTTTTCAAATACACTATTATGTCTCTGTCGTTCGATTCGTTTCATTCGCACAGAAAATATTAAAATCGTACCGATGTGCTACTGCTTCCCCGTTGCCAGAAAAGAAAAAACGAAAAACATCCAAAAAGTACACATCATATTCGGCAGAAGAAAAAAATACGGCAAACACATATGCTGCAGCACGTTTAGTTCCCTTCGAGCCGAAATTGGCATTCGTTTTGAACCTGCAAACGTACAACTTTTCCCAAAAGATCTCGCCATGGAAAAACATATATTCACATACACATGCGAAATGTGGATGGAGAGACGGACAAAAATGAAACCGAACGCAATAAAAATAAAATAAAATGTAATCAAATACATTTATTCGTTCGGTTTATTTCGTACATTGCGAAGTTTTCCACTTGCTCTCACCCTCCCCGGTGCACGTCGCTCCAATTTTCCGTTCATTTTTCTTCCACTGATTGCTCTCTTTCTCTCTCTCCTTCAGTATATATGTGTGTATGTTCTGAATCTGCGAAAAGAGAGTGTGCACTAGAAACGGAAAGAAAGAAAAGAAAAGAAAGGAAGAAAAAAAATACCAAAAGATACATGGGATAAAAATAGAGTGCGTGTAAGCATGCCAATGCCATACCAAAACGATATTTTGCCATTGTTCTTATCGGTGGGTTTGCTGCTGCTGTTGTTGCTTGTTTGAGCGTTATGCGTATTCAATGCCGAATAAAACCATTGACGATGTTTTATTTCGCATAAATCACCTTTGGAAATGAATTGAAATGCGAATTAGATGGAGTAAACGGAATGTTGAGTTGATGAATTTCACATTTCTTTTCGGTGCTTTATTTTCGACAACAGCCCAAATGAAAAAAAAAATGAAACGAAACGGAAAAACGACAGGAAAGTAGCGGGAAGAAAAATGGAAGGTGGTGTGTTGTTTTAACGCAGATTTTCTACGTAAATAATATCGTCACAATAAACCCAACATATTATTCAATTAGAATTATGTGGGCCAATCGCTATTTGTATACTTTTTGGTTGTATTAAGTGCTGTTCGGCGAAAGCCAATATTATTTCAATTTGTTCTTTAACAAATTGCTGGCAAGTATAAGAAAATCAACACAGTCCCTCGTTCCTTTTCCCACACTTTTTTTTCAAACATCATCTCCATTTTCGTTGCCGTTTTTTCTCGCTCTCTCGATATTTTGCTTCATAGATTTGTTGACGGAACACATTGCTTCCTACATGGCAGCTTGTAGTTACAATATTTTTGCACTCATCCATAATCCGTACACAATAGCCCCAGAGAGAGAGAGAGAGAGAGAGAGAGAGAGAGAGAGAGGGAGAGATAGATATAGGGGGTTTGAAAGACTTCATTTGATTTAGATATAGCGCCAAGCAAGCCCCGTCATTCGCTTTTCCACACACATACACACACTTACAATCACATTGATCACCACAATATCAATCTCTCGGCATTTGTATCGGATTTTTCTCATTGTTCTGTCATCCCTCCCCTTCAAGTTTCTATATAATTACATTGCTCAGCTTAAACAATCTTGACAACTTGATATTTCCAAGTAGATTTTTTAATTGCTGTTCAATTGGCTGTTAATGGCATAACTATTGCTGCATGTCAAATAGCAAATTGCGATGCGTGCTTTGTGTATTGCTCGAAAATTGGCTGTGTGCGTTTGTTGTTACCGTGGTTTTTTGCTCGTTTCAAATTATCCAATTTTGTGGCATAACAAACGTGAGAATGGAAATTTGCCGTTACATCTTCATATCCGATTATCTATTGTGTGTGTGTGTGTCTCGTCTCCTTCTTGCTCACGCGGTGAAATCAATCTCATTTTCTACCATGTTGCACTGCATGTTGTTTAGTGTAACTGTAATCATATCGTATTGCAAAGGAATTTTGCTGATAACATAATTTGGCAAAATAAACTTTTGAAAGCAATACACACAGAGAAATATTCGTAAAATCTCGCAATCGGCCCGAAAAACTGAGAGAGTTTAAATCCAAAATGCGTCTGTTTGTTGGCGATTTTCAATTTGAGTTTATAGACACTCGGAGTGTGAGTGCGGCAGAGATAGAGATGCACTCAAACTATCCCATACATTGGCATGTCGTGTTTTAATTCACATATTACAGTCTCGTAAATATCGGCTCGGCATATGCAATAGAGCACATTTGCAAATTTGGTCCATTTACTGTGTGCGCGTGAATATGTAATTCCAAATCTCGAACTTGAATGAGAACAATGTTGATGTTGCAGGGATGTGATGATGCTCTTACTCACGATGCGATGTGATATACCATTGCTAGAATGCGCTCTTCTCGCTCTCGCTCGCTCACAGATGTATGCAATGCTTTTAAGCGGCATTTTGGATCACTGCAATCTCGAAACATGTGCAAAACCGAAAAACGGGACGGAAAATCCAAAGCGTATCTCTGTGTGTGCATGTATGTATACATATAGTTAGATAGATAAATACACCATTCACGTAGAAGCATGAATATATAGAAAAATAGATCTATCACTATGTTCAGCCGATCGATATTTTATAGTCGCCATTTTGTTGCCATATCATTATCTGCCGTTTTCTGCTATTCTGAACCGCAGTACACTGGAATATACTGCATGTGTTTGTCTATATATGAGCAGACTCGGTGTGTATGTCTACACGAGAGGAACATTTTAACAGCTTTGTTAAAGTACATTAAATAAAATCCGTTTGCTCCGGCACTTCATTGCAGTATTGGGCAAGTGAACGAGAGTAAATAAATTGCGCTCACGTTAAACATCAAACGTGTAAATCGCTTATACATCATGCAGCGTGTGTGTGTGCGTGTGTGTGAGAAAGAGCGAATGATATGATAATGTAAATGCACAAAGATCAAACGTGTGTGTGTAAATATATATGATATTTTCACATTTGCTGAAGCTCACACAAAAATTATGCGACGGTAAAAGCAATTCGCTCTCTAACTCATAAAATGCCTTTCGATTTTATTTCCATTTTTTACGATAATTTACGGGGCAAAAAGCAAACGAAATGGGAAAAAGCTGTTCGGCGATAGAACGCCGTCGTTGCAACCAGCATTTTCTCCAGTTCGAGCTTACTTGATGCACTTCATGTGAATCGTGCATGGCAGTTGAGAGAGACCAACTGACGAATCGAATGGAAAGTTGGATGTTAAAAAATTTGAAAATCAATAAAACAACAAGGGGAAAAAATCCCTCAAACGATATTCTCAACAAGCACTTCCCGCTAAAACAATTACCGAAGATCGTACACGCCTTGTGAAACGAAACGAAACACTGTCTAAGATGCAGTTGGTAAAGACATCAGCAGCAACAGTAGCTTCGCATTCATTTCCAAATACTTTCATTTACCATTTTCAATTTTGTTATGGAATTTTCGTTACGCACACGTTTCTTACTGAATTGCATTTGATTTTGGATAATCATGAATTGCATTTGATTTTGGATAATCAAAAGTTTGCAAACATGCATGATTGCAACATGAAACCCATTTCCAAATGCTTTTCTCTCTCTCTCTCTCTCTCTCTCTCTCAGTCTGTGTAAGTATACTTTTTGTCGTCTTTCAATAAAATCGTCCATAAAATCAGTTTCAAATACACTTGAAAGGCAAGTCGTGGCAAGGAAACACGACACTTTTAATTCAAATACTCAACATTAACTGTGTTAGCATAAACATTACATAATTTTCATCGTCATTGTATGTGATGGAAGCGAAGCGATATGAGACTTTTACACCATGTTTGGTGCTTGTAAATTTTACACAAAAACATGGATAAACATTGTGAAATATTTGCCATTTTTACATATTTGCTTATGTAGTCAGCGAGCAACATTCAGTCAGTGAGAGTGAGAGAGATAGAGAGAAGTGAGAGCGAGAGCGCATTGTCACCATTTGGTTCGTGCACAACCCCGTTGCTCTGTGTGTTCATTTACATTCGCTATGTTCCTTGGTGTATGGTTACATATGGCGAACGCTTGATGATGGCTCGATGTTGGAGTAAGAGAGATCGGGTCTATCCAAATGCTCGAGTAGCGATGGAGCAAGTGAGACACGCACCGAGCGAGATAGAGAGAGAAAGAGGGAATACAGCGAGTGCAAAAGTTGCAAATTTTTTGAAACGCTTAAATTCAATATTGTCAATTGTTGGCACCGCTCTCTCCTTCACTCTCTTATGCCGAATGGGAATATGGCGAGCGCGTACTTTGCCACACGGCACATTTTCATCGCTTTTTCACAGTATTCGATATTCTATGTTAAAAATTTAAATACAAATGTGCGACACTACACATGAACATAGACTCCGTCTCTCATTGCTATTTTATATTTATATCGGTTTATATGCACGGAAATTATGTACATTCTGCACCGAAAGCAATGTATAAATGACACTGAGAATAGAGCCAGATACTCTGGCGTGAATTATGTAGTTTAGCTGAAAATATAAAGTAGATCTTTAGCAATCACCGAGTGTGTGTGAGCCAATGGTAATGCTGTGTACTGTTGTTGTACAATGAAATCGGGATTTCAATTCAGTGTCTGTGTGTTTAAAGCCGATTTGAATCCATTCAACCCATAGCTTTTCTTGGTGTGCGTTAGAGGAAAGCAAACGATTTGGCATTATTACCACTTCTATTTCTATCAAAAACTACCAACATATAAAGCCATCAGAAGACCATTTACAACGCATTGAAACGCACACAAACACATAAAGCGATAGACACACGCACGCACATAACACATGTCTGCTAAAAGGATTCCGAAAAGCGCAATGCATTCGACTCATAAAGTATTGAAGCATGTAATTATAAAATTGACAACATGATCGGAAGAATGGTTTTGTGTCGACATCATTGAGCCTCAGCAGCTCTATATACAGCCGACAGCAGCATAAAAAAATCATATGCAAGCTTGCACACACATGTTAAATAGTGTGATGGCAACGCACTTCGTCGAGCTTATCTCGGCTCATTTCAGCTTCAAAGCGATTCGGCAACGAAATTCCAGTGTATGCCAAAAATCTGAATATATCTCTTGTCTGGATTCAGCGTTCGACAACAAAAGTTATGCTTAAGTGTATGCATAGTGAGCGGCTTTCAAGTACAGCAGCATGCTCTTTCAAACAGACACCCATAATCCCACTTCAGTCGGGGAATTCTTCGCGCTTATCAATGTTCTACATGAAATATGGGGCAGTTAAAAGAAGCGCTTATTCACCTGGATTATTGGAGAAAGCGATCAAAAATCCTCTTCAATTATACATTAATGCCATTTGAAAATACAGAAAAATTCAATATATATTTTTCAAATTGAAAATATAAACATGCAAATATGTTTATTTGATGCAATCGTTGAAATGCAGTAATTGCTGTATATTCGCACAAAATATCCCAAATATTGCCAATATAGCGCCAATAAAAGTATGCACGCTTCATGCATATTCTCGGCGCACTTGAAATGTATCTTGTGAACAGCTTAGTTTTATAGTGCAAATATGGAAAAGACAGCTCGAAAAAACCCTTTCGTACAATTCGAATAAATTTTACTGTCGACTTGTAGCCGGCTGAGTCATGCTCTTGAAAGGAGCGGACTCGCTCTTTCAACCCGTCCGTTCTCATTTCCAATCCACAAACAATTTTTATGTCTCGCAGTTATGCCGCTCAATTTCCATACACAGCGTACGTTTTTTTATGATGTGTTTGAGTGTATGTGTGCCAGCATGAATGTGTGCGTTTAGTATCATTGTCATAGGGAAAAACATGTGTATGGTTTAATTAAAATGTTTTCCACCACATCATCATAATACCGTGTACACATTTTGGTTGATGGCGGTTCGTGTTTCACTACCAAATTGTAAATTCTCCGATTTCGAGAACTTACACACTAAAACAAAATTAATTCGTAGTTTCGGAGACCGTACGAGAGACACTCACAGACTCCACTCCTCCATATATAGAAAGTTAACTATGATCGCAACTACAAGTTGCGCGCACACAAACAATGGCGACCATAATAATTCCCTTCCAGCTATTCTCAGACTCTCTCTCTCTCTCTCTCTCTCTCTGTATCTTTTGAATTCAGCCGCTTCAACGGTTGGGGATTGGCAAATTGTTTTGCATATAATAGAATTTAAGCGAAATATTCCATTGAAAACTCAATGGTGCTATTTGCGTGGATGATTGTGATCGTTATGTCTATGCAATCCGTATGATTGAAAGCCAAGGGGTGGATACGAATCCAAACAGCATTAATCATAATGAATCTTTTTGAAACTGAATGAATCACAATCATATTGAATTAATAGAAATCTTGATGATTCTCAACGATCCTTTATGTCATTCCTACGTTCTGAACCATTTTGAATCTCTTTGAACCTGAATTAATCTTAAATTCATATCTACCCCCTTGATTAAAAGTTTCAGCCAGAAAAGTTTTTGCCGAGGGTTTTGCGGAAAACAAAATAACTCAAAAACGTGTTATACATATTTGGTTTTTAGTGTTGGTTTTACATATATTTATAGTGTGTAGCCGAGAAATTCACGGTGCATTCAATATTATATATTTAGACCGTCGACCACAAACATTAATTCTGCGGATGATCTGATCGATATGTGTTTGAAAAAGCTCGCACTCGTACCATATTTGAGGGGGCCATCCAGTGTTTTTCCAACAATTTTGCCATTTAAAGCAATTTGAAAGTGACAGACACGGCGACAATGTCGAACCAACCCATTCAATCTCCAGACCCTCTAGACAATAGAATATGATAAGTATTAACGCTTACTCCGCACACATTCGAATTCTTTATTTTCAAATTATCCCAAATTGTGGTGAATTTAAATCACATTACAGTTTCAATTGAAATCGAAAAATTTACACGCCAGAAAAAGGTTAAGCTTTGCAGTTGCGTGCAAAGTCAAACAGGACAGCAATTTAGATTGATGGAACTTCTGCAAGTTTCACCAGTTGTAATGTTCAATTTTGCTTAAAATGAATTCATTATCAGTGTTTGACATTTAATGCGGATCAATCAATTGTGGCACTTTTTCGCTCCGTTTCCATCCACAAATTGAATTCGTAGACAATCTTGTTTATAAAAATATTCATATATTCACGGCGGAAGCAGCATTGGTTGCAGCAACAAAAACAAAAGGTTTTCCGAATTTCCGAGCGCCGTTGATTTTCGCTGGAATCGCTTTTACATTTATTGTTTCGAATTATTTTACACGACCTGATTAATAGACAATGACGAACAGCGGAATGCGATTGTTGATATTTTCGCATCAATCAATGGAAATGTTCGGCATCATGACAATTTGTATTAAAGGCGAAAAATAAATCACTTGCGCGATCAATAATGGAAATGAATATAGACGGTGGATTATTGGCCGTTGCCGAAAATCGAAGCGCGAAAGCATGGTTTCACATTGATTTGCATGACGTTGTGATATCAATTGAACATATCAGGTTAAATGAGCATCATTTAGCAAATCGAAAAAATGTCGTCGCCGCTATTGCGTCTCATTGTTCAATGAATTTATCATTTGTCGAAGGACGAAAAATGTATGTGTTGGATTCCGAGGCTGGCACACACGGGTGCGTCTCACTGCATTCGCACATTGATTCGATTCATTTATATTGAATGTGCGATAATCAATTTCGTTAATTTCAATTCGAACACCGAATCCATGAAAATGGATTCGAGGCCATAAATTGCGGCTTCTTGTTTCGCTTTATCGACTTTATCGAATTTAATTCAATACATTTTACACATATCTTCGTTGTATAATTATCATTTATTTTTTATTTTTCCACTGACATTTATTATTGATTATTAACAATTGGTTTGTCTTTATTGTTCATTGCAGATATGGTGCTGGATATGATTTGGCCGCTCGCCGAAAAAATGCGACACGCGAATCAACTGCCACGCTCAAAGCGTGGTTGAACGAACACAAAAAGAATCCATATCCGACGAAAGGCGAAAAGATTATGCTGGCAATCATTACAAAAATGACATTAACCCAAGTATCAACCTGGTTCGCAAATGCCCGACGACGATTAAAAAAGGAAAATAAAATGACGTGGGAACCAAAAAATAAAACCGATGACGACGATGATGCAATGGTATCCGATGACGAAAAAGATAAAGAGGATTCCGACATGGATAAGAGCCGCGATCACAAAGGTACGGAAAATTGTGTTTGGATTTCACAGCTTACGTGTGTATTCTGAAGAAAATGCGGTGATAACATTTCATCTGCCAACGACATTTTCTCTCTTCTTCGATGGTTCTTCGAAATCAATCTTGTGGCCGTATCAAAACATTATGATCAAATGTCTGATAGTTTCGATAGAAAATCTCTTTTTTTTCTCTTCTGGCCGATGTCCACTCTTGCTCTTTTCCGCCCAACCAAACAAGTAATTAATAACCGAATTCTTCGGTGAGTTTCGGCGTTCTTATTAATTGATGCCAAACGCATATACAATGCGACTTGGCGTTTACCGCACAACGATTTATTGTGCTCGGTGTTCGATTATCTTTCGGTTGTCAGACTTATTTATTTTGTGGCAACGATGCATTGATCAATATTTGTTTGCCGTCTATTTATCTTCTTGTACGATAATTTGTTTGATTTCACTGTATTTTTATACGAAACACATCGAACTTTGTTCTCTTTTCTTTATTTTTTTTTTTTGGATGGTGTTAATGCGACGTGTGTGCATGAGAGATGCTGCTATCACATATCAACGATAATTTCAATACACTTGCAACACTTCGCCAATATATTTGCGTAAGCAAATGTCAACGATTCCGTTCTAAAATTTATTTATAAACGGAGAATTATTTTTTTTTTCGGTTTTTGCTTAGGCAACGAGAGCAAGACAAGATAGAGCGAAAAAGCGTGAGAGACAGAGACAGAGATAGGGAGGCACGCACATTTTCTGTCGCAATTTTTCTCTGCCTTTGTTACAAGTTGAAGATAGAATCATATCTCACGGGAGCGCATATAAAGAAAATCATTCAATTTTCGTTGATAAAGTAAAAAGGCATTAAGTTAAAAATGTGCGAAACAGCAATGTGCCTGTGTTCACTTTTTCTCTCCGCCTCTCTGTAATTCATTCCGAATGCGGAGACTGACGAGCCTGTCTACACGCGCCTAATGTGCGATCACACTTGATTTACTTATGCTGTGCCTATCACAAACGAACGCAAAACCGTTCAAGCAAAGAATAAAAAGGAAGGTTTTTCCATTCGTTCATTTCATCTATTTTTTTTTTCTCTGCCGTTAATGTTGCTCTCCTCTCACACTCTTTGTGTACCCGAGAGTGCAAATCCATACGTATGGGCACATGACAAATGTTATTTAGACACACATGTGTCGAGAGCACAGTAGATGTATTGACGTGAAGAAAAATGGTGTTTTTCATATCATGAAACTGTAAAATTGCTTTGCACGATAAAAAAAAGTCAACGAAATCCCCCTCTCGCCCTTTCGCTTCTCATCAGTTTTATTCAAAGCATGCAACCATTTTTTTCCATCGCCTTTCCGCTCTCCGAATCGCTCGATCATATACACGTAAATGTGCTTTATTTGTGTGTCAAGAGCAAAAAATGTGGCACAGACACTGGAATTCTGAATGATGTCGTAATAGTGCACATCCGTAAAAAATTATATTACCTCTATTCACACATGAAGCAAAGTGCACCGAAAACGAATTGTACAACAAAATACAAAGAGTGGCAGCAGCGGAAAAGCGTGCATGGGGGGGGGGGGGTGGTGTGTGGTTGAGAAAGAGAGAGAACGAGTGATAAAGTCTGCAGCAGCAGCATCAGCAAGAAAAATGGAAATAGAATGTGACGCGTTCAATTTATCTATTCATTTTTCGGAAATTTGTTTCGAATGAAAATTCTTTTTGAATTAATCAATCGCTATAGTTATTTATTTTGGCTCTTACGGGTCTGCCAGTCAAAGGAGTGACAGTTTCATTAGACGAATTCTCTATCGCATCGGCGATGATACATGAAAATTGAACGCGAAGCATTTTCAAATGCAAATCACAATAACACATCGAGAACACATACTCACCAAATGATTTATTAATAACCCTCAAAGCGCTATTGATTTATTTTCATTTTAATTGTTTGTTGCATTTAACAAATAGAAAGCAAAAACAATTGCGCTGAGTGGTGCTATCGTTGCTACCCCCTTTAATTCGTTAGCACACAGTGGCTTTAATGTGTCGTGCGGTGTTTAAGGATATGCATCTTTTATTTCGCAACTATTATGGATCGACCGGGTATTCGCCGCATTGTGTGTTTGTGTGTTTATGTGAAACTGCCGCCATGAGCACACAAACCCACGGTCCACGTTTTGTGCTGAAAAATGTAAGACCGCCGAGGAAAATGGAAAAGTCGATTTCGGTTGAGTCAGTTAAACAGAGCGACGACAATAGTCAAGAACAATGACGTACACTCCACGTTTTTCGGGAAGTAATTCATCTTCGAACAAATAATGAAGCCAGCTATTCTTGTATACGATAGAGGCATAGACTGTTCAAATAACAAAAAGTCGAAGCCACAGTTCACATCCTGTGTTGTATGTGCAAGGGAAGAAATGCAATGAGAGAGAGAGAGAGAGAGATAAAAAGTGGCTAAAGTATTAGTTGAGTTGCGGGGCCACCGCTATTCCATTCCAATCTCTCCTCATCCTCCTCCGTCGCTCCTCTTCAAGCGCCTCTCATCGCATGGGATCTTTCTTTCAATTTTATCACTGCATTTTCACAACTTAACCGTCGCCCATGCACATCGATAATATAATAATGTGCTATTATCTCAAAGTGAGAATTTCATTATAAATAAACTGTATACAAAATACAGATATAAATATTTCATGTGTGCCAGAGCCGATTAATAGCGTACGCGCGCGCTCTCACTCTCCTCTTTCTCTCACTCGACTAAAATGTTATTTAATGATAGGGTTCGACTGTTTGAAATAGAGTAGAAAATTGTTGAGGTTAAAACGCTTGGGGAAGTCCAGATTTTCTTCGCAGGCTATAAATATCATCGTCAATTCATTTCATTATACGTTTCGTTTCAATTTCGGTCGTGTGTATCTCTTTTCGAGAAGCGCTTTGCGTATCACTCAATCCAAACCCATCGAAAATCGTTGTTGCAGTGAGTAGTGTCGATTCAGCTGCTGCTGCTGCCGCTTGAAAAGAAGGGAAAATATCGAAGATATGAGAAGGGTGAACGGAAAAAAGAGTGAGTGGGCCGCATATAATGCTCACAATTCGCACATTATACACTCCCGCATCAATGAAATGCCGAATGCCACTTTTCTTATTCGGCTCGTTTGCCTGCAGGAGGGTACTTCCCGTTTCTCTCTTGACTCAACCGATTTCCAATGCAAAAAGGCAGCAGTGGCAAAAAGACGGGAGAACAACAGAGAGAGGAATAAAAACAACAACAACAACAAGCCGAAGGAACTAAGTGTTGTATGCGTGTTATTATACAAACAAGTGGCATATTCACTTTACTTAATCGGATAATGGATATGATCACGCGGGCCTTTTTAGTTACTTAAAGAGTAAGAGTGATATGGTTAACACGAGGGATACGACACACTCCGTTTCCCAGCGTGTTCAGCGGTGAAAAACGGGCGACCGCGTTTCGGCAGCAGAAGCAGCCCGAAAGCACTGGGAAGCGGCGCATTGACAGCAGTCAAAGTCTATTCATTAGGTTTTCATTCAGTCAATCAGAAAATAAATTTTTTATTATAGCATAAATACCATACTCATACTGGGTAAATGGGTAGCCCGGCACACACACACATTTTATTCTCATCTTCCTCTTTTTTTTTGACGTCGTATAATACACACATGGATTGAATTGATTATGATTGAAATGTGTTTGATAAAATAAACCAAGGGTAATGCCACATATCGCTCTCTTGCTCCCTGTTTCACTCTCTTGCCGGGTATGTCTCAATATATTCTCTCGTTGTTCATTTGAATGGCTGGAACCCATAGAAAATGCGCGCTGTTCACTGTAAAGGGGGATTATGTTTTACTATGATTTCACTTTGTTGCAAAACGATTTTCAATGTCGGTGCGAAATCGTCCGGAGACTCGAGTGAGGGTGTCAAAATGAAGCTGTACGCTGCGCGTTGCCACTTGCCGTACATATCATCCGATTCATATGTCTCTGTTTGTCTTTATTTAATTCACCGAGTCGAATTGCTAAATAAGTTTATTATGGGTCAATAATTTTATTAGGTTTATGGATCAAATGACTACAGCCAAGAGCTTTAACATTGATAATTATATTCTTGAAATTGCCTTGAAATACAGTGCGAAAATAACTTTTCAAAGTGTACTTACTGAAGTGGAATTTATTCGGCGATCGAAGATCTTTGATGTGTGCGTGCCAATGCGTACCTTACATATAAGTGCAATCGATTCTTTATTGTTGTGAAATCAAAGCTTCATCTCCTACCGGAAATGAATTGACACTTGAGTTAAATATCATTTATTTGTTGCCCATAGATTTGCATCGTGTGAAGTCTGAACACTGCAAGGATGATGACGATGATGATATCACAGACGATGAACGTAAAGGTGAACAAATGCTTAATCATCCAGGTGTAATGCAATCGGGGAATTTTCATCGAGGTAAAATTCCAACAGATTCATATAGCCTTAATGAATGTAGTGCATAAATCAAAATCATACAAGAAGATTTATAGATCTTTTGGTAAAAAAAGCAAGATTGTTCATTTGGAAATTACTTAAAAATATTTGCAAAATTAATATATTACAGGTCAACATCATTTACAGCATCCGCCTTATCACCATCATCACACTATGCTGAGTGCATGGAGCGGTAAGTAACGAGCCCAATTTCTCGGCTTGTGAACATTGTTTTCGGAGGAAAATCATCAATGCCACTTTGTTTTCCTTCGGTTAAATTGTAGCCAGCGGTGGAATCAAAGAAGAAATGGTACCTGGTTCAAAAAACCAAACAAGCAGCGACTGTGGCATCCCTCTTCCAGCATCGAAGCCGAAAATATGGAGCTTAGCAGACACAGCCGCTTGCAAGACCCCACCTCCAATAGTACAATCACAACACGGCGCCTGGATGACAAATCCATACCATCATTCTCATACGCATCCCCACAGTTCGCACAATCCACATTCGCATCAAAGTGGCGATCTCAGTTCAATGATGATGAGCAACTCACCGACAAACCCAATCGGCAATTCCGCACTCCAAGGTTCAAATATTCTCCATTTTTTTTTCACTCACTCTCAATCTGTTTCGGAAATAATCGTATTTCAATACTTTACATAATGATCCGAGCGATTTGAATAGAAAACTGACCTATTTTGAACTTGTTGTTTTGAAAAAAAAAAAAAAAAATAGTGAGCGGTTCGAATACTATCCAGAATACCAGTCATCTGCACAATACTCAACAGCACCAAGCTTCGAATCCGCAAGCAATGACCGGAAATTATACCAACAATCCTTATTCTCGGTACACGGGGTTTCTAACCTACAATACGAACAATACAATACCTCACAATACGAACAATACAAATACGCCGCATCAAATGCAGCATCCTACGCTCAGGTGTGTGTTCAGGCCGGTGCATATCTTTGATAGCAAAGCACGCACATTATTTTGCAGTGGTTGACTTAATTGTTTCCTTCGATTTTTCAGCAATTCCAACAAGAACAGCAACACCAATTCGACCAGCAACAATTCAAATATCCAAAACTTGACTATACAACAGCAACAGCAGCAATCGATGGGGTTTCAAGAAGCCCAAACCGATTTTGGAAGCCAAATCATGACGTCCCTTAGAAATCAAAATGATTTGACATCACTGCGACAAATTGCATTAACGCCGCCACAAACGCCACCAAATCTGAAGAGTAAATTACATTTTCGCGCCTTTGTATAATTCAAATGCAATTATTGCGAACGTTTGATTCACAATCAATATTTGTTTTTGTTCTTAGGCAATGTGACACACTGGAACGACAGCGTGAATAATAATCAAAATGTCAACAATAATGGATACCAAGACAGTGCGGCATTTAAGCCATTTTACAAAAGGTACACAATTTGCACTTTATTGCAGCCAAAAAAAAAAAATCCAGCCTATTTGGCATTCCGAAATAACGCTTTGATGCTTTCTTTTAGCGGTCAAATGAACAACGGGTTTGTTGCACCAGTCTAAGTTGCAGCTCACACACATACATATACGAAATAAAAAGCGATATTCAAATCATAATTGTTTTCCATGAAGTCGAATCTGATCGAAATCTAGCAGACATCATATTCAAAAAGGTTTGTTCATTTTCTCGCTAAATATTCCACCCATCTAACACACAATCTTCGGATTTCAATGCGAGAGGCAAATAAAAAAAAAAAAAAAAACACTAGCCCAATAGAACATTGGCCGCAATGATTCAATTAAAAGGCTCATTAGCGTTGAAATTTTTTTGCGGATTGTCGTGCTATTTGCGTTTCCAGCTCATTGAGTTAATGAATAATTGGATGCAAGGATCGAAGAGTCGAATTCTCAAGGCTCGTTTAAATTAATCGCTTTCCATTTGCATAAATGGGCCAAACGCAGATAAATCTTCGACCCGTATACCGGAAACGCATAGTTTGTTAAGTCATTTGACATCGAAGTAGGGCGAACAGCTTTGGACAGCAACACCAGACATCCAGAGACCAAACACATCTCGAAAAAATCGAAGAGAATGACACAAAAAAAATAACAACAAACAACAACAACGCATGAAGAAGAAGAATAAGAAGTATCAAATTGATAGATTTATTTTGTTGTATGGTATGCAAGACGCATCATCATTGAATAAATCTTTTCGGTCTGTAGCAATAAAAAGCCACACCGATGTGCCTCAACTGAATGAGCGAACGGGTGTGCGCGTACGTTCGCGCTAGCGATCACGGTTCAAATGACCAAAAGTAAATATAAAAGGCCGTTGATCAAAATGAATACCCGAGCTAGATAAAAGAACGAACGCAAGACGAATTCCTCGACGCTTTTTTCCTCACTTTGACTTCATTTATGGGACAGAACTTGATTTTCTTTTGGAGTGTTGTGTTTCCTTTTTTTTTCTCTCTCTCTCTCTCTCTCTCTCTAACTCCCGGTTCGTCTTATCGCGTCTTTCGTGTTACCTGCGTTCTTTGTTCGACGTCAATTTATTTTGAACATGTATAAAATAGATTGTTGACAGTTTTTCGACTAATTTAAATAATAAGGCGATGCTTTCTATGTGATTTGCTTTTATTTGTTCATTCATTCAACAAGTTCGAATGAGATGGGGGCAAGAGGCCGGTGTGATATGTTAACGAAAAGAAAATAAATGAAAAGATAAAATAAAATAAATAAAAAAAGCCTTAATACGCTTCATTACCCAAAGGTTAGCAAAGTTGATTTTTACTCTTTTTTCAGTCCGATTCTTTTTCGTCCCTTTTTCTGCTTTTTCCTTCGCATCAACGAGCATCGATCCATTCACTGCGAAGATTCATTGATTTGATTTCAAGAAGCGTGGCTTTTAAGGTGTTTCTCAATGTTGGCAGAAGGATGTTCACTTTTCGGATTCGTTTAATGTTTGTGGTTTTTGAGATATATTCACATTTTTACACACTTGCATATTTACAGTTTTCGGCTTGCAGTCCAAATCCTTGGCAAACAGTCCGGAGAATCTTCTTTTTTTCCTTTTCCTTCTTTGTACAAGCCATTCATTTAATAGGCTTTCAAATATTTGTCAACTTTCGTTGAGCCCATATTATTAACGTTCTTCACGGTCCAATCTCATTCAATCGGACATTAATGTGTGAACCGCACCTCAAATTTCCTCCAATTTAAGTAATCATTTCGAACAACGCGAGGATATTGCACTTCTTTTTCGTTCAATAAACTAGATATTGAGCTAATAAAATTGATTGAAAGAGGGCGAAAAACAATTATGACTCGAAATAAAACTTATAGTTGCCGATTAAAATAGTTAGCGGCAAGGTGAGAAGATCGAATGTGTTCGGCCGCAGCGGGAGAATGTATGTGTGTGTGTGTAGGATTGAATTGTAGTTGAATCGTGTTGGCCGAGAATGATTGAGATAAAACAGGTGTACAATATTTATGATTCAGTCTTGAAATCGAAAAACTGGCTCATTATCAACGCAGATCTTTCGATTTCAACAAGTTCATTCATCGATTTGAATTTTTGAATTGAATGGGAAATAATGAGAAAGTCACAGCTCCTTCTTTTTCTCCAAAATAATCCACGAACGAGCGATAACAGTGATAACACAGTTACGGCATCGCGCACAGTTTGAAATTCATTCCAATTTATTTCTTGTTTATTTAATTTTGTTATGCGGTTATTTTATCTGGCATCATGAATCTTCGAGTGATCGAGCGATCGAGTGACCAAGCCAGCGAGGGATGGAGAGAGACATATCTTTGACAATATATGCGCTGCTGTAGCTCGGCATCGGTTCGTATCGTTGAAAAATATAAAATAAAATTAATGAGAGGAAACGTCAAATGCGACGAGAAGAGGGAAAAACGAGGTATAAAATCGATGATAGATTAAAATCTCACTCAACTCGTCCATCAATGTCGTTTTAGGTGCCGATAGCAAAATCATTAGTGTTTTGTGTTCTCTCTCGTTCAAAGATTGCGGTTAACAAACCACGCATGCAATGACTTCTATATTGTGCGCGCCGTTTCTTTTGGTGACCACACAAAAAATGGATATATACGAAAAGAAAAACATGATCTCATCCCATACTTATCTCTTTTTTTTATAACGAATCGCCAGTCATTTTTTTCTCTCGGCCGTTTTTTCTGACACCGCTTAAAAATCAAATTAATTTTACAGATAAAGACTATTAATAATATCTCTGTTTAAGAGACTTTATCCGCTGCTGTTGTTTATTTGTTTAGTGACCAGAATCGCTGCTTCGTTGGCTTCGTATTTTTTCCTTTATTCCACTGTTTTTATATAAATATATCATTCGTCGTCTTCTCTCTGCCAATGCTCAGATTTCTCTCGCTTTCCATTCATTCGATCATTTTTCACAAATTGTTTGGTTGCGTGTTGTGAAGACACTGGTTGTGACCAGAACCGAACAACGTATGGCTATGCGTTGAGAGTACGTATGTCCTCAAGATCATTGATTTTGAATTGTGATAAGAGCTGAAAAGTCAGCATCGTTCATTCATAAAATCGAAACACACTGAAAAAAGAGCATTCTCGAAAAGAAGAATAATAAGAAGAAGAGGAACGAGCACGAGGAGAGAAAATAGTGAGCGTCTGTAAACTGAAAGAAAGGCTTAATCGCCAATAGAATGCAATATTTTATATGCGTTCACCGTGTATTTTATACGGTATTGAAGACTTCATCGCGAAATATACACACGCATTCAATTTCGCTTTTGATTTTAGCACTCCTTTGATTTCATTAAATTCAACAACAAGCAAAATAACTCAAGAGAATTTTTTTTGCTGCTGCTGCTGCGCCAAATGGAGGAGTGAAACTACGATGAGTGCAGATAAAGATGAAATGTGTGTAGTTCAGAAAGAAACGATCGACTACTTGTTGTTGATTGTGGAAAAGTCTTCAATGAACTAACGACGAATAAACTATCAATTAAAAAAAAAATGTGGAAAAAACTTATTTATGGTTTGTAACAACCGGAGCGCAAGATAAATTGGGACGTGTGTTAATGCTTAGTTTGCAACGTATGTTTGATTCAAAATCGCGTGGGCCGATTGCCGATTTTCATTGTCGCTACACAGTTGTTTTCATTCACTTTAAATTGCATTATTATTGAATGCAGCCGATGTAGCTTATTGGATTTCTTCTTCTGTTGTTGTTGTTGTCGTTTTCGCATTGTCTGTTGCTTTTCCAATTCTTCATCGTTTAAGCTTATCATTTAATTTTAATAATTCGCCATTATTACAGTGAAAAATGCATACACACGTTTAAATAGCCGGTAGCATATTGAAATCATGACCTTGCTATTCTAATTCACTCATTACTAAATGCGTTCCAGTCCATTCATGAAATTTACTATATGGCTAAACGAACAATCACTAACTCTTTAATTTTTTTTTTCAGGAGTGAGGCCAATACTATCAGATTTTCGGGTGAATGATTATCACACCCAAACATCAATATATACAGCAGCAACAGCAGCGGCACCATCAACAATAGCAACCGGAGAAAAAGCAGACAGCTTGAATGCAACAGCTACCACCGCAAACCGACCGAACTGATGCGTTCCGCTGAAATATCCGTGCCACTCCAGAGATGCGCTTCAATATGATGAATGTGCTTCAATGACAGCAATTGGAACGATAAAATATGGGGAAAATGTTCATGAAACATGAAACGTTGGATTCCGATCATAGATTTAACCCTCAATGCAGACATACAAACACACACACTTATTTCGTATAATTTTTAAATATCAATTGAATAAGAATTTCATTCGCTTCTTCGTTGGTTTCGATGTCAAAACAAAAACAAACAATCAAATGAATCAAAGAATTATTCGAAATAGGGAAAAGTTCCATAAATGAATAATTTTACCGGCGGGCAAATACAAAAACCAGTGACAACTTTCGCCCTGAATGAGAACGAAAGAGCTCGCTTTAAATAAAAAAAAAAAAAAAAACAAAATGTAAATAAATATGCTCAAATATTGCGAGTTTTATTCGTTATTAAGGCAATTTAAATTTAAATTTAACTTAAAAATTGGTTATTTTCAATAATCATCCACAATTTTGATACACCTTCACCATCTCTCTCTTTCTATCACACTCAAACACACACGAATTCATCCACAATTTGAGTCTTTTGGGTCGAGAGGTCAACAGTTTTACTGTTGACTTTAGCATATGATTTTGTAGGACTCACTCAATAAGTTTAACAAATACAGATTAATGAATAGATGAAAGAAATGGAAATTCTATGAAACAGCAGACCACGACTAGTTTGAAGAAAAACAGAAATAAATAATTTAACAATCAACCAGCGAACTGATATGCTTCAATCTAAAGATATAAATAAAAAAACACTGAAACAAGAAAATAAATACACACACTTACAGTTTGCTCAAAGTCATTATAAATACTTATACACACTCATGCTACGCAGTAATTTAAATGCAAGATTCAAAATCGACAGAAAAACGGAATATCGCAAAACAACCCAAATAAAAAAGCCAATCATCCAATTGAAAATTTAAATGGCAGCTCCAATGAATTTCTTCATTTTGTAAAGTATTTATATGTTGTAATCGAAACATTGTAAGTTTTGCAAATTGTTACACATTAAATGTGAGGCAAATTCTTATCTTTTTTAAAGAATTATTAAAAAAAAAAAAAGACACACAACTAAAGAATACAAGAGAATCAATTAAAATATTCAGCAATTCGTCGCAGATATAAAAATGTTCAATTTCAATAAGTGCACCAATTTCCTTTCACCAGCCATTTCATTAATAAACAACAATTTAAGACAACAGTTTTCCTTTCGACCAAATCATTATTCATTGAGATTTGGCATGAAAATGTACACGAAATGCACTGGACCCAATACTTAGCAATTGAGAAGAATGTTGGGAATCGTTCTGAATGCGAATCATATAGAATGTCGCTATTTTGAAAATACAATATATTTACGGGCACGTGCAACCAATTTATACGATTACAATATTATTTCAGCAAAAATGATTATAATTTTTCCCTTTTAATTTTTCGCTTTTGGGTCCAATTGTATAGCTTGTTCTTGCTTTTCGATTGATTCTCCATTAGTGTCTGAAAATATCTGCCCAGTTAGTTACGAGAAGAAGAGGCGTTCGCTTTCTCGAACGGTGCATGGACGAACTACTTGAGGCAGTTTTCTGAACGGTGAAATATGGATGGGGGTATCAGTTCGATCGATTTCATTTTCGACACACAGCAAAAACACACATTTGCTCAATGATTTGAATTCTGAGTAGGAAATTGCTAGTTATTTCATTTTGCACTAAAATCAGATACATATATTCAAACCAGAAATTGAAGCGAAGGAAATACATTTAGAAATAGAGTAAAAATTCTAGAACAAGCCAGAGATCCAACGGAATCCCGAATGTCAACGATTCGTAATCTGTGATAAAATATACTGGAAGTTAAGGAAGTTCGACGAATAATAAAAGAAACTATTCAAACTGGATTCACATTTGAGACAACAAGAAATTATTTTGGAATTGTGCACAAAACAAATAGTAGACAAAAAAAAAATACGAAATACTTGCACTTTTTACAGAACAATGAAACGATCGCTACATCACATGAAAAAAGCAATGAAGCACACAGAGAAAATATTCGATCTGCATCAATCTCGATTGAAACAGATGGCTTCACCAAAAGACTTCCCCCTCTTCATATCTAATTCTGGCATGCAACACTAACCGGCACAATATCAACAGACTAATGGACGCCAATCACACATACACCCACACACAAATCTCGAAATTAAATAAATGAAATGAAAACAATAGGGAAATATATCAATTTTTGGGAATTTCAATGAAAACGCAAAGAGCATGAACACGATGAACTGAAAGAAAAAGTCGAAATATTTTTGAGAGACTACGACAGAAGGAAACAACAACACACAAAAACACCTCTTGTAAATAACTTAATGTGAATACTTCTTATTTGAATGAAACATTAAAAAATAAAATAAATTTAAAAAATGAAATGAATTGAAAAATATGAACACACACACACACACACACACACATATACACAACAACAAAATTAATTAATTATAGGAATGAAACACACGTACACTAATTGAAATCATAATTTTTCTAAAACATAAGTGAAAATTGAGTAACGCATAAACTACGACAAATTATTAGATAAAATTCATTAAACTCATATCGAGGTAATTATACATAGTGGCAGAGTGACTAAAAAAAAATAGAGAAATAAAGATGAAGAACAAATTAATAGAAACTACCTATGTATTTAATTATAGTCTGTACTATTAATATTAATGATGATAATTTAAATAATAAAAACAATTGTGAGACAAATAAAAGCTCAAAAAACAACAACAACAAACAACAGCAAGCGTTTAAAGACCATTAATGCCTTTCAGTGTCTGGTCTGTGTCACGAAACGATTGGCCCCTAACAATACTTCTCCATTCACCACCCATCGAGAACAAAGTTTTGAGTTTCATCACACCATTCATAGATCATACCCCATCTCAATCAAATCACATCTAGTTGCATCCAAATGATGTCTACGTGGTCTTACCCTGAACCCTCGGCCCATCAGCTTTGGCTCGAACTCGAAAATGACAATCAAATCGAATAAAAACACGATAAAATATTAAAACTGACGTTTTATATCCGGAGAAAATAATTCGTGATGCACTTTACCTTGTTAGCTTCTGGCTGAGAATGGCAATAATCCGAGCAGAAACCTATAAGATTGCCCTTTGTAAATGCACAGAAACACGTTAAACAGGGGCAAACAATTGAAAACACAAAGCGAAATGATTTTTTTTTTTTTTTTCATAAAAATGAGAATCAAATTTGGAACCGAGACTTTGACAAAAATATTCAAAATTGCACAATCAATACAGCCGATTCTTCTGTTCACTTGCACAAATTTGCCGTGTCAACAAAAGTTCACAGGCCCGTGCCGATAACTGAACACATACAAAAAAATATTCCTGCAGATTTTACGCAAATGAAGTTGAAATCCGAATCCAAACCTTGAATAATAAAACGAAAACAATAATGGATTTTTCAAACGCGTCAAAACTTGAAAATGGCGAAAATAATATGAAATCCTGTCGAAATATTCGTAAAAAAAAATCACGAGTGTGACCTTTATTACCATCTAGCGTTTTTCTGGAAATATTGTATATTTGAAAATGTTGAAATTGCAAAATTGCACGAGTCGGCCACAAATCGAGAGTGCATTTGTAATTCTCTCGTTTCTTTCGGATAAATTCTATTCCGTTTTAAAATATTGTATAAATTATTCGCCGAAAAAGGTGAACCACGAGTGGACGAATTTATTTCTGTCGTCTCCAAATCCGTAGGTCATTAATATGGAATGATCGGTAATATCTTGTATATGACCACTGAATCAAGACATCGCGCGTGTTTCACTAACCAAATATATGCCATTATTGACTGATCGCCATGCTCCGGGGCCGAAGACAAAGAAACGCAATTTAACTGAACAAAAATATACACATGGGGAGGGGGGGGGGGGGGGTGTTGGTAATAAAAACGCATTGAAATTCATCATGTTTTGGTTGAAAAATGCTTCCCAAAATATTTGAATGATAATTTTTCTTGTGCACCGCATGCACACAATGAACACGCTGTTCAAGCGACACATTCCACATTTCCATGGATATTTTTAAGTTTTGTCATTTTTATGCACCACGCGGATGCCAACATTTTCCAAAAATGCATTTTAACGCATTCAGGACTCAGTCGGTTCAATAAGATGATTTACGTGATGGAATTTTTCCATTGATTTGTACCCGTATTATTATGTTATCTTTCACAAATCAATAAAAGAATTTTCAATCGCCACCTTTGGCTCCGCAGAAATTGCCAGTATTCGGTTTTTCTGCCAAAATAAAACAAATGTACCATTTTCGGATCTTAATTGAATACCTCAAATTCCAACATTTAATTGGAAAATTACGAAATTCACATGAAATTTGATTTGAACCCAGGATAGAATATTGTAATGAATTATGAATTTTTCTTATTAAGTGCATATTCCAAATTCGCATCGTTTGCATTAATTACAAATGAGGTCCATTCCATTCGATATATGTTAGTCATGTTCGAACAGCTCATTAATTCTCTTCTTCCTTTTCCTATTGATTTGTTTTCCTCACATCGGAATTCATTCAAGTCTGATGATTCTTTTGTTTCCAAATTTAGTACAACAAATGGAACTTCATTAATACCGATATAATGGTATGTGGCAATAAATTGCTTGGAGCTGTGCTAGCGACACATTAATATATCATTGGCATTTTTGGAATTCTTTATATATTTTTTATCTTTTTTTTTCGCCCAAATTATTTGTGAGTCCATTGACTCGCAGTCAAAATAATCGAGTTGCTTGAATAACCGACTGCACCGATTCGAAATGACATATTGGGTGTAAATGTACTTGCCACAAGTTGATTTCAATTATGCGATACATCATAATACAAGAATACATATACTTTTGGTTGTTTGTTCCGAAATTCACTCCAATAAATCTTGTGATATGATATCGGAGTCGCCCTCGTATATGTGTGAGTTGTGTGTGCCTGTGCAGTGCACCCTCTGACAAATGTCTTTCTCGCGCAATATGCTCTTTGATTTGGTTGGATGCTATGAAGTGCGCAGCACGTACGCTCTTTACATTAAATAAATCAAAAATTACTCTCCATCGCTCCTACGGCCACGATATGTAATGTGAGCCAATAATTTAATACGGCCGAGAGAAAGCCGATAACATAAATCTGATTCACATAATGTGTTTATGAACATAATTGATGATTTTGATTAGTAACTTGGCTTTTTGATTACGGATAAAATATATCGAAAAATATGCGATAGACGTATGGGCGCGCGCCCTCGCCCGCCCCACACAAAAGCAATTGCAAACAGCCGAGAGGAAAATGGCACTAATTCAATAAGATTACCTCATCGAAATCGTATGAGAAAGATCCGGAACGAGGAAAGCGAACATAAAATCATAAAATTTCGATAACATCGCATGAATCAATAAGATTAAAAGAGATTTCGAGATGTATTTGCGAGCCGATTAACACATTGCGGATCTGAGCAAAACTTTACATTTTTTTTTTTTTTTTGAAGTGTCAAACAAATGTCCATCTCTTGGAAATGCTTCAACAAAGATTCAGATTTTAAGAAATGTAATTCACAAAAATAACTATAAAAATGCGCATCAAACGCAAAAAATCGAAAACAAAAAATTAACCATTAAAAAGAGATCCGTGAATGAAGCACGCGTTGTTAATAAATATTGCCATCACTTGATTCATTCAGTTTAAACATGCACACATTTTCGGCCAGTCTAAGAATTGTCTTCCTTTTCGGCTAGCGCCACATTAAAAATTAACAAGTTCATTACTTTTGTAAGATGTTGCTCGCTCGTTTTAATGATGATGCAAATAAAATGGTCTCGCCTGTGACGAAAGCATCGTGCGAATTTATATGTTATTTGTAATGGCCATCGCAATATATATGGGACAAGCAACAACAAGAGGATCAAGTCAGTTTTCTTAGTATTGATATCGACCTTTGCATTTGCAAACAACGACTTGATGCAGACAAATGGTGGGCACTAAATTATTTTTCTTTCTCTCGCAAATTTCTCAGAAAATGCATTCATTTGTTTGCGTTGAAGTTGAAGTCGGGCAAGTGCAGCGTGTATGGGCCAGCAGAAGTGGATCCAAAAAGCGCACAAATCTCATGACAAAATGGTCAAAAGCAACATGAATCGGATGGAGCGGACGGATTCGGTTGTAAATTCTGTAAATAATAGAAGAAAGACAGAGGTAGAGCGGAAAAACAAGCAAAGAAACGAATTCATTGAATTTGTTGTCGAGAATCAACGGTATCATGCGGTGTTGCCCGTATTTACATACGCATAAATAACATTTTGACACGTTCAAGTGGTTGTACATAATAACCTGGTACTTAAAACAAGCTGTAACATTCTATGTTACATATTGGAGAAATCATACATGAATAGACTGACCGCAGCCAAAACATATAAATACATTCAAAACGTCCGTCCGTTTGTTTCGACAAACTTTCTTTTCGGCTGCGGCTTGCAGCTGTAGCTTTGCCTCTTCGCTTTGAGTTCCGCTCTTCACTTCACAAGTCGTTCATATATCTTGCTATCAAAAAAAGATCGACGACGACGAATGGCGGTTGCATGCCGTCAGGCGTTTTTTTAAATCCGATCGATAGAACGAAGTGCAGCAATGGACTTTGAAAGTTTGGTGGAGCAACGCAATGAAACAAAAACAACAAACGAAAGCTAAGAATTTGGAATGAGACATTAGAAATCCGATAGAAGTTTTACTGGTCGACCGAGAAATTCAAATAAGAAAAAATGACACTATAAACTAAACTAGTAAATTTATGCTGAGCGACAAGATTTATTCGTCAGATATTAAACGAGTTTGCACCGAATCGAATCCGTTTTCGGTGAAAAAATTTTTTAGTATTTTTTTGACCTTTTCGAGGCGAAACGAAAAGACACAGACGAAATGCTGGTAGCTTTATTCGTGGTTTGACAAATCGGTTGATTTGCTAATCAAAACATCTATCTAACATTCGATGTCATTTAAACAATCACCCAAAATTCTGAAAATGTATGCAAAAAACCGCAGTCTAATCAAAAATAAATATTCGCTCGAATCATCGATATGTTTTTTCACCGCTGAACATGCGTTAGATCGCAGAATTTCATTTGTTATTCAATGAGCATTAGAAATTCATTTAATTTATCTGCTGATAGATGATGACGGGCCGATAATTAACCGAAACCGTTTCTGTCAGCAACATTGGCTGGGTGTTTTATCGATAACAGAATTACTCATTGATGAAAAATGTTGGTTGGAGCGCCGAAACGACAAAATCCATCAGATAACTCGATGCGCGCAGGTATACAGCAAATGCAATTACCCATTCGTCAAGGGATTCAATAAAATATCGTTATTGTTATTTTGGGTGCGCGCTTTAGAAGGCGCCAATCACCAAGTAATCAATATCATCGAAAATGATGTCAGTGCTCAATAAAAGGGGCAAAAGATCGGAGCCATATCAGATCTGAACGATCTGATTTGTGAAAGACATTTTTCAACGTTTCAGAATTGTCACTTTGTAGACGGGCGACATCTGATGATGACCGGGACTACGTCACGTGGTGAGTGTAAAAAAACCGAATTAACCGAAGCCCACAACATGTCATAAATAACCATTTGAACTATGAAAATGGCCCTTCGATGGGCCGAGGCCTGTAATGTTGAGCCTAAATTAATGATTTCAGTCACTTCAAACTTATACAAAAAAAATGTCATATTTTCCAATGCAATGAAGTAATGATCAGTTGGCATATGCGGTGTCGCAATATGCATCGAGAATAAAGAAGTAATGATGACTTTGATGGAGCAATAAATTCGGAAAGGAATGGTGTAAGACTAAAATAAATCAGAGCATCTCTCTCTATAGGCTGCAAATTAGAAAACTGAGAGTACCATTTCCAGACTAATATTAATGAATAATCAATAAATCTTTGCATTTCAAATATGGCAAATTCGGATAACACATTGAACCATAAAACTGAATTGTACCTAAAAAATTGAATCCATAAAAATTCCATCACCATCTTTAATCTGTATCATCGCAGTTCATTCAAAAATTTTAAAGTCTCTTCAATTTTTTCGTTCGAAGGGAAATAAAGAATTAACTCCTTTTTTAATGTATTTCCTTTTGAAATTGACATCTTATGAACCGCTGGCTTTATTCTTTCGACAACTTTTCCAAAAATTCGTCTCTCAGCGACACATTGAATAAGGCGCATTCCAGAAGGATCATATCTTTGCCGATCATCTCTTTTGTTTTGTGTTATTTGGGTAAATACAAGTGGGTCAATGTGTTAACACTAATATAATAATTCCGTATTTATTTTTATTTTATTTTTTGAAAAAAAAAAAAAACTGAAGCTTCTTATGTACCTGATGATTGCGATTTGTGACATCGTTGATTGATTTGAAATGAGAAAAACCTCAAAGAATTTATGGCCATTATAAAATCATCTATCCATGAAGATTGGATGTCATTTTAAAGCGATGATATGTGTTGATTCATCGTGCGACATAACATGCAGAATATTTGAGGCACTGACCAGTCTGGAGACAGAATGGAATTTACGGACAATTTCCGCTGCTGTGCCCGACAGCTCATCTTATTCGTGCGGTTTTTATGACTTCTTTTCCAAGGTAAGGCAGTAGCCATTTATACAAGAATTCTGCCATTCAAATGCATTTTCTGTACTTTTATATTTCAGAGCGACTGCCAATTTGAATGTTATGCAGGAAAATACGTGTTTTATTTGTTACTGCAGCGAAAAGTGTGATTCTAAGGCCGAACGAATTCATACGAATGTACGATTCTGTCGCAAATTACAAAAAAAAAAAGACAATATTAACGGGCAGGCCAGTAGAGAAGTTATTAGCTATTTTGTTTGGAATTTCGTTTTATCATTGTTATTTAGTTTTGGTGCCGTAGCATCCGCGGCGATTGAAAATGGATGAATATCGTGTTTTTTGCCAAAACAGAAGCGATCTCTCGGCATGGAAATTTGCATGGAAATACAGAAAAAAACGAAATATCATATGTATACAATTTGCTTCCCGCTCAGAATCGCCACACAATTTGTCATCTGAATGAAGAGAATTAAATGGAAGTTGTGTTACAACTTTAAAATTTGATAAGTTCAAATGGAATCATCATCATTTGTGACAACGAATGCGAATGAGCGCTTAAATGGATAGAAAAACAGGCCATAATGAAAAAATAGACTGATAATAATAACAGCACCGGAATACGGGAAAAAAAGTCGTCATCACGCCTCTTCAATACATCAATTTCATATGCAGTGTCTTTCTTTTCACTTCAATTCGATGCGTCAGTTACACATGTTACCCTTTTTTCACATTTTACACCCGAGTGTACATCGTTCAATGCTTTTTCGCTTACATTTTTCCGTTGTTTTTCGACTATGAAATCGGATACTGTGCTGTGCGTGCGAGCGAATGTGTGTGCGTGTGCATTTGAGAGCGAGCGTCAAAAATTGTTCTGCTCTGTCGCTGGCACTTCTTGTGTGAATAATTATCCATGTATAAGAAGAAGGAGTGATTTTTAAAACCGGTAATCTATCATTCATATTTCAGCATGCACATAGTTAGCGAACGGCTCGAACACGACATGCCGACGACACACAGGGATCTATCTATTTTTGTTGTAGCCAAAATGTCGCATTTCTCCACATTCACAACCGTATGCAAATCTGGTTAACAACGAAATAAAAAGGCAACACGAAACACGGAACAAAATTAAAATCGGATTATTTGTAAGAGTGAGGACACACACATTTATTTGCACTGCTCTGACTGACTGGGTCAGTGTCGTTGTTGTCGTCGGCTGGCACGTACAGACATGCTATTCTTCCTGTACACATCATACACTCTCTGCTCTGATGATCTGCCTCTTTCACTCTTCGACAAAAAATGGAAAAGCGTTTATAATTTACATTTTATATTACTAAATTATTAAAACGATTTGAAAATCCTTTTTAATTACGACGACGCTGTTTTTCGGGTTTGTTCCCTATTGTTCAGCGGATGAGTGGAGTGTTACAGCGATAACGGCGAATGGCACCGAATGAATGAAGGGTGCAAGCATTCGTGTACGTTTGGAATATTATTTATTAATTGCTCATTTGCCGATTGCCGAAATGCATATCAAATCCAATTGATGGATTAAAGAGAGACTGACAAAATGGATTGGCGATGGTACACCAAACTGTTTTCAATAGGTTTTCTTGCGCCACATTTCAAACAGTTTTCGGTGTCAAGGCGACAGTTGCTATTCAAGTCAATTCGGAAAGCCGAAAACTTGCAAATCTTCGGCTAAATCATTTAGCCTTATAATGTACATTTGCTCACCAATTGTACACTTTCAAAAAATGAAAAAACAACACACGATGAGTAATTGATTTCCTATTGTTACGTCGGGAAATTGGTTGATGAATCCAACCTCCGAGGGTTGGCCAATTTGAGATCGTTTGTGCAATGCCACGATACAATTAATATACACGCCAAGGAATTTCGATTTTATTTGCATGATTTTACATCATTAACAATTGTTTAAGAACACCGATGAAAATGTTCAAGTTCAAAAAAAGCAAATTAAATTCGCGTAACGCATGCGATGAATGGTTCAAATGATTATAATGGATCGGGCGAAATGAAAATGCCTGGAACAGCAGCTACTTCCAGTCATTCCGAACTAATGCCCAAAAAAAAGGAATGCGCACAATTTTTGCACGGTGGTGAAAAAAAATGGAACCGAAAAAAAATGCCGAAATGCTGTCACACATACTGGCAAAATGGGAATATGTGCATAGATTTGCATTTGGTAAGGATTACCAATTTGCATGAACAACGATAATCAATCATATTCGCTTAATCTATAGACACAGAAGCTAACGTCTTTTGGATGTTAACGACTTTTTTGTTATGTTTTTCCATCGATTTTGCGCCTAATCAGTTGTCAATCTGCACTTTATGTTCTACAGAATATTTGCACGAGCGATTGAACTCTTTTGTGTCCGTGTTTCTTTTCCATACATAATTTCTATTGTCAAATATAAATTATTACATTTTTTTTTTACATTTTCTTCTATTCTTGTATTTGATGAATGAAAACAAAAACTGCCGAAAAATTCAGACGAAGAAGAAAGGCGAATGAAAATAAACGAGCTTTAAATTACGGGGGAAAAATTGTATGTAGCGTCGTGTCGAAAATAAAACCCAACCGAAAAGAAAAGAATCAATTTTCGTATTTTTTGTGGAAAACATCAAAATTGTTGCGTGAATTATTGAAATAAACAGACGCGCTGGAACCGAGAAAGAGACGAATCGACAATTTATTGCCATGCACAGAGAAAAAGAGACTTATTACTTAAGAAAACATTTAAGTAACGAAACGAGAACAAAACATAAATAATTACGGCACATACAAGCCCGAGACCGAGCCAGAGCCAGTGTTGAACATAAATCATTTTTATTTTCGCGCGTTCGCGTTGAGATATTGGGACGTTCGGCGGACGCCGCTGATATATGTAAATATGAATATGGTGGCTTGCCACAGGGTTCAATAAGCGCGCCCGTCAATTCAATGCATGCGAATTCGGTGAATTCTCTATCCACGCCGTGTTTAGTCGATGTTCATTTCTATAAAAGAAGCACTCGCGCGGACTGTGAGTAGTTGTTCGAAATTTATGCTGCCGTTCATTTGCACTTCATGTGCTCTATTTGGGAGCTACATTGGAAGGTGAATAGAATTAAACGAGTGTAAGACTACGAAATAAATTTGATATATGCTTTTCTCGTACATGCGCTGAACACATGTAATGCTTAAAGGGCCTTGTGTACAAAAATCGTCGCCGCAAATGCAGAAGCGGCTGGAATATTATGACAAGTTTGGGCATTGTTCGGAATAGCCAGTGCTGAAAACGTCTGACAAACAATATAACAAAACTTTTAATTGAATATTCACGTTCGCCGCCACATCTTCACCTTCCCGCAGTTTCAATTGAAACGGGCCCGAAATTCAAACGTACACAAACAATGTACAGCACATGCAAATAAATGCAGTAAATTAATATCTTTCAACACCTTCAAAAAATATGATTGTATGGTGCATAAATTTGAACATTGTTGACTGCGGCCCAATACACTTCCGGGACACAATTGAAAGCAGAACGAACATTGAAAAAGGAACTGACTATTCTCAAAGTCGCTCGCACATTTCTGCATTATAGAAAGGAAATTGGCTCGAGCGATATCAGCGAAACAATAATAAGAAATCTTTTACAAGAACGAAATGATTGTACTTGAATGATTAAATGGTGTCTGGGTCAAAGTATATTTGCCGTCGAAAATAACGACTGAAAATGGAAAATGTAACATTCAATTGATAGAAATGGATTGTCAGTAACGATACTGAATAAAAACACACACACAAACGATCATGTCGAATTGGACGATAGCTGCGAGCTCAAGACATCAAAATAATCATAAAAGAATCGGTTTCCTTCAAGGAGCAATAAATCAATGTGAATTGCTCGCGTTTCGTTAGCAAATGTAGATAAAAATCGTTCAGCACACAGCACAATGACATTGCGTCGAAATTATTGAATTTGGTTGATGACAAAATAAGTTAGGTAAAAATCATCTCTCACTGCGGATGATTGCATTTTGTGTGTGTGTGTGTGTGTTGTTCTATCACAATCCAAAGAGATAAGGAGGACCCATAGCATAAGAAACCAATTGGTCGTTTGGAACAAATCGCGTTTCGGAATCAATGAATGTTAGATTTATGTATCACAAAGCGATTCGAAGCCATCCATGGATTAAACCAAAGAACGGATTTTTAGGATTAAATTTTATTTTAATCAGTCTGCGACACAACGTCTCTTTTTGATGCATGCCTCCCTTCTTTTACCCGCCATTCGCTCTCCGTCTCGCTTGTTTCAAACTGACGATTCAATTTTATTTAGTCGAATTAAACTTAAGATGGAAGTAAAAAAGAGACAAATCAATGCTTAAACCAGCGGGAAAATGAAATAATCAATGTCGGCACCCCGATTGATTTCAACTCGACTTTCAAGCATATTTGTTCTCCTCGATTGAGCATTTACTTGTTTGCGGTTTAGAAGAAAATCCCGGTGTAAGCATAAGATTCGATGGGATTGGAGGAAAAGTATGTAAAACAGTGAAATAGAAACGTTGTATTTATTTTGGCCATAAATCATCGATTGACGAAGATGAAATAAAGATCCAAACAATTCATAAATTTTGTTCGATTTCGACGACCAAATAAATGTCAAAGGGAAATCTAACGAATTGTGTTAAACATTATCATGCTTTCGTTGTTTTTTGTCACTGCACCGACTCGTTTCCAGATTAATAATGATTTTAGGAAAAATCAAAGGGGAAAATAAAGAGAAAAAAAATCCAAAGAAAAATCAAACGGTGCGCGCGCGCAGCCGCGGACGCACAAAGGAAACGAGAAGAGAAAAGAGCGCCGAACTCAAATTAAAGCAGATAAACATTACAATGCCAATGGTATTATTGTTGTTAGTTGGGAACATGTAAACTAGATAACCTTTGAGGTTCATTCGCAGATGAAATGAAGGAATATAGAAAAAGCCCATACACACTTCATTCGTTATGTGTGTTTTGTTGTTGTTTGGTTGACGTTCAACTACGTGTACGACTCAAACATTCGAATATATTAGAAATTTATCAATTTCTTGCGGTGTTTCTTTTTCCCCTTTCGACTCCCTTTCTCTCTCACACTCTGTTGCTCTTTCACTCACTCTGGCACTCAAAAAATATTCGACGCGGCATTTGGCCGAGGCATTCGGGAAATTTTTGTGTTTATGTTTGTGTCGGCATTTCTCTTTGTTTTATGTTGACATTGAATTTGTTAGAGGAGTTAATTTATTGATTATTCATATATTTTTTTTTTACATAGTTTATGTTCAAACGGCACTTTCACCGACGCTCTTCCTGCTCAGATTTATTTTCGACAAGACAGACAAAAAACACTCAGTGTCATCACGAATGGGCGCTTACAAAATATTTTCATCGATTTGGAAATTGCTTCGCAATGCTTCGTGTGTGCAAAAAACTGTCTACGCGATCATCATCATCAATGGAACGTATCATTCATTTAAGTGATCAGTTTACATAAATAAGTAATTGATAAAAGTAGAACTGAGTGGTCCTTCACAAATCACAAAATATTTTGGGAGTTCATCGATTCAATCGGTGTGCGAGAGAGATAGAGATTGAGAGAGAGAAGGATGAGCAAAAGATTCTTCCTCTGAATTGATGGAAAGGAAAATGAAATACAATAAAACGATAATTAATTAATGGTTGATGCTGCATTCCTTTCCACTGTACTTCAGTAACATAGGGTTAACGTCGGGTACAAGATTTGCCCATTAAAATCATTTGCGTATCTTCGGTTCCGATCTGATAAATCGATGTATCGAATAAAAACGAAAAAAAACCACACGCGCGGGTGCGCGCAAGGAGAAGAAACTCGATTGCATGCGGTAAATGTTTGCCTATCACACAAATACATCGCAGCTAAAATGAATGAGCTACCCTGAGTGTTGTGCGGCTGATTCACTTTGGTCTCTGTTGACCGTGTATCGTGTCGAATTTGATGGTCCAGAGGGAAAGGCGGAGTGCAGTTGAAGGAATCGATAATGTTACACGAATATTTTTTGAAAGCTTTGAACCAACGCTGAAAATGATCCTTAGACAAGCTCGCGCTCTCTTCATCGGCCACTTTCCATGCTACCACCGTCACTTTTGCTGTCGTCATTTGCAAATGAACCAACACATCACAATCCATCGAAAGCCAATCGCTTGAAATCGAACATCCATGTCCATGCTCCTTGCACCTCACATCACTTGCACCGTCCTGCATGAACCAATTCTCTCTCTCGATTCTCATCTTCTCAAATTTATTTCAACTCTGATTCAATTAGTCGGACATTTCATTCATATGACCACAAAAACATACACTCAAATATTTATGTGCTATCGATAGATATAAATAAGGATTCTGTGATGCGTTCGAATGCAGAAAAATCTGATATAATTAAATTGGATCTAATTCGAGAATGCGATTGTCTACGACTATTTTTTTCCATTCGCATCAATGCTTTTATCGGATCAGACAATATCATCAGGTAAATTTCACGAGTTTGTGTTATTGATACCGAACAACTTAGAAATACTCAGGGCGATCCGATTAGGATTTCGGTTGCATTTTCGAGAACGACAAATATTCCTTTCAAGAATTTATCAGTGTATCTTTTTTCTGAATAGCTGAAATATGAAGACATTAAAAGCAACAGGTAGTGCTTAGTGTGTGTTGATCATAAATTTTCAACATATATTTTTGGTTGGAGAACACAAAAAACCGGCCTCAACTCAAATCCACTTATAGTTTCAACATGATGATATTTTACTGCATACGTCTTTTGTTCTCAGGTGGATTTTGAGACGATAAAAAATCGACAGACTTACAAGTAAACGATAATTACTTGGCAAATGTCGAAGTATTGCCTGAAAATTTAACCAACGGTAACGATGCTCCAACGTGCATTCACAAAATGAACATGTTTTTAGTAGAACAAATGAGATATTAGCTTATTACCAGTTGATTTCATAAGCAATTTGATTGGTTTGAAATTGAGCCGTTCGAGTTGGCCAAATGCACAAGACCAAAGATACTCGTTTTGCGGCTCCCTGTGCACTTTTTTCGATAGAGCGTGTGTGTGAAAGCATTTTTTTGTTTTTGGTGTTATTCCCGTGTATACATCATGCATTCATTCATATATGTCGTAGAATGTGAGTGTTTGTTTTTTTTTTTCTGTTGTGTTTCTCATCGAATGAATTAGCATCCCGCTGTGCGTAAGGTGTTAAATGGAAATGAATTGCTGTTGTCCACTAAATTAAAATGAAAGGAAATTGTGTGATAGCGTTGTAGTAACACCATCATCAGCAATCATCACAGCAGCAGCAGCAGGAATGTAAATGAAATGTTTCTACTTCGGTACACCTTGAAAATGGAAAAGAAGGACAGAAAAAACACCGAGGAAAAAATAACGCGCATGCAGCCGATTGAAGTGAACACACATCAGCCACTCATGCATGTTTAGTATTCATATTTATACATAAACAAAGCACTAGGCTGTCTATTAATGCACAGCAGCAGCGCGACATTGGCTTGGGCTCTCTCATAACCCGGGACAAGATACTTTGTAAGCTCTCTCCCTCTCCCTCTCTCCCTCTCTCTGTCTGTCTCTCTGTCTTGCTCTCCCTCTGTTTATTTCGATATGAAATTGAAATTGATCTTTATCCTCTCAACGAAAACGGCTAACGGCTGCTTTGGCAAACGGCTTTTCATTGATGACATTTCGAAGAGCATCGCTTCTTTTTTCGCTGCTTTTGTTTTCAATATTCCAAGAAAATGAAACGTCAATCGGTATTTAAATGAACGAAGTCAACTCGACGCAAAAAGTGACAATTGTTCCAACATGTTGAGCTCAAGATGATTTTGACTAATCTCCAGTTTCCGGCTATAGATGGCTACTAACACACAAACCGTGCTCTTTTGCTCCGTCTATTCCATCACATGTTCATCAACAATAAAGTTATTCACACTATGAATATTAGCTTATGCTGAAACAAATTAATGCACCATACACAAAAATACGGATCAACCGAAGCCCGATTGGAATGCTGATCAAAAAAAAAAAAACATACAGCCGAAAATGTGATAAGCACTGGAGCTCGAAGAGAACCGAAACGAACAGCACAGACCAAAAAACACAAACGTACAAATGTAAAAATGTACAAATTTAATTTAAATTTATTCAAAAGAAAGAGCAGATGCGGTTCGATGTTCGAACAGCGTCGGTGTTTTTCTTTGATTAAAATCCAATTAAAACAAAAGCACTTTTGTCAAAGCCCATAAAACCGCTCCAAAAGTATTAAAATTCATTTACAATAAAAGATTTCAATTAATGACAATGTGAACATACAGAAAAAACTTGTCAAAAAAACATAGCTGAAAAACGGAAAATATCGAATGATAGAAAAAGTGGCCAGTGGCCCGCACTGACATTAAACGCACACACACACACACACACAAAACCAACAAAATTAAGATAAACGAATATGTGAAAATAAAAACTGCGGGATAAAAGCTTTTTCAAATTATTTATATCGTATAATTTACAAAGAAATATAACAAGTTATAAACAAGCAACGAACAAAATTCCAAATGGACGAACAATGAAAAAGAAAAAAAAAAAAAAGAAGAGAAGAGTTCCAATAAAACAAAGCACATGGCACGGCATACTAATGCCTAATTAATAAATAAAATGATTTGGCCTCTCGCTCTCGCTCTCGTAATCAGCAGTGTCGATAGAAGAAACAACGTGACACAAACAAAAATACGAACCATAAAAATCAATGAAGAGAAGAAGCTACAATATTATCATTACAATATAAGTTCTTAGTTTAAACGATAAATAAACAAGTTTAAAGGTTGTTAATTGATAATTTAAATTATAAATGCACAAGAGATTCGGCTGCTTCGTGTGTTTTCCATTTCGATTTGTCGCTGCTCTTTATATTTTTTCCTCTTCGGTCGAAAATGCGAGAGACTTTCATACGCATCAGCAAATAATCAGACAATTCATATTTATGTGTTTGGACAAATCGGACGGGAAAAAAGAGAACAAGCGGTTTCATTCAGATCAATCCGAGTGAGAAGCAAATGTCGGACATTTGTTTAATCTCCAAATAAATAAAATTGTGAATATTGATGTTTCGGCCATTGCTGGATGCGCACGACACCAATCCAGTATGCACAGATCAAAACGATCCACAAACGGCAAATTTGAATAAAAATACGAGTTTTAATCCGAAAATTCGACTTACATATCGAACCATTCATCTAATTTCTCTGTTTGCACCGGCCCCGAAACGAACGATTAAACCAGCCAGTTACTTCTTTATTATGGCTAACATCAATCTATCTGAATCTGTGCAAATGCGCTCTAATCAATTTAAATTGAGGTTGCAACTGTTGAACCACCGACCACATGGAATCAGCACACACACATTGAACGCATACTCAAAAAATTGGACATTCTTTGTATTGATTAGAATCCGATCGATGATTTTGTCAGTAGAATTTAAAATATATTGAAAAAAGCACCAGAAGCAAACTGTCCGAACTAATAAATAGGTTTAAGTTATAGCAACAAATCTGATATAAATTGATAGAAAGGGGCTGCCCACAAGGATCATCAGTGTCTGGATTTGCATCCCTATCAACCGCCGATTTAACTGAACCAAGAGGAGAGGTATTGGCGAAGAACAGATATGTACTTTTTAGACATTATTCATTGAAAGGACTTTCAACTATACCAAATTAATATCCACAAACTCCGCGCCAAAATGTTTAATTATTCGATTTTTCAAGTCCGAATGGCCAGCACCATCAAAGCAACAGTTACATGAATATCATGATTATTACCAATTCAATTTTGTTTTAAATAATCATGAATTGATTCAAATTTGAAATTAAAAAAAAAACAATCAATAAACATTAAGGTTGATTAGACCGACATAATTTAATACGATTTTCCTGAATTGTCTTTTATCAAACGACATAATTTGATGGAATAACACGAATACTGAGAACAATTTATGTATCAAATTTTATCAAATCATATGCATATTTCAACAAGAATATTACTGACTCGAAATACCATAAGCATCTTGTGATGAAGATTCGTTTCTTCAATCGGCATCACATTTCCACATTTTTGTTTGTGCAATAAAAATGCTTGATTGAATGGAATCGTTGTACTTTCGGATTATTAAAACAATTTGAATATATTTCAATAATGATTCGAAATATTTTTTTTATTTGAGGCAATTAAAGAGTCGAAATTCGTGCCGGAAAACTGCACTTTCAATTCAAAAGAACATTGTTCTGGTTGATTTAATCGAGTGACATGGGCAACTGTGTGTGCGTAATAATAAGCAAAAGCCATGCAATGTGATTCTTTCCAATCTTTTCTTATGTCTCCCTCATGATTGTATGTCGATGTGCGCTGAATTTAAAGGAGGTAGAATTTAAGGCACATAAATACGTTTGTATGTAATCGGCGCTCTCTCTCTCTCTATCCTGGTTTTTTTGTATTCATTCTCTCACCATTCAAAGAATGACTTCGAGGCGCCTATTTATATCTGTCATCACATTTTATGTCCTCTGTGTCGCTCCGAGCTCATCCATTCCATTCGTTCGCCTGTTTTTTTCGATAACCATTGATTTTGTATTTGTTTGTATGGTTTGTTTACATGCAGCCACAAAAAAGAAGTGCTGCTCACATCATGGCGAAAATGTTCAATTGTTTTCACTCGTTACAATATTGACATCGATTTTTTTATTCTTCGCCAGCCGATTCGATCTTGACTATTGATACACGTTTTATTTTCAGAAGCATGCTTTCTGTATTACGTGAATGGCTCGTTAATTCGATCGAGTCGAAAAATTCCATGATTTTCGAATTTGATTTGGTCTGTGTGACGCCTTCTCACAATGTCTGCCTATCTGCATTCAATTTGAACATCAACTCGAAACTCCGAACTACTCGGAAACATCTCCGTTCGCTGCCCGTGAACAGGAATCGGCGATAAAACTGCACCAAAAAATGCTGTTTAAGCTTATATTTATGCATTTCCCTTATGAAATTACGCCATTTCATTATCATGCTTCTATTTAAATATCTATATTCTGTCGTTTCATGAACGGTGAACCTTTCACATATCGACTATTTCGTGAATGGTTCGGTTCGGGGTGTAAAAGTCATTAAGCACTTTGAGATGAAGTTCTGAGACCTCCAACCGTGAGTTGATAACACGACCTTCAACATGTGCAATGCAATCGAATCGATGTTGGATCCAATGGCTTTTCCTCGTTTTCGATTGTGTTTCGGGTTGAGTTTCGGGGGTTGCGAGTTTACATTGTCACTGCAAATTGATCATGTTTTTCGCCCTTTCCAAACCAATTCGCTTCTATTCCGTCACAAAATATGCACGTTTCGTCTTTGCTGCGCTCACATATAAGATGTGGGTTTTCGTCTATTTCCAAACACAAAGCCTAAGTAAACTTTTTTTTCTCTTCTTTTTTCAGTTACTTTTTTTCTTATTTGTTCAATGCTTGGGGTATCAATTTGTGTCAAATGTATATCCCAACAGAATAACTGAACAATGAATAGAAAAGAACCGGATGTTTCATGTTTCGCTGCATAAAGTGGCCGAGTATTGAGATGATTTTTTTTGGCTTTTTCCATTCGAATACCCATAATATTGTGTTGTATTTATTTTACAAAATACTTAACGCCATTGCCCTCTTCAGGTCGCCCCATTCGTTTATTGTTTATTTGTTTCAAGTAAAAAGTAATTTAATCCGTTCCACGTTCTGAATTCAGACGGATTTCATTCCGAATACAAAATAGTCCAACTAATTTTGGCATCATATCAAAATCTGACAATTCTTTTTTTTTCAAAAATTAAAGTTTTCATATTTTTTGTTTTTGGTTTTATCCATATGAAAAGTTTGCATCGAAATTTCAAATTAATTTGCCCAAAACTTTCGATCAATTCAATTAGAGAATGTTAAAACTTTGATGAGTTGTTTGCTGCAATTTCGGAAAACTCCATACAATTGGATGTTATGCATTTTATTAAACGCTGAATGAAATCAAAAGACATTCCCCAGATCAAAATCTGCAATGTCATCATCCTTCGGTATAATTGGAGGTGTTTGGCGTAAAACTTTGTGATTATGGCTTCAAATAAAATCGCTCCATGTATTTGCTTGTTCTCTCCCTCTCTTTCTCATTCTCTATGTTTTTCTTTGGCATTAAAGTATATTTCGTTGAGAGAAAAGACACATCGAAAAAGAGATGAAAAATGATAGCGATGATGATGGTGATATCGGCGATGTTATATGGGCGATTCGACAAAAATCATGCTAAAGGCGTGGCTGATTTTTTGTTGTGTGTTTTATACATATTCTCTCATCGTTAGCCAACACAAGTTTTCGTATGTTCTTTCTGAATATTACATTTTTCAGCTAAAATGTTTAATATTTATTTTATCGCTTAACAATACTGTATCGTGCCCACACAACACCGATCCTGTCGTTGTCATCGACAGCGGTGGCTGCGAGGAATATACTCGGCATTTTACTCCATTTGTTGGCGCTTTGGCTGCTTCGTGCTTTCCGTGATGTGATTGTATTGGAAGCGACAAGTACCAGCTCGCAATTATATAATTCCCGATAATTAGAAGTACATATTGTGTATGAGTGCTGCGAAAAGCGGAGAATATGACATACACAGAGCCGAGGGAGATATTCTATCGCTGTTTCGATATTCATAGGATATATTGCCCGGGAACATGTGTTTTCATACGATTTATGTACTCAGAATGCGTAAGAAGCAAGCCGCCACTCAATCACTCACACACACACACACACACACACACACACACACACACACACACACACACACACATGCACACGAGAGAGCGAATACAAGCGCAAAGAGCAGCACACAAATCCAAGCGTAGTAAACAATAATGGCAAAAACAATATTGACTGTAAATAGACCAAAATAGTATCCAACAGTCGGATTATCAAACGAGCAAAATAACGACGATGACAGTGTCAGTGACAGCGCACTGACACCATCCATTCGAAATTCGTACGCGAATGCGCTGCATGCCATATATTTTGAATCGAACACACTTTTCTACGAATGCAGAACCCAAAAGCAGCGGCCCAAGCAGCAATCGTCTACTTACTTAGAACGAGAGTAAGCACATAGATACTGCTGTGCCTCTCTCTCATTCTGCTTGGCTAATATGTGTGCATATGTTTGTGTGTGTGTGTGAACGAGCGATTGTATAAAATGTTAATGGGAAAATATTGATCCATTGCGAGAGAGAGAGAGAGAGAGAGAGTGAGTTGTATGAGCGTGTCGTTTATTCTTTCGTTCGCTCGTTCATTCTGTTGATGGAATGAAGCTGGAAAATTGATGTTTTTTTTTGTTGTGCACCGTGTATGTTATGTTTTATTCTTGTGGCGGTCGGCATATTCTGTAGTGTTCGATTCTGTTTTATGTTCCACTTCGTGAAGTGGCATTACTCTCTTACGTCGATTTCAGGTCCGCCTTTTTTCTACGCGCTTTACTTCTCTCGTTTCGAACGATATTGTTTGTACACACAACGATGAAACGCTCAAACAGCGACTACATTTTTATTCATTCATTCAGTTGTCGCATTGCCGAAGCGAAACCAATAACTTGTACATGAGAGATTGGCTGTGTTTGGGATCTCGTGTGGCGGTGGCGGCGGCAGCAGCGGTGGAACTGGGCTATTTAGTTGGTGCGAGAGAGAGAGAGAGAGAGAGATCAGATGCCTTTGGTCGGGAAAAAAGTGGGGAAAATAAAATTTGTATGGTATTCTTTTATTAAAAGGAAGGAGTACACGGTCGTTAGTTGCTGGAAATAAATGGAAACATTGTTGTGTGTCGTTATACATACAATATAAGGTAATCTCAGATGCCCAGCCAAGAAAATTGTAATACAAACGAAAGCAGCCGAGCACCATTTCGTTGGGGCTACACACACGATTTCTCTCTCTTTCTCTCTCTCTTCCAATCGATGCAACTTCTTTTTCGCGTTTGTTTGCACAGAGCACACAGATCAAATGAAATACGCGATATGTACAAACTTTTTCATTTCCTTGTTCTTGTGTGCATTTGAAGAGGAAATAAATGCACCCACCATTAAATCGCTCCAAAATCGTCATCTAAATAAACATGGACATCATTCATTCCAAATTACCTACTAAATTCATGATGAACAAGTCGAAAGCCTGAAATGTTCACACTCAAATGTAGGAGTGAGAAAAACGATCTTCTGTAAATTTGATTGTGATTTGATTTCTAGCAAAGCCATTAGTTTGAAACACCGATTTCGATTTGTCAGCGTTTAAAAACCGCAAATATTTTATAACATTCATTAGCTCGTAGTTCATTTGGATCAACTCAATTTTCTCCAAACGAAAAACACATTTGCACGAAATTGGAATGAAAAATGTGTGTATTTTCACTCAAAAGTGGATTGATGCCGCACAAAAATGGCAAAATGACTGGATTTGTTTGTTCTGTTGTGTTGTTACACAAATGCAATTGGTGAATTCAATGGAATTTCGGAGGAAATGGAGAGCCATAAAGTTGTGCTGAATCGTATTTTGCGTACGTCATGCGGTTTTTTGAGACTATTTGGAGTCAATCCGTTGTTGCGCCGAATGTAGCCGCATTGTCATTGAATCTTATTAGACCGTACATACATTGACATGATAGAATCAAATAAGAACACGCATTAAAACAACAACAGCAGCAATATCTCATCGTTATCGTCGTCGTCGTATGTGCACTTTTGTTTGAAAACATCCATGCGCAACACAAACGCAAACACACACACAGAGACACCATTTCCGAAACCGTGCCAAAGAAAACCGAGAGAACGATGGAAACACGAACAACGAGAAAAGATTGTAAGAAACATTGTAAACGGTGAAAAGGCCGCGTTCGTTTCGCTCAGCCGTAGCTGTGCAAATGCGACGAACGAATTTGAATTGGTGTGCGTGTTGCGTGTGTTTTGTGTAATGTGCCGTTGGTTCGTTCGTTCGTTCGCTCGCTTGTTGGTTTTTTGTCAGTTTCCGCACAAGAATCGAGAGACATTCGTATGTTTGCGTGAACATTTGTTGTATTGTAGTGCAAGTCTATTCATCGAAAGAAAAGGAGGTGTCAACTGTTATCCTCCTATTTGTGTGAACAAGCCGACCACCGTACGTAATAGCAACGTACGTGTCGAATTGAATGGTTCGTATCGTTTTTTGCTGTTAAAACTTATAGGACGTTTATGCAGAACGATCGTCTTCATCGTCGGCGTCAATATGCAGAATATAAAAAGGAGTACACTATTAGAACATGAAAAAGTTCCGGTGGATCGGTGAGCGGGGGCCCTAATTGCTCATACGATTTTCCCAAACATTCAATTCGAGATATTCGCTTGTATGTTTTATTTGTACATTTTTGGAGTTTCTTCATCTGCAATGCACCGCAATACATGTTCGAATCATATTTTCGAGCTCTTACGTTTCTTCTTTTTCGCCGTTGCTGTATTTTGCTTGTTTCACAATTCTTCTTCTTCGGCCGCTGTTGTCGTCGTAATCTTTTTTTTTCATTCTCGATTTCTTTGTACGTTTCGGTTTCGCTGTGTGTTGCAAGTTTGCTTGCGCGAGCAATGGAAACGAGCGAGATCGATAAATCGCGAAGCAAAATTATTCATGCGATGCTGTTTATGTTGTAAAAACATTGTTGGTTGTGGTGCTCGCCATGCAATTCAATTACCAAAGCGCACACAACGCCGATGCCGAAATCGTGACGTGCATTGTTCGGTATATCGGCTCCGAACTGTATATTCATTCGCTCGCTCGTTCGCTGTCGCTCTCGCTCTCATGCATGGTCCTTTCCCACTGTATTCAATATCAATTTATTGAGAGTATGTGTGCGTATTGTTCGCTGCTGCTGCTGCTGTTCGTGTGGCTCGTTTTCGCGTTTTGATTGAATTCATGTGTTTTTAGTGTTAACGTTGTCGTCGTCGTAGTCTGCGGTGTATGCTGTGTGTGTCTCGTGTGTTTTCAAGTTTGTGGCAATTATCTACCAGGTGACATACAACGTAAAGCAGTAAAGCTTTGGCTACTGTGCCGCAACTTGTGCTTCGCTTCCTATTCGTTTCGAATTGAATTTCTCGTTTTGTCGGATTTCTTCATAATCCAACGAATTAAATGTGTTTCTCGTGCGAGTGACATTCATACAATTGTTCGATTGAACTGCACGTCGATTAATAATAATAATAATAATAAAAACGTATTAAGAAAACATCAAATTCAATAGAAATGTTTTAACATGAAGTTTTACCGAGCTCATTGAGATAACTTCCAAATTGAACTGCTTCGAATGCGAAAACTTTTTGACATGCAAAAATCGATGCAAATGAACAAACAATTTCGATGCATTTTTTCCAAATAATCGGACAAATTAAAATATTTTGTGTTCATTCAATGCGTGCGAAAACAATCTTGATTTCTTAAGTTTGAATGGTGAACGAAACAAGAATATGCACTTATAAAGAGAAACGAAATTTATTCACGTGCTCACATGTTGATGTAGAAAAAATACAATAACAACAAACTCAGCGAGAGAGAGAAAAAAAACGAATTCAAATTGTTTTTGTTTCGATTTATATTGCACGTGTTTGCACATGGATTACGAAATTTTTGTTGAGCGACAAAAAAAGTAGGATTTTCTTATTGTTGTGACATAAAAAAAAGGACAGTGAAAAATCTGAGCCATTGATACGTCGATATAAATCAGTTATTGTGTTCACCAAATAGCACGCATTTTCCAGCGACAAGTATAAGAGTTGATGATTGAAACACTGAACAGAGATCGGCGATCGCTAATTGCCGGCGACAAAATCATGTCACATTTCCCATTTCGAGGATCTCCACCGCATTTAACTCAGGTATGCAAGCATATTTATTCACTCTCACAAATTGTTCGATATGGAAGAGAAACTGTTTGATGACATTGAATGTTTGAATTGGCTCAAAAGTAACTATATGATGCGGCGGAAATGCCATTTTCAACATAACAAATCAGTCAACAATTTTAATTAGATCCATAAGAATGTTCTGACTTGGGTCTTTATTTTATTTTGTCGTCGTATGCGCGAAGAAAAATTTGTTCCCAGGAAAAAAACAGAAAATCGAATTTGATTCGTGGAATTGGAAACACCAAAGGAAATACATGTGTGTGCACTGCGTATCGATGTAAGTGCTTTTTCTATTGAGAATTTCCGTTGACGATTTGTAAATGATGTTTGTTTTCTGGAAATCAATCTTCCTATGACGAAATCCTCTGGATATATCAATCAGCTGAAACAGATGAGCCACAGCATAAATGTGTGGTGTGATTTCTGCATCAAATAACGACTACACACAGTTCGGTATGTCAAACAAGTTGGGAATAAAACGTGTTTTGGCTAGTCTCTGACGGGAATTTTGAGGCGACAAAACTTCAACTCTTGCGGTTCACGTACATTACCGACGGCATTTATATAGCGCTTCGATTCACTGCTCGCATAGTGCTTTTACTCATACCGTATTCGTCTAGTCGAATTTGGATTGATTTCGATGGCTTTTTCTGAATCATAAAAATGTGCGAGAAAATTCGATTTGCGTAGGATAAAGTGTGCATTGTGTTTTTGTGCGAGAAATCAGATCGAGCAAATGATACGATTCAATGGACGAACAATTCAGGCACAAATTTTATTTTAAAAACAAATCATAAAAATGTGCCAAAGAATTTGTAAAACTTGTACCACTATCTGTTTGTTGTTTTTCCCTGTTTATCTCTTACAATTCTCATTTATTTTACCATTGTAATTCTCGCGGACACTTTTTCGAATTGTGTACCACCGCAACAAACGTGTGTAAATAAGCCAAATAGCCGAAATGTGCCGTTTCGCCCGATCAAACGATATAAACTTTGTTTAATTTTTTTTTGCGTCTCTGTTTTAAACAAATAACAAAGATGGCAAATGCTATGCAAACACAATTTACACTGATCGGACGCAATGACAAGAGAAATTATCGAATGTACGCGCCCAAATGATGTGTAGACAGTGTTTTTCTCCTGCGCGTTTTCATTTCATACAGTCCTATTGATAATTATTTGACTTCGTAACTATCTGCAGTCGCTGATGGCTACAATCAAACACAGCTGTTTCGTTTGGTTCGAGTGTAATTGCAATGACAACATGAACTAATGAAACAAGATATTATAAGCCTATCACTGATGCGTTGTTATTCACTATGAGAGAATGTAGCAGCGGCAACGATGTCAGCGACGACATCGACCGTTTTTCAACAAGAAATCACATTATTGAATCCGGGGATTGGCCAAGTTTCGCAACTTTCGAATCAAATCAACCAATTGGTATAAAAGGGTATTTTTTCCATTGCCTCGCTAATATCTGCGATCCTTCATTAAAGTCATCATTTAAATTAGTCATTCGCATTGAAGTGAACGAAAAATTCATTTGAAAAGTGTTTTGCCAATTGATTTTAATCAATCGTGATCGCTTGTATTTGCTTTAATTATGTTTGCATTGTGCGGCTACAGTTAATGAGTATTCTCATGATTGAGCGAGGGAGCGTTGGTTTTCGTGTTATTGGCACTTTTATTTTATACTTGTCGTTTTGGGTGCTGTAAAGACTCTCCTATATGTCAGCATTTTATGGATTTCACGTTGCTCGTTAATGAAATGTGATCAAGACGCACTGCGCTCGAACATCGAAACTCATGCACATACATTTTTTTTTCGGCTGTCGGATGGGCCATTTGCTCCAGAAACATTTGAGCTAAAATGATTCCCTTTTTTCGTGTGTGCGCGTTAGTAATCATAGGATTTTCTTTGTAAATATGCTAACAAAAGAAACATATCGCAAATCGCGGACCCATCAGAATCCATGCAAATTGAATTTGGCTACTGATTTTATGCAGTTCGACGTTTTCGTCAACTATCTTGTGATTAGCGTTCAAAGGAATTTGATGACGTTCGATACAGAGGAATTGGACGATAAATATTATTTAGTTCAGTCACTAAATCGCTTCTTCTCTTTTTTGTACGCCCGAAATAGGGAATACTGAGTAGCTCTATTGCCTCTTTCGCGACAGAATGCTGGTTTAATTTGTAAATTTCACGGCGGTAGGCGAATTATTCGGGTGCGCTTGCCACATAGCAAATGTTCAGATGTCGCATCGCCAGCGGATTGGCATGAGTAACAACCGCACGATGAAATCAAGAACATAAATTAACCGAAAAGAATTCGAGATTCAGAACGATCGGTCGGTGGTGAATCAATGAACGCAAACGAAATAGCCATTAGAGATATTAGAGAGCTAATTCAATAAATTATCTGTTTTAGGGCAAATGCGGCGGCAGCAATCCCAATGTTGAAATAACATTTTTGACGTGCAATTCACGTTGATTATACGCTTATTACTATTGTTTACCTGCAAAAGACAATTGGTTGATAAAAAAAACTCTGTCTCTCGTACATATTTTCTATCGTTTAGTTTTTTGTTGCTTTTTTTTTATTCTTATTTGATCCTCATTTTGAGCTAAAAGACAAAACATAAAATGAATTGAATGTGCAATAAAAACTAAAGCGATTTTATTTAGCAGTTTCCTTAGTCGTTTTTTGGCTTCCCTTCTTCCTTTGCGCGCACATTTGGCCTCGGTCACCCGGCAACATATAGTGCGCGCGCTCGCTCGCTCACTAACGAAAGATACTAAAAAAAAACTTTAAGACACAATCAAATAGGCCAAAGTTAAATGGCCATTGATATTTTGTGAGTGTGCGTACATTTTTCATGAATTATCTTAACACTGAAATCGACATCCGCCCAATAAATAAAATTATTTTATTTGTATTTTTATTTTTATTCATCGTTTCCACGCTCGTTTCGTTCGTTCATTCTGGAATTCGCTGTGTGTCGGCTTTCGCGAATGACTCGAGTTGGTGGAATAAACTGGCGGGATGTGAAATCGTCGTTCTTATTTTTTGTGTATTGCTGTGTAAAGTTTTTTCCCTGCTTCCTTCTTCTTCTTCTTAATCGCGAAAACAAAGAAATTCACAAAGGCACATAGTTAACAAGACACTAATAAGTGCAGAGGCTGTATTCGGTTCAGTTTGATATTTTTTTTATAATCTCGTTCTTTTCTTTTTGGCGAGTCCAAAGTGGGAGAATTAAGGATCAATAAAAACTATAAACAAACATTTTTCTGGCACTAGATATAACTGAATCAACGACCTGCCGAAACGAAAGATGACAGCAAAAACTGCATTAGGCACACCTTTTTGAAATATAAATAAAGCAAATGAGAATCAAAAACAAATAAGCGATCGCATAAATTTATCTCAATCACACCGTTAACAGGCATTTCAGTCTCGGCTAAATCAATTCGCCAATACAATCAATTCACAAAAATATCGGCAAAAAACGCACAATCAATTGTCAACTAACATGCACATTGACTTCATGCAAAATCAAGATCATAAAAACGAAAACGATGCAAGTTATCGATTGCACTCGATCACCGACCATTCCTCGTTTATTTGGACGGTTGACGATAACGAGGTGCACTTTATCGCGACAATATACAATGAAATAACAAGTTGTTAATTATAAATTGTTTATTTGAGCCACCACATTTTGAGATTTCTCATCGAGCAGCCAAAACTCAGTCGAAAAATGTGTCCTGTTCAAAATTAAAAATCATTAAAATACAATAGCATCGATTCTCTCAAACTGTTGATTCCAATATTTAATTTGAACAAAAGCAGTTATTACTTCATATGAATTCCCATTTGTTCTTCAAACTCATTAAAGTGTGAATTATATCCTTGAACTGAATTCGTTTGCTCCAGTAGCAAATGTAATAAATAAACACAATCGTAAAATAAAGTAAAATTCCACAATGATTTGAATCAACATGTTTTTTTATTATTATTTTTTTTTTTTTTTTAATTGATATTTGTATATTGTTTAATTCGAGCCGAGCCAACAAATACCATCTCTTATTACAAATGAAAATTGAGTTTTTGTTTAGATATTGTGAATTGAAAACAAGGAATAAACAGAAACCGATTGGAAGAGCGAGTGAGCAGGACAGAGGGTGCACAGTGTGAGTGCTCAAACTTTATTGTCTTGTCGATCAACAAAACTAATGTGTCCGCATTCGAATTTGTATTTTGAGAGTTCGAATGGCAGAAAAACAATAAGAATGTGAATTGTGAACCTCGGGATTGTTTGTTGTCATGACCGTCGATCACTGGCTTGCTGCATGCGCGCGCGCTGCAAATCGAAATAAGAAGGTAGTCGGAATATCGCAAACGAAACAAATAAATAAACAATCAAATTCACTTGGGCAGTTCATAACTTGTGATTGAGACAGATAGAAAGAGAGAGAGAGAGAGAGCAGATTTCAACAGCAAACTGCTAAACGATTTATGTGCATATTTTGCATATAGCACTGCAATAATCCCACATTGCAAACCATCATGATGCTCATTTCATAAAACAATCAGTTTTATTTGAGAACAAAACGTGAATGACAATCGCTTCTTCTTTCTCGCTCGCTCGCTCGCTCGCTCTCCCCAACCATGCATTCTTGCCATTTTAAAGTGCTAACGAAATCAGTACGTCACGCTTAAAGTTGTAGATAAAGCAATAATAATTACAAAACACCAATTCCACCTACTTGTTACTCGTCGAAGTTTGTCTTGTAGCTTGTGGTTCGGCCGCAGAACGCTGCGTGCAGTGGCATTAGTGAGAGACAGAGCGAACACATTTTGCATTCATACCAAAACAAATTTTCTTGTACGCAATTCCATGAAACCAGATTTGTGACTCACAAATTGTGAGACAGCTAAATGCCTTGTGTGTGCATTTGCACATCTCATCGTCACGGTAGATCACAGCCAAGAGTTGCCGATTTAAATATGAGAGAAAGAGAGAAAAAGAGAAAACAAGAGTCTGTGTGTATGTGTGTGTTGAATTCCAGGCAAGGCAATATTTTCAAAGAGCACAATTTTAACACCCATACACATGACACACAAATCCAAGTTCCGGCGACACAAAACATCAAAAACGCAGAACACTTCAGCACTCTATCTCTCATGACCGATGGTGCGGGAGCACAGAACGGGCATCTGACTGATTGCTTGCGGGAAGAGTGAGAGAGAAAAGGAGCAAAGGATAGAGAAATAGACGTTGGAGGAACACAAATACTTAAATTCGTTAAGTCGACGAGATCAGACAGCGCTTATACTTACAAACTGGATCTGGTTTTGAACTACTCGCATGATGTTTTTGCCCGATTGTTTTTGTTTTTCGGTTGTTCAAGTTATTATTAACGTGTTTCCGCAGATAGAACCAAGTATATTTTGATGGGATCCACTCATGGTGCCCGAATTGCTCGCTCTCTCTATCTCGCTCGCTCCGCTTGTTGATGTGTTTCATTGTGATGCAGATACATCATGCATATTTGCTGGTTAGTGATGCTGCTGCTGCTGCTACTCAACTATTTGCCATTTAAGTCGATATGATTTTGGTGTTGTTTGGGTATGTTTTGGCTTTTGTAATACCATTCGATGTTTGTTTAGAACTACTAGTTATTCGGGCTGCTCGTCGAACTGAATGAAATGAATGAATGCTAGAGAGGAAGAGAGTGGCATCGTATTCTGTGCATGTCTCTCCCATCCCATGAAGGCCGATTCGAGCGCATGCAAAATTGCGTTGAAAGCGGTGGAAGCTTTTGTCGATTACGTTTTGCATAACATTTATAGCTAACCACTGTTTCAAAATAGCATTTTATGTACAATATAACGTCTAGGTGTATCACACATCACAACCCATCGAATGAGAAACACACGATGTGACTGAGTGAGAGCGAGCGAAAACAGCGGACACTTCTTCTGCACAATGGTAGCAAACGGCAACAGCAACTGCAATGCCAGTCACAATACCAGATATAAATGATATAAAATATTTTATCATGTCTAACATGATGATAAAATTTTATACATACATTTTGTGTGCATCGTGCTTGTGCCCGTGCCTGTGTCCGCATCCGCGCGCTCACCTCACACACTTCTCCTTCCAGCCGACGATACCATTAAAATGTAAGCGGTTCGCACTCTGAATTGTTGCCGAGATCGAGCGAAAAGAGCACATTATTATTGTAGTTGTATTTTCAGACATTTGGATTTTCAAGCAAAGTGTTGAGAATTTGAAATTGTTGACGCGCGAGTGAATGAGCGAGAAATGTGTTGCGTTGAAAGAATGAGTCTCGCCTTTTGCTGACTTTATCTAATGTCTCAAACCACTCAACCGATCTGCTTTTCACATTTCATCTCTCGTTTTTTTCTTCTTCAAAGATGCATTCATGCTAAAATTGCACGCGAAAATTGCTAAATATGTTTTGAACAAATCATTTTCTCATTTTACCTCGATATAAAAAGAGTATTCGTACCTATCATTGGGTTTGTATTTTGTATGTTGACAATGCGTTGGCTATCTTCGTCAGTCGCACAATATTGTCATTAGTGTGTTTTGTCTTTATTGCTTTTGTTATTGCCGCAACCATAATCGCTTACAATTTTATGCGTATTATTTGTTATTTGTCTCCTGTTTTTGCACTTATCAAAACCAATACATAATTTGTGCATGTCAACAACGGTATTTATGTGAATGTTTGCGCACGGTTTGTGCGATACGATGCTTTATGTATGCGCTCACTCGCTCGTTCCATCGAGTGTGCAGATGGTCTTGAATAGAGAGAGAGAGAGAGAGAGAGAGAGAGAGAGAGCATCATCAGTATACAACGTAATCAGCCAGCCCGTTCCTCTAAAGCTCATGAATAAAAGTCTTATCTTAAAGGGTATAAATGGTGTAAAACTATTTAAAGTAATTGTCAACTTTAGCTGCTAAAATAAAGCATAATATGCGGGGGAGGAAGGGAGCGGGAGGGGGAAAGAGAAAATTATCAGACAAGCGACTCATATCATAATAAACTGGCACTCTGGAATGAGACTGAATGAGAGATGAACATGTAAGATTCGTTATAAATTTCAAGCGTATTGAATCGACTTGAATTCCAACAAAGCTCTTTCCATTCATTTCAATTGTGCAAACCGTAAAATATTCTTGTAGATTTTTGTTGGCAAGATAAAAAAAAGAGAGTGAGAGAGAGAAGGAGAGAGAAAGAGAGAGAAAGAGAGAGAAAGAATTACCATATGAATGAATGGAACGCTCTGGGGTCATGTTTCGAATGGACGACACTGTCATGGTTCCAGCCCATGTTCGAGAGATAGAAGAATGATTGCATTCAAACGAACAAAGCAATTCAAATGATGGAAAGATTTCGATTAATTGGTTTTCTTTGACTTTATTTCTGCTTTTTCGCCTCGAATTGATTTCAGGTTTTTTTACCCGAGCCAACGTGTTCTTATATCGAAAATTACACGTAATCTGCTTCTTTTTGCACTAGCACAGATACAACACATGAACAACACAAAAACGATATCGGTTTTTTTCTTTGGCTCAACCATCCAAACGCTATGTTATTTCATCTCAGTTTTGGCTCTCCAAGAAATACTTGATATGACAACGGAACAATTTGGTTGCGGTTTTGCACACACTGCCGCGCCACGCCGTTCACATCAGCCAATGACACGAATGTATTTCCCGATAAATATGCGAAAACTAAAAGTCGTGAATTACATTTATGATCTAAAAATGGTAAATTGATTGCAAAACAATTTGTGAAAATGGCACGAGTTCAGCACTGAGCTGCAAGTTTTGGAAAATAATCGCGCACTATAATGTGACCGCTTGTGTGTGAGTGTGAGAAGCAGAATGTGAAGATTTAAAACATTTAAAGGTTACTTGTCGTTCGCATTATATTGTCCTTAATTGCAATTAATTGCTTTATTTCAAATTTTTCGCATAAAATTGGCTGTGCAATGAATAATACAACAGTTTACACACATTCTTGCCAGCTGTTGAAAGTACGGCAGTGCACGAGCGCAGCGCGGCATAGTGTCACCGCTATTTTGTATTGAAATAACGAAAATGTGATGCCTATTTACCCGATGAGGTGCTTTTCACTCTCGCCATGCATATTCAACAGATATAACAAATATCAAAATCTCAAAGTAGATTAATCAGTTGAACGTGTGAAATATTATCGCCGCTGCACACATATACATAATGTGCTGCTGCTGCTGGCGGTAATTTTTTCTTTCTCACCCAATTGAAATGTTATCGTTTGGCGGTGAGCGCGTGTATGACCACCGCGTCTATCTCGCATTTGCAGAACAAGCATCGGATACATATATTGTGCCCGAAAAAAGAAATGCAAATGATGAATGCGCCTATGCGAAAGTCAATTAAAATGATTTAGTTTAATTATCGAGTAATAGAATAACCATTACCACACATTGGTACAGCATTTAACACGTAATTACGTGGTTATTTTATCTAGATCGTTGTGAAAACATGTTAGCTGTTCCGGCTGTTTCATTTATTTATCAAACGCATACCATAGCCAAAACGATTTATTGACACTGATATCTATATGTTTTTAATGAAATTTTAACGCTTTTATGAGCCGACTTTAATGATTTTCTCCGTAAATGTATTTTAATTAATGGCGATTTGCGGGAGCGCATGCAAACAAAAGCAACAACGGCCAAAAAAAGCGTACCGATACACATTATAATTTTTCGGAAAAGGGACTTAAAGATAACCGCTTAAAACTTGCGTAAACAATGGAAATCGAAATAAATTGAAAATGATGATTCATTCGTTGAAGTAGTTGTATATTTCATCAAACAACCAAACAAATCAAAGTGAGTTTACTTGTGGCACGCTGATCGGATCGCCGACACATTCTCTAAAAAAATAACAATAAATACAGTGAGAGAGGAATCATGACGAAAATCAAATGGAACTTTGAATTCCAACTACGAAACAATCATAATGAGTTGTACATACGCAGTTAAGTGGCGCATTTAAGCGGAATTTGTGTTCGATTGGAATTTCGTATTGTTTGCACTCATCCACTTGTTCGGGCTGATTGTTGATTTTATGCTCATTTTGCACGTATTAGCATTTTAATGTAATATTGTGCGGTATTCATGTGTGTGGCTTTTTGCGGAGACAAACAAAGAGTTCTGCCCGAAATGGGCGCAAAAAAAACACACAGCAATATGTATATATAATAAACCGCATGATATCAATATCATATGCAATGCACATATGATTGTTAGATCGCATATCGGCAGTATCAACAAAATTCACAAAAAAAAAAAACAAAAAAAACAACACAACATTGACAATGTAAAGAAACATTCTGCTGTTACGAAGCAACTGAAACAATGATTTGGTTTTTTTTGTGTGATGCAAATTCGATATCGATGTGTTGTCAAAAAAGAACTGACCATGCCTGCAGCACGGTTGTCGTGTTGCGATCATACCCGTTAGCTTCGTATTTTTCATCTGTTTTGTCATTTTTCGGCTAATTGAAAATTTCATGTTAATTGTATTGCGCACAATCAACATTAATATGCGGTGCTCGCGAACGGATACATTTTTTCCTTCGTTGCCCAAATCGAGGCGCATCGCAGCACACTTTGAAATGTTCAAATATGCGGCTCAGATCGCATCAGCCATTCAAATTTTGTTTTATTATATTTTATTAATGTTTACCTGGGCCCACCAACGAAGCACCACCGTTTCTCTCTCTCTCTCTCTCTCTCTCTCTCTCTCTCTCTGTCAACACATTCACCGATCACAATTCGATTGCATTCAACATTTTTTTCTCGACAACTGCAACAAAAACATCGCGCGCGATTTTATTCTGTCACTTCAAATAACACCCAGCCTGTTCTGGTGACTGCGAGCTCGGCGGTTCTAAATATTTCCCCGCAACATGAAACGTGGTCGTTTCTCGCCTTCGACATTTGAATCTTCAATGTAATAATAATTTTCCAATTCACGAAATAATCAGAGTCATCCGAAAAGAAACACGAGCAGCAGGAATACATGTCGGCAATGTTCAAATCCAAATAAGTTGATTGATAAAATATGCAAGTTACCTGAAGAATTTATTAAAGGAAAAGACAATGCTGCCATTGACACACAGACACACCGACACATCGAAAAAGAGCAGCAGCAGAGTGTTCGCTCAGAATGATTCAAAGTGCCTGAACAAATCCAGATATCTGAATTGAAAGACGCACAAATGTGTGTAATTGACAAATGGCCGATCAAAAATACATGGAGCAATCTTCTCGAAGAATGTCGCCGTCTCACTCACTTTCTTTGCATTCACAGAGAGTAATATCGTATTCAGAACTTGATCTTGTTTAAGTATGCAGGCATTTGACACGTTCATATTAAAGTCGACGCTTTACACGTCGTCACTATATGCAGACAAAACATATATATATATATATATGAATGACAACGAATAAGGCATGAAACCATATCGTTGCTGAACCGCAAGTACATGAGCATAGGGGACCACAAACGATTTCCATCTTTCAGCCAATTTCAACCGTGGTCAGCCGAAACAGTAGCACAATAAATGTAATGGACATTCGTCGTTGACATTGATTTGGATCGCCGTTGTTGTAACAATCTATTTCAATTCAAATAATCATTGATTTATAGCACACTGTTGTCATAATTGAAATATGACCGATTAGTGTAACTAAGACAAATAATTTGATAAAATCGAATAAAAAATAATTACATTTTAAACTCTCAGACTTTTTTTTACCGGAATTATTCAATGCCGCGGCAGTTCGGAATGAAATCACTTCGACGCGTCAGTCCGAATTGACTACCTGATTTTATCGATCTTGAAGAAATAGCCAATGGAACGTCTGATCCGATGACAGTCTTCAGTGACATATGGAGCATCTCAGGTGCTGTACGGAAGAAATGCATAATAAATATGTTCGTCGTCATGCAACAACATGCTGTGTAACGTGACTTCCGGTGTCACTGTTCAAGTACAGAACGGTGCCGATTCGAACAGGAACGATGTTCAACAAACTATTCATAAGTTGTAATTAAAACGACTGATTTCCATTCCGAATGTGAACATCAGTTGATTCCAAAAATGCGTGTTCATTAAGAGATCCATGTTCGAACAAACAATCGCCATTGCCACAACAATTCAACGAGTGAATCACAATAAGTTTGTAATTTGCAAACGATTTCTACTCACCGTTGCTGCTGTTTTTTTTTAAGACAACACGTTCTTGTTCAATGTTGGTTGACAATTAATGTGTCTTCCCGCTGTGTCAATGATTTTTTTTTTGTCGTCAATTCGAAATTTGTAAGCAAACTGAATTCGTATATGATGGCGATTCGACTTTTTCATTCTTTTACCGTCGTCAACATCCTTTTGAGATCATTAGATGCATGGAGAAAGCATCGTTACGAATAATATATTGCTCCCCAATTGAGTATTATCGCATGTAAAGCATTGTTCTTTGCTCTACTCGAGAGGCGTATGCGTCGAAAAGGAACTCCTGATTTTGGAACCAACACACATTTTTTCGGAGGAGCACGGTATATTTTGGAGGCAGCAAATAAATAATAATCCAATGCCAATAAAAGTCATCATTTCAATCACAATCTGTGTGGCGATGGAAACGAGCCCCATCAAATATTCAATGCTCTTTGTCGATAAACGAAAGCGTTTACTTGTTTAAACCCCTCACACCGCCAACATCGCATTGCGACGATAGTTTTTTTTTTTCCTCTTCGTCATCGACGTCGTCTCCTTCCTTGTCAATGTTTTGTCATCGTTTATCAGTTGAAAACAGAGGATCCAACCACTTTCATGCACTTATCATGTAGCCAATGTGTAAATCGCAATTGAAATCCATGAGACGTACTCGACAACATGATTTTGAGTGCTGTTTTTACCGTGTCATATTTATTCGAGGCGAATCCAATTTTCGGGGGGTGATGAACAGATTTGTTATCGTGGCAACAATCGAACACTTCGGTTCGTCATACGATACCGAAGAAATGTGGACAAAGAATCACATTCACTATCAATATCTAACCAGAATGTGAATGGAGTCTCGACATTGATGCACAGATTTTGTATTATTCAGCGAAAATTGGAACGATTTGAAATTGTACGCTGGCGAAAACAGGTAGAAGAATATTCATTAAGCATTTATATGGAAATGGATACCAAACAAATGAACTGTGATTGCTCAAAAGCAGTTCAATCCGAATTCAAATGTTGTATTTTGAAACGACCAATCCGCATTGATTTCGTGTTTATTCTTTCCTTTGACCACGTATGCCGCTGCAACCGCAATTCCTTTTAGAAATTCATACATCAATTGAATGAGCAAATGTAATGAAACGTGTCTGTATGTGTGTTACTTTGTGCCATTTTAATCTGGTGCATTTTTGTCGCTAGGGGAAATTGATTTATTTCAAATTTTTCAAATGACTGTTGTTCGATGGGATATCGAGATCGGCCCAGTCAATTCAATATTGATCAGTGACCATGGTGATGTTCGCTTCAAAGAAATCCCCATTTTCAAACGGTTACACATAATATTGAATGAAAACAGAGAACACAATGCTTATCTAAACACCGTTCGATTTATTGTTGTAAAGCAAATATGCTCATTTAATGTGTTCTTTTATACGTATTTTTCGGTATCGGTCTAATTCTCATCAAATGACAAATACATAAACAACAAATACCAAACACCATAATGGAGTGTGTAATGTATAATTAAATTGATTTTGTTTTCACTCATGATAAATGATTTTGTGAGTTTGAAAGAAGAGAAAAAATGAGAAAAGAAAGCCTTTGTTAATAAATGATCGTTCGCAAGCAAATATTTATTTAGATTTTGAAGTATTAGCAAAACTCAGTTACCCAACACAGCACAAAAGTGTATCGAAACCGCATCAGCATTTTTGAGCGTTTGGTTGGGCATTAACAAAATTCCATTCGAATCAATGAATCGACCAAAATTGAATATATTGCGTTCATTAATTTGTGTCATGGCGTTGAAGTTGGTGCGTGTTTTCTGTTCGAATCTATCTTTTTTTGTTTGGTTTTTTCCCCGGTGGACGTTCCTTTACTCTGATTTATTTCTCTGGCTGTGCCCAATTGTGCGGCACCCAAAAAAAGAACTCTCATCCAATATCACACGCAGCAATTAGGTTTGACAAAATAATATACATTTCGTATTAGGAAATAGACAATGTGTGTTCCATGTTAATTTTACATGTGTCAGATCAACAGAGATTGCGATATGGGCTGAAGCAGCAGTAAATGGTTGATCGGTGTTGAACACTCGCACACCGCTGATTTGGCAAGATAACGGGCACAACGAGTTTTGAGTGGCCACTTCTATCGCTCTCTCACGGCGAATATCAATAAAATTTGACGATCATTTGATTCCAAATAATTCAACAACCCAAAAGAAATAACACACTGCCGACATGAAAAAGCCGAAAAAGTATAGAAAAAGAAACATTTCTAAAATTGATGAAAATAGTGCCGCAATCCGAGAAATAAATGACGTGAGCGAGAGCGAGAGATATGGGGCCATCGTAAATATATCTAATTTATTTGATGTGAAGATGTCATCGGAAATTATTCAAAAGTTAAGGTGCCATGCGAATGACGTTCGATTTGTGATTAACGCACATTCAATGTAAAAACGCACACTTAAAACCAACGACAAATGCCGTAGAAAGATCTGTCTTTCTGAGAAAGAGAGAGAACAGAAACAAAAGTGAATGAGAGAAAAAGAAATAAATTCAGCGAGAAACAATCTGATTTGATTGCTTGTGATGTTTGTGTTAATCGATTTTTAGTTTGAGCTAACAAATTGTGCTAACCAGCCATTTCAAATGCCGATATTATTTTAATCAAATTAGTTGCGACAGATGAGAACGACAGAGAGAGAGAGAGAAAGAAAGAGAGAGAGAGAGAGAGAGATAGAGAGAGCAAAAAGCGAGCATTGCATGCGGCAGCAGCAGCAAAAAAGGAAGTGTAAACTAAAAATAATGGGTATATCACACACATCAAGAGCGAATTGATGAGTTAAATTAGGCGTTTCATTGGGTGAAAACAATATTAATTAGAGAATGGACTACGAGAAATAGCAAAAATCAAAACTAACTTCTGGTTAATAGAACAATTTCGTAATAGGAATTTCTCACATTTTTAGATTTCACAAAGTGATTGTGCACGCGCAATTTTTTTCAGTGCCTCTCGCACTCTCTCGATTTCAAATTGAAAATGCTAACGTTTTTTGTTTTTCATAGCTGTATCTTGCCCATTCAGCACATTGCTAACGGAAGTAAATATTTTTTTCTCGTCTGTTATTAATTCAATCCGATAAACGATGTAAATATGAAAATTCAACACCAAAATTATACAACATTTAATGTTTGTGTATGAAAAATTTGTGTATTCCGCGGCATAAATATTCGACGGCAAAGAAGAAGAAATGAACATCTATTCGAATTGGAAGAAATTAATTTTTTTTGTGAAATGGACACCGCATTTAAGCTATTATTCAATTTTTCGACGATTACATGCTAATAAAATATCTCATCATTGCGATGGCACTTGAGAAACGGAGAATGGACTCAACGGTAGCCAATGTGATGGAACTGGCGCAAAAGAAGCCGCAGAAAGAGCGAGCGAGAGAGAGAGAGAGAGAGAGAGAGAGAGAGAGAGAGCAGTAGAGAAAGAAATAGCAACCAAAGTAATAATTATATATGGACGGTGTAGATAACACTAGAATAAATATGAAATTACACACTTTTTACGGACTGGTGCAATGCGCGGAAATAAAGTGTTCACTTTATTCTCTCTGTCGCGCGCTCGCGCTCGTCCGTTGCGATGTGTACAGAAAATGTTTGTCCATATTGCAAAGCGTATTGTATTTTGGACATACAATTACAACTTGCTTGTCTGTTATTACTCTTTGTCTGTTCATTTCAACATACTATCTCACTCACAGACACACAAATATCGGTAACATTTCATTTCATTTCAATCGAAAGGAGTCAAACAAAGGTGTAAAACAGACAGAAGACCAACATCGCGAATATTAATTAACTTTGTCTAAGATGTAAATTCCGTTTTTCTTGGTTACTGAGTTTGAGTTGGAACAAAAGCGGAATTAAAGAATGAAAAAAAAGCAAAAACAATTAAAAACATCAACTCGGTTTCAAACTATGAACAATTCTTCGGCTTTTTTTGGAAGCAACCGTCATTCAACATATTAAATTCTTGACTCTCATTTTATTGTTCGAATTACATATTTACATATGTAAATGGTCAGTTGTTGTTGTAATTATAATTCCGACATTTGATTTTGGATTAATAAACACGTATACACTTTTTTAGCTGTTGTTCTGATGTTGCTGGCTCATTTTTGTGTGTTTTATTCAGTTGTTTTTCTGTTTTGTTTGTAAAATTTCACATGTCAGACGAATTGCTATTGTTATACCTTAGCAAGTTTTAATTTCGTATTGGTTACGTTTATGCTGCAATTTTCATAATTGCCGGTTTCATAATTGTTTGGCAATAATAAAAAAAGTTTTTATTTTCATCTCTCAGCGCTTCTTTTGAGGAACGGCGATATGTTTCGGTAGATTTCGGAATGTGTTTATTTGAATGGCATAAATTAAGACGGTAGCATTTCTATTTGCTGATGACACTATCTTGAACGGACCGGCATCTCAGTACAAGCTGACATTCAATGCCGCAGCTGAGAGCTGGTGCCATTTCTAAGAAACGGAGCGCAAATTTCGCGAGGTTCGCAGCTATTGCACGAGTGTGCAATATTTCCATCTTTCTCAACTGTATGGTTGATTCAAATGAAAATCTGGAGCCATACACAATGTTTTCATTAATCGTTTGTACAATCGACGCCTCCGACCAATTCTCATTCATTGCGGGCAGATGTTTAATTGTTTAAAAAACTTTTCAATCAAATCGAAACCAAGTTTAAACGAATACTGAAAAAACAACGATGACTGTAGAACAGCAAAGACAGAACGAATACACACCGCATGAAATCGATAAAAGAGCATAAGACAGCACCCAAAAAGCAACGCGAGCGGCAACAACAACAAAGCCACTCGAAACTATGTTAATATATTGTTGATTTCTTTAAGTTGCTTCGGAAGTGTTTTGAATATTTTAAACGGTGTCCATTTAAATTTCTTTAGATCGTTATCATATGAATATCATACACACCGTACCATTCGCACCCGCTATTTTATTCAATAAGAATTTTATGTGCAACTTACACCAAGCACAAACACACACACATACACGCTCAGTTGGCGACCGCTCACAACATTCACTCACTCACAAAAGGCCATAATATATTGGCTCGAACTAAAGATTCCTTACAAAAGAAAAAAGAAAAAAGAAAGAGAAGGAGCAAAAAAATATATAAAATAAAATAAAATGTGTGACTTTTTTCCGTTTCACGAATTAAACACAGAAAAAACGTAGTCAAAAGAGAAAAAACAGCAGAAAATGTGTTTACTTATTTTCATTTTATTCGTTTCGTTTTTATTGCTTCTCCGAGTGAACCGCAAACCGAAGTAACTGGAAGAAAAGTGAATAACAAAAACCAAAGAAAAAAGGCACGAAAGAAATAAAAATACCAACTTTTGCTCGCTTGGTGCTTCGATGTAATATTTCTTCGAGTTAACACGTTGCCATAATTGCGGACAGACTCACAATCCGTCGTTGTTGTTGGCTCATATTCTTATCGCTCGCTCTCTGTTTTTGGCTGCTTTTTTTTCATAGGTATTTTTGGATTTTATGCGTTTTTATTAATCGAGAGTGTGTGTACACATTTCCATTTTCAGACTTATTGTTCGTCTAAAATACACAATTCAAAAGGAATAAAACAAACAGAACTTTGCTGCTTAAACATTTTCCAGTTAATTAGCTATTTTTTTTCGTTGGTTTCTTGGCTTTATGCTCATTGACCGCAGCCGTTCATGAAATCTGTCCAACGCCACGCTGCCGCTGCCGTACACATTAATTGAAAACAGATCTTAGATCGAAAGATATTACAACTAGTTAGCACTCTGTTATTCGTTTGACCTTTATCGACACAAATCATTATCCATTGGCTTAAAACAATAAAATGATAAAATGAGTCGCTGTCACACAAAGCGAAAGGGGAAATGAATTTCAATGGTGCTTAGCATAATGCCCGCCATTAGGTTGTTGTTTATGTGGATCAAGCATTCATTATTCGGCTATTCCAAGAACATAAGCCTTCGCTAAATGCCTTCGGCTATAGTGCGACAGCAAAAATTCTAACAAAAGTAATGAGGAATGCGCGATGAGCATTTGGAGGAATAGAGTGAAAATACAATGCCAATGGCTAATATTGATTGCATGCATAATTGATATTAATCAAAATTCTGGTCATAAACAAACAAAATGTATTTAAACACCATATTATGGATGTCTCAAAACTGATTGTCGTCCGGAATGAAGTAGCCGTCAGAAACAGCACCAACTGTAGACAGACACAAATGTGTGATTGTGTGACGCAACCTAACGTTTACATTATATTTTTTTTGGAGCCAAGTTTTCTTACCATTTTCTATGTATTTGATATGAGTCGCCCAAGAACGATGCGCAATCATAATGAATCGGTGGCTTTCTGATGTTCGGTTTTTTGGATCTTCGAATTCATTCAGGTGCTCGAATGATCGTATTCCGTTTCGATCGAGCTTCTCTCGCTCTTTAATATAGATTTAATGGGTGCTCAGTTTTTTGGGCACGTTCACAATTAACACATTAATAAAATGAATTGATGTGTGACACTGAACCCGTCAAACAATAAACATTTTATTTGGGATGTGCGCGGTTGACTGAATCATGAAAACTCGAATGCAAATTAGAAATAAACAAATAAAAACGAAGTTTTTCCAATTACCAGCTATATTACATATGTAGATTTGATGAAGGCGCACATGTTCGAATAGCAATTAAATTAAATTTCTTTGGTATCGCGCTCGGGGCCGAAAATTGGGAGATGGGTCCGATTTGTGTGTGTGCCGCGCTGGAAATTTTCTTGCTACAAATGCTTTCTTTTCAATGTGACGAACAATTAGTTGGCTTTCAACATTTCTCTCACCAATAATTTATCATTGGGTTCAACGACAATTTGTATGTTGCGACATATCAAATTGATGCGCAGCATAAAAGAACGGTCAGCCGCGTCCAAGTGACTCCATTTTTATGATTTAAAGGAATGATTACAATCATTTATGAGAATATAAAATTCGTAAATGCAAACAAGATGCTATGCATTATTTACATCTTGATGGGCGAATGGTATGATTGTATCTCGCATTCTGGCCTCATGATATTGAAAGTAATGAAAAATCAGTTGAGCAATGAATGAAAGTGTGCGCTGTTGCACGGTGCACAAACAACTCTATCTCTCTCTTTCTGTGCAAGAGTGAAATGCGGCCATTGATGCATTCATCTAAAGTTGGCAACCAAAAATCGTGTTTACTTCAGTGCACAAGCGTTAATATTGAATTATTGAAACATGAAGAGTTTTTCTTCGGCACACAACAATAGAGCAACTACCATTCAATTCAATTATCGAAAACATGTGCCATGTCAATGCATTGCGTTAAGCGGTGAATGAGTTTGTCATTGCAGATAATGTTCACGTAAGAATGAATGGAATGCAGAGAGCGACAAAGAACGAAATCAGTTTATCTCAATATTATCCCATGCGATGAATATTTCATGCATCTAAAAGGCATTACTTTGCCTACTAATTATTCCAGTTCACCAGCTGCTTGCAATGAGTAAGAGAGACGAATTCTATTATACGAAATGCGATTATTTTTAATTCAGAAAATGTCACACTTTTTCAAGAACATAAATGGATATGTCTTTCTTTTTATTCGGACACAAAAAAAAAACGACAGAGAGAGAGAGAGAGTGTGTGTGTGAGAGATAAAGTGACAATGCCTTAAGTGGAAAATGTGTGTAACGAGTGCGTGCAACGATGCATCAATATCAACCACATTAAATTGTATGACTGCTGATCATTAAAAGGTGCCGGCTGCAATTTTTGATACTGTATTTTGTGTGAAAATTCGGTTTAATTGTAATTTTTGCAACAAGTTAAGATAGAATTTTATACATATTCATTTTCGTAACATTTCAATTCTCTCTCGACAATCATTTCGCTTACACGGATACAACTTTTTGAGAAATAATTGAACGGCCGAAGAAACAAAAACACAAATAGAGAGAGAGAGAGAGAGAGAGAGAGACGAGCCACAACAAAGCGCAGGACCAAGCAAATGAAATTGGCTACAAGATGCAGGCGCGACCACGAATTCGTAATCACGACTAAAACAATATTTTTTTTAATTCATTTGTTCTGTCTTCAGCAATCTGAATTATTTTTATTGCTTATGACTGCTTTCTTCTAGTTGTTGTCGCCGTACACTTTTGTCGAGAGATGTACCGAGAAATACCAGTGATTTCATATTTGTTTTGGATTTGAATCTCGGTAAAGGTGACTGAATAATGAGACAAAGAGATTTACACAAAAAACGAACGAACCAACGATTTTCATAATCTGGATGATTTTTTGTTGTTCGCATGTGTGCGCATGCACAGTTTTTTACATCCATGTTGTACAATCCGGCGAGACGAGATGAGACGAGACACAAACCGAACAACATAGAAAAAAAACACGGGACCAAAACAGAAATGAATGGAAATGAATTGAACAAAGAAAAGAAATAAAAGAAAAAATATATTAAACGAAAAGTTTGAATTTTGTCGCAAAACAACTGAATCAACATTTATTCATTGATGCTGGCAATCTGGATATTGTTCGTTGTGTCTTCTTCTTCTCATGGCCTATCACTTGATATTCGTTTTAACGGCAACGCGATCTCGCAAAATGCATCTTGCAAAACAGACAAAAATCGTGTGAATACTTCCTTCATCGATTCAATCAGTAGCGGCTGCTATGCTCAAATGAGATCAATCGGCGTGTATTTTCGTGAAAATCAATAAGAAAGTAGATACGAAGGACTGTGTTAATAAACCATGAAAAAACACTACAAAATTATTCAATCTCATGTGCACCAGCGATGTTACTCATTTACATTCAACCGAATTAATATTTTAATCATTGAATTTTACTCGAAATATTATTATAATTTTGTTATATAATATAATGACGAATTTAATCTTCTTTGTGTCGGATTTTTATATGTTTTGCGTTCCGTACGGCAGCGCTTCGGTCCCATGTGAAAAGCTAACAAAAATTATGATCGAATAATCGTTTTGTGACTTCGATCAACATGACTTATAGCATTACACTCTTGTTTTACTCAGAGAGCAAAGCCAATGTTGATAATCAGTAAAATGTGAATCATAAATTATGCTTAACCGCACTTATTTTGACAACTTAAATAAAATCAACTGAAAAACGGTGTTCGCCCCTATTTTACGGTTCACTCTGGCATTGACGCTGTGCGCCTACCGCACGAAAAATTCGGGTCCAATCGGCGAATCGTCATTACATTTGTCTCAAATATAAAGCAATAGCAAATAGCTCAAAATTTCACATCGTTATTGGTTTTGTACAGACAAACGACTTTGTCACAATCATTCAGTTTTACACACTCGTCGGAAACATACCGAACACATTTAAAACGTGAACGCATCGCAATGATCCATTCCCTCTTCATGCAGCCAATTCCAAGGCGAAAGAAAAAGAGAGAATATACTCTTTGATTGTCGCATTTAATAAGTCATACAGTTTGCAAACAATGTGAATCTATTTCGAACAGTCGAAAATAGTCGCTATAAATGCTAATATATGTTGAAACAAAGCGAATAAATATGAATAAATGCGTTTGTGTTGAGCATGCGGCTTATTTTAATAGAAAACAAAAAGCTATAATGTGTCATCGGTTGGGTGCGTATGTAAGTTATTCATGAGAAAAATTGTAGAGCGCGATGAAATAAGTATAGAGCAGCAGTGCGACGTTGATTGAGGATATCAACATCGATATTTAAACTGAATGTAAAGACTAGCGATTGTAATAGAGAAGCGTCGTCGAACAACAACAACAACAACAACAAAAGAGCGCACAATCAAATGTAATATTTATATTCGTAGATGGCAGTGGCGATGGAGGGGTAGAATGCATGCTCAAACCAAACTCCTATTAAATCACTTTTTAATGCTAAAGTAAATAATAAATATTTGTTATCGATGGAAATATATCGAATAGGTAGAATGTGTTACGTGTAGCACTAGCAGCTTACAGTCAAGATTGCTAACATTAAGCAGCACGGCACCGTGGATCAAAACTGACTATAATTGGACGATTCTTAATCGGCATGGATTTCCATGAGCTGTGCCATTTATTCGAATGATATGATTCAAATAATGTGTCATATATGTACATTTTGTTTGCCAGCACAAGCATCGCGCTCAATCCATTTTATTTGAATATTTTCGGTATTTCCGAAAAAAACAAGACATAACAAGAAACGTAACGAAATGAAACGAAATGAAACTCAACAATATAACAATCCACCTCACCTTCATTCAAGTTTGCCATTAATCACAATGTAAATTATTAATTCTTTTTATTTTTAAGTGTGGCCATCCGTACAGGCAAGTGCGGTACGATGCCTCTCTCTTTCTCGTTTCTTTTGCTTCGTTTGTATTCACAACGTTTGCAGTTGTTGGCTATTCTTTCGAAACTGTACACTAGCGATATCAAGATAGACGCTTGCGCGATGTATCGCTTCTTCTTTCTCGGTGTGCGTTCTAAGGTCAATAATTGTTTTCGTGGTGGGCCTAGGCATATGTCCAGCGATTGCCAGACACTATATCTTCAAACATGTCATAGATTTATGTTCACCAAATAGCCACAGGCCTAATGTGTTATATTCTCCACATATTTTTCTAATTTTTATCCGATTGCAAGGATCCGTTGTTACACATAAACGCCACTTCAACCGAAATGTTGCATTCGGCCAATGTGTACGATCCTGCTGATTGTGGTGCTTTGTTGTTGCTGCCACTGCAGCAGCACGTCGATGTGAGGGTACACAGCGTACGGCAGTTATTTCATATGAAAACAACAAATGCGAATCATTCTATTTTCATTCATTCTATTCTATTTTCGCCCATCAACATCGTTTCTCTCTCTTGCAAAATCATTTTTCACCCAGAAACATTTATTTATGTTTATTTTCGGGTGTCTGTTTACATTTCGGTATGGTTTATATAGCTCACATCTAACGCTTTTTTATTACAATTTTGGTCATAGTAATCGGCTAGCAAGTAGGAGGGATATTCTAGTGCGTCTCTATATTTTGCAAATGAATAGACCGAGTCAAATGGAGATAACGGAAAAATCTCAGTAACGATTGAAAATCGATATACTCCAACCATGTATCATCATGATTTTCCCATCGAACGTCCTTCACTTACGACAATACGTGAACTTTTTCATTGTCGCTCCTCCGTTCATTCCATAAAATGAAAATTCCCAGTTTTTGCCCGAAAAAAAATGAAATATTATTGCCGTTCAAAACTGAAATTAATCTTTTGTTTAACACTATAAAAAACTAGCTGCTGCTGCAAAAAAAGCTGAAACCCATTTTATCATCACCAAGCGGACGATGCAAAATTGAATTTTGACACTTAGCTTGACAGCAGCGCCCTCTGTACCATTCATCTAAGGATGGTAAACACTTTTTCCCCTTCCTCAAACAATGACAGCAAAGATGCGGAGCCTGTCAAACTCGCTGTTTGAAGAAGGGGAAGGCGGGGGAAGGTGTGAAATGTTGAAACGTTTAGCACAATCGTTTAGGTAGAGATGGCGCGGTCCAACGACATTCACTAACCCTTTACATAGGAAAAGATACAAAGCATCGTCCGCTTGATCATTACTCGCCCATTTTAAGCGATGACAAACTGTTGCAGAAGCATTTTGTGAATTAAACTGAAAAAAATGAAGGAAGAAATTTGATTTCATTGACAAAGTCGTTGAGCAGAAGATGGAAAAAAGCATACATTCTCCAACCTGTTCGACTGGCCGCAATTGCTCGATAGCATTTTAAGCAGATTGGAGACACATAGCCAACTCGCACACGCCAAATACACCGAATGATTTGTGAATAGACGCTTTCATATATTGTCACAAATAGTCATTAAATTTCAATAATTGAACCAGCCAGAGAGACAAAAAAGCAGCAGCAGAATCAAACAGACGAAGAAGAAGAAGAAAAATTTAAACATAAAATCCAATGTGATTCCCATTAGATAGATCTTAATCGGTTTGTATGGAAGCTGTAGGTAGATCGAGGCACACTCACAAAATAGAGAACAGAACAGAAGCGTATAAAATCCATCGCATCGTGACCGTTGCCCAATAACTGAAATAACAACGACGGTGACGACGAACTGGAGAGAAGTATACTGAAGAAGAATAAAAAAACAGCAACCAAACCGTAAAACATGTACAACCTACAAAAATCGAACGCGGATTCAGTGCTTGTGGTGGCTTCATTCATTTGGTATCAATTTTTTTCTAATTTAGCCACCGCGAGGAAAAATGTGTGTATGTTCGGATTTAGATAAATCTATCTGCTATTTAAACTGAGAAAATAAATCAATATGCAAAATGAACTGACAAAAGGCAGAATTGAATGAAAGAAGGCTATCGCACACATGCATTATAAAGTGAAAAATCATTTTTTCCCCGTTTTCGTTGTTGCTTGGTTTTTGTTTTTTCTTTTGCTCGACTTGAGCTGATCGCTTGTGCGTGGATTCTAATGTTTATTAGCTGCTGCTGCTGCTGCAGAAAAGATGAATGTATGAAAGAGCTTACATCAAAATACCATAAAACAAACATACAGTGAATAAAGTAAAACGATAAAACTTAACACATCGTTTTTTTCTCGTTTGTTTGAAGTGTAGTTTTGAGTAAAATGATTTATGCGTTTACAAGAAAATAAATTAATAATAATCTAAATCAGCTACTTTATGTCAGGAACAAAGAAAAACAAAGCAAACACAAGCACACACACACACACACACACACGCACGCATTTATAGAGATCTACACTAAACCACGTTCACAATGTTATTACATTTATAATAAAATGTTTTCATGGTTCATCTCTGATGATCACAAAAGTGCGGTTTTTTTGTGTGCCTTCTGTCCAAAATGTGGAAGCGACGAATAATAAGAACGGTTACGAGTATCGATATCTAGATTTAAGTAAGATAATCGGTAGCAACGGAGCCCATCTGTGCCATTCGAGCGATTTTTAAGGAGTTCACACATTTTTCGGGATAATGCCATTCTTCTTCATCATTTCATTCACCCAAAACTTGAACAATTTGTAAGATAATATCGATATTTGTTAATTGGCCCAAGAAAATGCAATAAATATTTGTATAATTGTTGCGCACAATTTCATTCCGCGTTGATGTGAAATTTCCTCGGAATTATCGATATTGATCGCTTCAAAACTGGCCACATAACCATCGCACACACTCTTCCTCTCCGTGTACGTGCATGGATGTGTATTCTAGTGTGTTGCTGCTCTTTTTTTCACCATTTTCCGCTTGACAATGGTGTTAAAGCCGTTTCATCCAATTCAACATTGTCATTCCGAACCAATCGTGAAAATGCTATTATCCGCTAGTTGTTACAATAGTTACAATAGCACGGTTTCAAATCGATTTAATGGTCATTTGCTGAATGTATTGGTATGGGCGCGTGCGTGCGTTGGCTTTTTTCTCTGAGTATTGCGTTTAATTTTCTGTATTGCTGTCGATGATGTTAATGATGGTGATGATCTGTCTGTTGGCTCTTGTTCTACTTCATTTTCGCGATAGTGTTTTCTACATTTAGCTACTTTGTGCTTATCATTGTCAACATATTGAGTTATACTCTTTTAATCCGCACATTTTTCTCTCTCGCTTCCCCATTGGTGCACGCCGTTAAAAGCACCAATGTTTTGATATTATTAATTCATATTACACGGTTAAATGTAATGCGCGTGTGTCCAGTCACTCTCGCACACCAATATACGCGCAAACCGGAATAAAATGACAAGTAAAAACCAGCAGCCAAACTAAAACAGAATCAAGTGATCACTATTAAGATCCAAAGCCACATTTTCGAACGAAAAGAAGACGACCAAAAAAGAGTTGCTTTTTAAAATGTGAAAAGAGATAGTCAATCGCAACAAAATAAATATACAATAAATAATATTCTAAATTGGTGGACGTGCGATTAAACGAAATTAAAATGAAATCAAGAAGTGAAAAAGAGAGAGAGAGAGAGAGAGAGAGAGAGAGAAAAGAAGAACACATTTTCAAACGTTGCCTAACATATCAATTTTTATCTTTTAGTTTAGCATTAACACCACACGATACATCGTCATAAAATTGAGTAACAGACAAATAAAGTGTAATCGATTCGGCAGCCAGAAGCACCAGCAGCAGATATATAATAATCCAATGCACAGTCACATTCATTTCGTCTCATTTGGCTGGATAGAGAGCGCGCGCAAACGAAATTGCTGTTGTGTGATTTAACTATAGACAAGAATTAAAAACGCATACACATTCTTGGCATCGCTTCTTCATATCCAGTTGTCGTCGTCGTCGTCGTCGATTTTTTCCCGTCGCTTCTTCTCATTCACTGCTGCCAGTTGTTTACATTAATAAATTTCGAACATATTATGTCTTAGTGTAGACATATTAGGATTATTAGCATTTAATACAATTGATTCGAAATTATTATTTATATCTCCAGATAGCAATGGTTAAGAATATAACTCTATTCATACATTCTCGTTCTTTTTCATGACAACAACGGCAGCGACCAGATGAACAAGACAGAGAATGAAACCGTGTAGCATTGTTAATACGGATAAATTTGTGTTCCAGTCAAAAATGAGATGCTGATGTTGAACAAAGAATGGCTATATTTTTTTCCATATTTTTGGATATAATCGCTTCTCAATGTATTCAAATCGAAAACGACGACGACAACAACAATAAGTAGTAAATAAAGTATTAATGAAACGAAATGTATGTGTGCATGGCGATGATAATAATTCATTAAGGAATGAATGAAAAAAATAAGAAACCTTTACTACACGGTATAAATATTGTGGAGTGGTTAGGTATTTTTGTGTCGAATAAAACTTGACTTTTCATTTCGAGGCATGTTTTATGGCTTTACATTCAAACAATTAGATTCTTCCGAATGTTTACAATAAACTAATAAAAATCAAATACGATTTGTAGCCGCGGCCGGAATGATCTATTTTTGTAGATGTTAATGCGATCGGGACCAGATTACGATCGATGCATTTCGTTTGATCGTGGCAACATTGAAATGTGATTTGTATGTCGAATGTGCAGAGGCACAACGGACATCCATTCTCATTTCCACGCTTCTCTCAAACTCTCTTTCTCGCTCTCTTCAACGACTCACCTTAATACATTTGTCATTTTTATTATGGATTTTTGTCCACTGTTCAATGCGTTGTGAATAGAAAAACGAGCTGCTGCTTCTGCATTCGGGTGCCAGCCGATGATTCGGTGTGTCCAAAAATGCGATAATAATTCTGGATTATTGATGTGTATTTTTGGTCATAAGATATCTTCTTTATGTGCGCTTCGGCCATTGTAATGCATAACTTAAAAGAGGAAGCAATTCATAATCGAAAAAACATTCGGGCCATTGTGTGTTTCGATCGTATTCTGTGATGTTTGACCATAAACATACCAGAAAATAGCCAATTATTTTATGACCTGAGATGTGCTGGCACAATGTGTGCGTGTAAACAGTGAGCGCTGACCGCACTCAGCTTCTGCACCAAGATATGTGTGTGTAACTCTTCTGTCCGATGATATCAACTCTCGGTGGCTCATTGTGTATGCCTACCGAATCAACACTATTTTTGGTTGTATCATAATTTACACGAAAAAAACGAAGATATAATATTTGGCCTTTGATATATGGCGATATAAAAAACGGGCTTTCATGATTTTATTGATTCTTCACTGGTTGGGTTTATCCAATTCTTCGCGTCCATTCTTTTTTGCGCTAATGCTCATCGTGTAATTTCAATCGATGTGGTGAATAGTGCCACCAAATCAAATATGTTATTTTTAATGCGTGGCCATAAATAAATCATGTGACTAATAATAGTAGGTCGGTGATAATAATCGGTGTTATTGGCCTAACAGTCAGCGTTAGCTGACCGTTTGTCAAATAAGCTACTTGATTTCCTATTTATGCATCACATCATAAATTTCTCATGTCGCGACAAATGATTTTCGAGCAGCAGTTTTGATTCATATCATTTCTAGTTTTGAATCGAACTTTCGATACACACACACTCACACACTCAGTGCAGCGGCCCGTACACGTTTGATCCACCACAAATTGGAATATAGCCGTATGTAATATCTTTTTGAATCGTGTTTTGCGTTGTGATCGAACACACTATCTCTGCATGGGCATTTGTGAGCGGCTCGGATCACTGGAAGAAAATTATAATCTCAATCAAACCAATAACTTAATTCAAATTATGCTCGCTTGAAGGAACATTTGTCTTGAGCCTAATGTCGATCGAAACCAACTAAACGAAATCGTATACGCCTTTCGGCGAGTTGTATTTGTAAGAGAACATACATCAAACACATCTAACCGCCACTTTTTTCACATCGCTCGTTTTTTCTGTGTCTTTTTCCTTCTGTGTTTATTTTTGCCTCAATTGATATTCTATTTATCTGTCACGGGCTTTCACTACATGAACTTTAGTAAAATATTTACTTTACATTTGGATATTTGCGTTAGGATTATCGGGCCGTGTTCACCACACAACTTATGGCTCTTAAACAGATTGAAGCAGAATTCGATTGTTTTCTGTGATGGATGTTGAAAATTGACACCGTCACACGATGACAAGGTCTTTGAAAGGATGCATTGGCATAGGGAAAATAAGAAATCAGTAAAATCCCGAGCGTAACACATTCGCGATTGGATGTCAATGCGTGGCAGTTTATATTTCGGGGCTCCAGTTTCGTCCTCCCCATTCATTGAGTTTTCTGCATGATCGACACACTATCAGATAGTTTAAGCCTTTTTTTGTGTCTCTCATTTTGAAATCGGTGGCTTTGCATTGGATCAAGTATTTGAAGCTTGAGGCCCTCTTATTGCCGTTTTTTCTTCTTTCTGGGATATTTTTCGTTTCATTATTTTTTTTTTTTTTTTTTTTGTAAATGGGCGCAGCCATCGCCGAAAGTCTTAATAAACTACATATGAAATACACAGGTTTTCAATCGGGACACGATGTTTGTTCTTTTCGAATTGTTGAACACAGCAAAACATGGCGATAAAACTGACAATGTTTAAACAGATTATCATTCACTGGCACCGTGATTGTGTACCGCTCTGCAATATCATGCCTAAATGGGCAATGCGTATATGTGCATGTGTATTGAATTCGACCGAAGCGCATCACCGGAAAACTAATGAGTTATCGATGTTTGTATGCATTTATAAAATAAATCTTCTGATGACAACGTTGATGTGTGTTGTAATTTTTAATTCCCCGTGCGCGTGTACATTTTCCAATGGATTGGCAATTCTCTGTGTCTTTCTTGATGTTTCACATCAGGTTCTCGGGCAAATTGCAACTAGGTCTTCATGAAGACAGCCGATTATTCATGCAATTTCGCCATGTGTGTACGAATGTGCTGGCCTTTTCCCTGTCCCATCGCAAAATCATGCAGTTCCATATTGTGCGGCGCAATCAAACCAAGTCGCATATATACATTTCACATCAATCGATTTTGGGCTTACCTTTAATGCGTTTATGCGTTTGGCTAATATTTATTTATTACACTCTTACGGCCGATTGAAAATCATTCAAGCTTTAAAAACTTTGCAAATATTTGAAGTTTGACAGTTTTCCTGTTGGCATTTTTCGTTTCCTTTATTTTTTCACCATTCAATTTTTACCTTATTTCAAATCAACTTTCATATCGTATTCTCACCTTATTCAAATAAATGTGAGTATTCCTTTCGACTTGCATTTGCCTAAGGAATACATTGTGGCGTACATTGATGTTGAAGTGATATGCAACGATAAAAAAGGACAAAGCTGCCATTTGAAGTGGCGAAACAAACGCAAAAATAACAAGAGTTGTATGAGCAAACGAGAGAGAAAGAGAGAGAGAGAGAGAGAGAGAGAGAGAGAGAGAGGGAGAGTGAGAGAACACAAAGAGAAAAGAGAGTGTAAAGTGTTTACCATCCTATTTAATAAAAATAACACTAGTTAAGTGGTTGGTCAAACATATAGCATGTTGAACAAAGCGTGAAATGTGAAATTTATCGTTGTTGTATGTGTGCGTGTCGATTCTATGGTGTTGCATATGTAAATAGACTTTGATTTAAATTCAGTGTGAAGCGAATCGAGCCGAACACATCTGCCGATCTATTATTTTAGGTGCCGAAAAATTGACAAAATCATCATCTGTGCCAACAATATAATGTGTGTTCGATTGTCTTTTCTTCTTTCGATCTCTCACACTCTCTCGTTGTCGAATGCTTTTTTGTTTAATCGCCCAAATATTTGGAAAAAACAAGACCATCGATTTTATTTATCCTAAACCTTTTTTTTTCATTTCAAACTAAATATCAAAAACGGATGATGTGCGGATGCGTAACGGAAAAGTGCCAGGTAAAGTACAACTGTCGCAAATTGGATCATTGTGATCAAAAGATCCGTTGTGAATTCTCCGAATCGAATTTATCATCGAAAAAGTAGATTTTTATCCAAAAACCGTTGTTACTCTCCATTCAAATTGAATATTTCGTGACGAGAAACGAAAACGATATTTCTTTTCGAACATCGTTGAAATATCGGAATATAAACAAAATAAGAATGATTGCATTATTAGCATGTCATAAAATGTAAACACCGTATTTCGATTATGTACGGCATTTTTATGGTCGAAAGCGATTATCGACGAAGAATTCCCGGCCACATTGTTCGGCCAATTGGCTACGGTTGGCGTTTCCTCAGATATTCGTTGTTAATTTGAAGCGGATAATTGAATTTGAAAATATGATCCGCTTGTCGGTAAGCCGATGAGATGCCTTTTCATGCATTCGTAGCTCTTTTCTTGTCGTTGTCTTCAACGAATTGTTGTACATTCGAAAATTATATGTTTGTATATTTCTCATTGCTAGAAGAAAGGCATTAAAAAAAAGCCAAAGATTTGCAAATAGCCGAGTGTGGCTTAGGCTAAATGAGCTATTGCCATAATTCTACTAATTCTTCAATTGGCCAGCTTTCGGTGAAACCAACGAAAAAAAAAACACAAATTTTTTGTGTCGTTGCGCGCCGCTTGTTATCTGTTCTTTGGCAAAGCAATTATATGTATCAAGGAAGAGACAGCCACGAAAAGGAAGCATTTGAAGGAAGTGTCACAAAGTCGCAAACACGCCCAATGTGTTTCTCCTCAATTCATTCTTTATGTTCACATTATGCTCTTTTTTCAGTTATATATTTTTTATTACTGCATAAAGCGATTTCGAAAGATTAGAGGGCACAAAATAAACAGTTTAACGTTTTAACTAGACAATCCTAAAATGCGTTTGCTACCAGTCAACTCGGCTTTTATTTTTGTTTGTAGGTCTATCTATCGCATATCTAATTCCATTTCAATAATGACAATACTCTCAACACACGGCAAACAAAAGCGCACACACCAGATAGACGAAGGACATACCATGCACAAAAAATAGTATCGCAATAAAAGAGAGAAGAAAAATTTTGTTTTCACTGCTCTGATCTACCAAAAGGCAAATAAAGGAAAATAGTGGAAAAAAAAGTAGAACTTATATAGATTATATATGAAACAAAGGCAAATGGCAATAGCACGCCGACAATGTTATACAGCTAAAGAACTAAATTGAAATGGAAATTGTAAATATGGATACACATACACACGCACACCAAACAAGAATGATGAAAAAACGACACACAAAAATATAAAGCGGAAAAAGCCTAATCAGATTATATTTTATAGTTGCACATTTAGCCGAATTTATTATTGTCATCAATGCACTACATTCGTTAATATTGTTTTTCTTTTGTTGACGCTATTACATATGCGCTCTGTGTGCTGCATGCTTTCGCTTTTTTCTCTCTCGCTCTTTGTTGTCCCGTAAGTTTTGCCGTATTCAGTGTTTTTTTTTTCGAACACTCTTGATGTTGTTGGTTCGGTTGACTAGTTACTTAGCACTGCTTGACAAACTACATAAACACACTCTATTAGGTGGGTAAGGGCGTGCATTTCTACGTTGAGCGAGAGAAAGAGCGCGCACGGATGTTCGACTTCTTCTTCTTCTTCTCTTTTTTTTGCATTTTCAGCAGCTTAATTAAATATGACTGGTATTATTGTCATTCCATTGAATTTATTGTGTATTTTGTCCATAAAATATTGAAGTTTTGGATTGCATGGCGATTCATCAGCGCGCACACACACTCCAATATCGCAAAAATCAATCACATTCACACAAACACACAAAACTTTTGTTGTAACAATTGTTTGTGTGCGGCAAATGTGCGCGGGTCGTTCTCGATATGGCCAATATCCTTTTGATATAGAGACAACATCCTCTTGGAATTGTCGACAGTAAAGTGACAACACCACCGCCAAATATATCCATCGTTCGCTCGCTCGCTCTCATGCACCCTTGTGTTTGGCTGAGTTTTGTTCTTTTCGTCGGCCCCAAAAATGTCGTGAATGTGCATGTAATGAAACATACAAGTCTGATGGCCTTTGCCATGCACGTTTATACTTTTCAATTTGCTTGGAAACGTTTTCATTTATAATTGTTATTGTTGTCTTTTCGTTGACATTATTCGGTTTCCATTCAAATTTGTTCATAATCCGATTAGTGTGTGACATGCTTTTGACGAGGAGTTAAAGAAATTATTATTATTATTTTTTTTTTATTTACGCTATTCTTATTTTTATATTGGGTTTCTGTTTGCTTTTCGATACATTCAGCTCTCGTCGTCTCTGAATTCTATTGCCTCGTTTGCTCATTTTTTTCTCACTCTCGTCATCGCCATTCGAATCGCTCTATCTTGCTTTTGACCGCGGCCTTTTGTCCATTACAATTTTGATAAGTTGAGCCATTTGCCATCGCCTTTTATTTAACATCATATTCGGCTTGTACCAGAGAATCTCAACAACAGCAACAATAATACAACAACAACAAAACAGAACTCACAAGAATAAGCGCGAGAAAACGGAATTTATTTTGATTCATTTGCCATGAAATGAATGTTTTACATCGAAATCGTTAATTAAATCAAAAGCTCAACTAGATGATTAAATCGTGAAAATGAAATGAAAAGAAGTGAATACAAAAAGCGAAACACACACACACACACACACACACACAAAGAAAGAGAAAAAAATCTGTATTTGTTGTTATGAAATAATCCGCATTGAGCACATCAGACGGCATAATAGCAACTGTGTTGTGTTCACGTCGCCAACAAGGCCCAGGTCTGGATCAATTCTAAAGAACACAAATGAAAATGTACACAATTGTATGGGATTTGTTTGCCCTCTTCTGCGCTATCGCTACGATTCGATGCCAAAGATGCATCATTGTACATGTGCATCACCGACTAAATCGCTTTTATTTGCTCAAAATATGAATATGAATTCATCCATACATTTTCATTTAAGTTCTTCGAAACTTATTGCCATTCGTATGAACGAATGTCTTTTATAAGTTCGATCAATATCGAACGCCATCGATATTCGTCCATCGCGCATATCTCAGTGCCGAACATCGCAAATTGCACAATTTTTATGCGCGTGCGGATGATTTGCGATTGAATCGGTGAGAAAATTCTGCTCTCTAAACGTTCTGTTTATTGTCATTTCGATGACAAATTTTGTCGCGCCCATTCGAAACACAAAAATCTGAATCACTTTCTTCACATTATTTAATTAAGATTATTTAACAAATCTGTTCATCCAAATTAAAACAGAATATCAAGGCAAATATATGAGTATCGATCATACAAAAAAAGCCAAACACACAGCGAATCGTTAAAATGACGACACGTTGATAGCACGATATACAGAAAACGTATGTGTTTGCATGATGTACACAGTTTGGGATTAATTTTTCTTCATGACTTTGTTGTTCGTCATTCCATTTTTTTCGCTGCTGCCTTTAATTCGTTCATGTTATGTATGCGTTTTTTTTGTGCCTTTGTTCTTGTTAATTCGAATTGCAGCGCGCACGATATACAACAAGACGGCCGATATGATTTGAGCAAATAGATTCGAACACTACATGAAAGGTATAAAAAGACATTTAGTATCTAATTGCCAAAGCAAAACAACACACACAAAAAAAAATACACGGTGTCGCTAAAATTGACTACAATTTTTGGCTTGTGTGTACGAATAGAAATACGAATGAATGAATGAATACAAAAAAATAACAATCATCATGTAAATAGTCATTAGCTAAATATACCGCACGATTTTTCTGTACAGTTAAAATGAACGAAACGGCAGGCCAACAACAGCAGCAGCACTAACAACAACAAAACAACCAGCAAGAAAATACTTCACAAATATTTAATATGGATTTGTGTATGAAATGTAATAAATAAATTTGGTTTGAATAGAGTCTGCGAGAAAGTGAGAGAGGAGAAAAAAAGCGAAACTAAACTCATGCCGAGTGATTGTATGAGAAACGATAGAGACCACGCCTTAAACTAACTACAAGATCGAATTAAATGCGGCAGAACAACAACAACAACAACAACAACAACTAATAATATAGACGACAATATAAATGAAATACATATGTACCGTTGCTTAGGTGCGTGTGTACAAACGAAACTATTTTATTTAATAACGTATGGTTCGCGTTTATTCGCTCCTTAAATTAAACCCAAAAAGAATTTGTTTATGTGTGTAGTTTCGTCGTTTGTATTATTAATACTACCATTTCATTGTTGTTGAAGCTGCACACAACGCTGTTCATTTAACGTTTGCGCTAAAATAGTAAATGGCAACCGAATTAATAGACTACAATGGAGAGAAGTGAGAAAAAAAAAATAAGCCGAGCGGTGAACACATTTGCACAGTAAGAAGAGAAACGGGCGAGCATCAATTATGAAATGTTAGCGCGCTGTGCACTGAATGTAGTCAGGTAAAAGTTATGGCTCATTTTCATGCCCATCTTGTTTGCGATGCGATGTGAAGTCCCCGGGTTTTCTTTTTTCACCATTCTTTTATTCAAATTTGCTAGAACTCGAATGCATCGCAGCTCATGCTGTTCGTGTGAGTGTGTGGATTCAAATGATTCGCCCGAAAATGCTCACTAGGCAATCGGCTCAAAGCCAGTCAAAGTGCAACATACATTTATTAATGCCAATTGTAAAAACCAACAGCAAAACGATCAAGCGCGAGCGATAGAGAGCGAGAGAGATCAACGGTGCGATTGAACAATTTATTATGAAGCGCCAATGCAAGTTTTCACAGAGCAATAAAAATTGCGCGCATTCTTTCGATAATGATATAAATAGGAACAATAGCACAGCAGCAACCGTAAAATATATTTACACATTTATAATAAATAAACAATAAATGCCATAAATAAAAACCGATTTTCGTGTGCAATTTGATCGAGAGCAACGGAAATGGGCCGATGTGCACAGTTTATATATTGCTACTGAACGAATTCAGTAGGGAACAAGATGGAAAATTGGTCGTTAGCTGTGCAAGGACAAATCATTCGCACCATAACCATACCAATTCAAAATCTCTGTGATTAGACTTTGTCAATTTTATGAGCAGCAAAATCCGTCTAATTTCATCCTTATTAGCATCTTGACGATATTTTGACATCAATCTTCAGCATAGTTTACCGCAAAAATGTGCCGCTCACATTCTATTTAAATAATGACACCAAATGAATGAGCAAATCGAATGGAAAAATGGGAAATAATGTGAGTCGATAAACTCTCGCAAGGCGGTATGTTTGTGTTACGCATCGTTGTTGATGTTCATTTGCGATACCCAAAATTGATTTCATTTATTTTCGACAAACATTAATGGCACAAATATCCTCGCTTTGCATGTGCCATTCCTACCTATTCGTCGTTTCAACATTTTGTTTGATTCGCTCGATCTTTTGTTTTGTGTTCACTCTGCATTCCTCAATTTTCTTTCTATTTGTTTTGTCGGTGAAAAATGGCGCACACCAAACCATTTCACCCCAAATAACATACTTGAATTGGTTTTGTCTGTTTTTATGGTAATGATGATGATCCTGAGTAGATGTGACTACACGTTTATATTCAACACACAAATCGACAATAGAATCAACGTGGAGATGTGCACACAGAGAACAAGCGAGAATGAGATGGAGAGAGACAGCGAGAGAGACGAAAACGTAACGTAAATGGGAGCAGAGCGCACCGAAAAATAAATAAGTGCACAGTTTAAATGCATAAAAGTATGTAAAAACACAGCGAAGAATAAAATGACTAATCCTTGCTGCGAATGATGTATTTTTGTGTACGATGGTGTACGCACCAATGGCATAATTCCACGAAAATATGCCAGGTTTCTGCGAATGAAAAACAAATTTCGAGGAGGGTTGAATGCGATTCCATTTTCGATTTCCATTGCCATTGCCATTGCCATTGTATGTTTGACTGTTTATGTTTCGTGACTGCTTCGAAAACGCATAACCGCACTAGTGCCGATATCTCTTGATGATTATTAGTATCGTCATAGTCGATGTCGTTGTGGAATCATCAACAGCGTTTATGGTTCCAGCAGCAAAATAGTGAAAAAAAGACGAAAACAAAACCCCTGAATCTTAAGGGTAGCATTAAATGTGAAGCCCGTTTCCAGCACCGATCCTCATCGAAAATCAACCACATTTTTTGCGTTCCGCATCGAGCAAATAAATTCGGATGGCGGTTCAAGGGAAGTGCCACGCAACCCGAATTAGTCGAACATTGAGGCGTGTGACAAAAAACACTCTGCATCATCGAAAAGAGCTCTGCCGAAAGAACACAATAATTTGCTGGCCGTAAAGATATTTCGCTTGCTATCTACCAACAAACCAAACAACAACGACGATGAAAACAGCAACAACATCGCCGTAGCTACAACCACCGTACATGGCGTGTACTGTTCGTAAACGTAGACGTTGACAAATACATGTGCAATCGAATCTCATTCTTTCTCACTTGTTCGCTCTCGTTCTCTCTATCTATCGAGCCACACACCACACCATACAATCTCTTCGCATGTGTAGTTGTTATGTATTGTATTCTTGCTCTCGCTCTCGCTCTCATTCACTCATTCTTATTTTCTCTCTCGCTCCGCTCCGCTCTCGTCGCTGTATGGCGGTTGACTGATTCTAAATTGACTGCTTTGCGTTTACAGATTCAACAACACTGATTCGACGTTGTGTTCGTGTGCACATTCGGTGTAGTCTATGATGACTTCTATTAGAGAACAGGGAAAAGAAACACGAAAACATTTTGTGAGACGTTCAGTTTGATTTTGGTCGTTACCGTCGCTGTTCGTGTTTTTACGTTTTTCTGTGTATGTAACAAAATCAAAGACAATTTCTGTTCAGCAAAGACATCGATCGAATTGAATTATATGTAGCGAGAGAGCTGTATATTTGTGTCGGGAATTTTTTTTTGGATGTTCTGATTTTTGTTTCGGTTTCATTTCGAAATAAACCCGTTTTTTTTTTCAAATGAATTTTTGCGTAATATCAACGGCCAAAATAAATGAGTGTTTTTTGATATCCGTGAATTGACTGTTTTTTCAGAAGGCAACAAATCAGCAACAATTTTCGGCAATTCAATCAAATATTATTGAATGAAAAGAAAATTGTTAAAAGTTGTGATAAAGACACAAATTATTACTAACCGACGATTTCATTGAAAATTCAAAAGAGCATATTTTTGGAAATATAAATAAAGTGACGAAAAAAAGAATTTAAAAAGTGAAGAACCAATATCGAGAAAAAGACAAAGTGAATAATTTGTGCATCAATTAAAATAAAACAGTGAAATTGATTAAAACTTCGATAGAAACGAATAATAATAAAAAATACGAAAAAAAACTCATCGACTCTTTATAGCGTTGAGAATAGAATAGCCAAGACAATGCTTTTCTGAACCGGATGAAATATTATGGTACGAAATGTTAATTAAAAACTAATTCGATCATTTGTCCAATATTTTTCGGGTGATTGTGCAACGATACAAGAATACACCACACCGGCAATCACACAGTTGGTTGTCCAAATACATAATTCATCCTATGCCAAAATAATTTACATAATGTCATCTTGTATCAATTTGAAACTGTTCTTATTTTCAAATTTTATGAATGACTCATTCAATTGATAATTATGGTTCAATTCAAATATATCTGAACAGTTGTTGTTGGATTATTTAAGCATTAAACCTGATATGATTTTGAGATTTTGAAGCTCGAAACAAGTTACCCGTCATCGTGAATCAAACTGAGTGCGCTGAATTTATTTATTATAGCACGATAATCAATCGGTGATAAAGATGCCAATTCACAGCCTCTGATATATTTCTCTGACTAGCGAATATTGTTTGGTTTTTGTGTTCTGATGAATGGTTATGCATCATTCGTTTTATTCGTCAATGAATTCAAAAGGAGTTCAGTTTTGATTCACATTTTCAATATCAATGAAATTCCTTCCGTTGAATTGAGAAGAATTGAAAGTGAACTTTAATTGAACGTAGTAAATGATTTTTAAAAAGCAGGCATTCCAGAAAAATCTAATTGAAGTGTACATTTTGGATTGATTACAGAATACAGTATCCTCAACGCCACCATCACCACCTGTTTCTGTAGCTATGGCTGTAACCACAACGATTCCACCAGGCGCTCGAAGTTCATCACCGTGTTCAGGTAAAGGCCGTTGTCATTTCTAATTTATCCAATTTATTACAAATTTAGCGCCACTTTCGATAAATAATATTGGGTAAAACGCAATACTACAATTGATTTAACGTTCAATGCATTTGAAATCAATTTATAATGCTCTTGCATTGAAATTAAATTGAAATAAACACCGAAATTGTGTAAAGTGACTTGCTGATCGTAAACCATTTTATTTGTCATTTGAAATAGCCGCTTCAGGACCGCCACCTCCAAATCGGTGCTGTGATTCAGGCCGACCTTTATTCACAGATCCAACAACTGGGCAAACAATTTGCTCGTGTCAACACGAACAAATGCTAAATTATCAGCGAATTGCACAAGCCAGTTTAATGGGACCTGGTGGCATGCCACTTTCAATGTACAATTCGGCTGCGTATGCAGAAGGGCTACCAGCTGCTGCATATATGCCCGGAGTTGGACCAGAGCAATTTCATTACGTAAGTATTAATTGGCCATTCATTTTCCAAACAAAAAAGTGTTATCAAAGCTTTAAAACCCAAGTGATCAAAAATTGAATCGGAAGCCTCAGTTAGAGAATTGCTCGGGTTGTGAAATCCAATTGATTTTGTGCGATTGCCTGTGCAAAAACTGTGTATGTTTGTGTGCGTACGTGCGTGTGTGAATATTGTGTGTACAAGTGTTTGATTTGGATGCAAAAATTTTATGGCATCGACACTGGTTGGAACATGTTGAACACAAACCAAAGTCACCAGAAAGCATAAAATTTCTGGTGTGCACGTCAAATACGATCAACATAACCAGTGACAAAGCCGCTAGTGTCCCAATATGTATAATTGTACGAAAACGTACAGTGAAACACTGCCGCAAAATATCTGTAGCCAGTTGGCCGTTGAGTATTGGTGCAGTAGCCCGAATAGTATAGCATAGAGCAGGAACATAGAGAATAACGTGAATGCGTACACAGTGTCACAGACTCAAGAGCAAGAAAAGCCATTCAATGATAGGATAGTATGTAGCACATAAATAAATTGGCAGAGAAACTGGCCCCAGTACATGCATATGTGAGAGCCAAGTAGGAAAAACATCTAGAGACATGCCATAGTATTAAGTCGAGAGCAAAAAAAAAACCAATAGTAGCGCAACAAAACAGAAGTGAAGCCAGAGCGAGAGCGCACTCCATTACATGCACACACAAGTACTGACAATCAGTGTACTCGGCAATTTCTGTATTCATGAATGGCTCGTTTTTATCACACAATTTCTATCTTTTCTGACTTTTTGCTATCCACGAATACACCGCCCTCAGAGTGGAGGAGCATACTCACATATGACTGGTTACATGTTACAGCTTTGACTTACACATTCAGCATGAACACAGCACATGAATGGAATATGGAATATTGTTAACATGTTCAAATGAGTATAACATTGTTTTTCCTTTCATTTTCAATTTCTGTCGCATTTGCAATTGCTTGCAGCTTGTGCTGTTGCTGGAAATCCAGTAAAAGCACTCGACTGCAAGCGAAATGAAATGGAATGGAATGTACCTGCTTGTACCAAAACCCAAGCCAAAGCCAAACCAAAGCCAAAGCCAATCCAAGTCAAATCCACACACTACTGTTTGCAACCGTTTTAATGCCGCTTGTCGACAGGCATTTGTTGTTAAGGATCTAACACAAAGTTGTGACAATCAATTGAAAATATATTTCTTAGCCGAAACGATAGCCGCACACACCATTCAATGAGTGCGGTGGTTAGTTTTCTTTCATTTGCACACAAATTTGTTTAGTTTTCATAAATCGTTGCTGCAGCTCTCACACTACATCTATCTGACTGGCTACCGGTGTCCAACTGTCCGTCTCTGTGTGTATAACGATGTGCGAGTGCGAGTGCGTAAGCATTAAACAGCGCTCTTCGGTCATGTTCCAGATATAGCAAATTGCAATACACTAAAAATGTGTGGGACAGCGTATTGCACTTTTGCATTTAAGTATGTATTTAATCTCATGAAATAAAACTGTATAGACATGTTGTTTGTCGTGTGATGCCATGTGCGCGCGCTCATTCTCTCTCTTTCTATCGCTCTCTTTGGATTGCAACCACAATCACAATCATTGCCCATTACAATAGAATAGTCGGTGGCTGCCATGGCAAGACCTTTTATTTCAAGTGAAATATAATCGATGAAAATCTACCGATATTGCTGAGGCGCTGATGATATTTGTTCAGCTTCATTCTCAACAATCAGCCATGAACAAATATGCAAAATCGAGGCCAAATGCAGTTTTCGGTCGAACCAAATTGTGAATTTAGCGAGCGAGTGTGTGAAATGAGAGCGAGAACAGTGAGTCGCATAGAAACAGAATGTATTTTGTACAATGGTGTGTTCTGAAATGGATTTAATACGGGGGAAACCTCTTGATCCATATGCGTAAACAATACAATGGCTTCGTTGCGCCACTGACAAAATGAATTTGCTTTTCATGTCTATCAGACTGACGACGACGATAGCAAGCGAAAATGACGACGACGACGACATGAGCAGCAGCAGAGACGACGATCTCAACCAAAAAGAAAGAGTTTATGTGTGTTTTGCCGTAATTTGCACGTTGGCGGTGCAGAGCATATTCAAATTCCATACTTTATTGTACATTTTTGATGACAAAATGCTTAATTTGGTAAAATATCCCGAGGGCTTTGTCAGAATATGTTGCAATCAGACATAACGACTCAACGGCGTGCATGCGTGCGTGCGTGTATGCTTGTGATTCATGCATCCATTTGGCTAAAATACAAATGGAAAAATAATTTTCAAAATCCGAGCAATGTTGTTAAAAATGTCAACCGTCCAAAAACTGTTCACGCCATCATGTATTGAAACAACTCCGATTCACTGACTGCTTGTGCCGTGCATAATATTTTCGATGATAAATATTTTTTCATCATTTATCAATATGAACAGAAACAAAAGCAAAAATTAATAAAAAAACGAGCAGAACTCATACGCCGATAACCTTTTTTGTAATTAAGTGTAGTTCGTAATGTAATCGTAGATAGTTTCGAATTAATGCATCGCCGAGAATTGATTGGAAAAATGGGCAAAACTGGCGATAATTCCAGCAAATTGATTGAATTTCTTTGTATTTGCATCGCGCAGTCCGTATGCACAACAAAATGACAATGTTTGGCGTTTATTTTGTATTCAAAGTGCGACAATTTGTTTACAGTTAATTTTCGTCGAGCACAAAAAAGAACAAAATAAATGAATCAACTAATTGAATGATTCATTGCATTCGGCTTTATAATAAATGTGTTCATTGAAAAATGCATACAAGGCTTGAAGATTGAAATGAATTGCGTACGGCGTTTCAATATGCGTTGGCGAAAACAGTTCAACATCTTTGATTTTGTTTTTTGCTTAACACTTTGCAGCCGATTGCGAGTTGCATTCAACACTTGCGACTGATTGAATATCGAATCCAAATTCGGTTTTCAACGAGAACCGTTCTCCATTCACAGCTCTGTGATTTGGACGTTCGAACGAAAACTGGTTTTACACAATATTACGTCCTTTCAATGCATCGATTTTCAACACGGCAGAAAAACAGTGCTCTTTACTGAATAAAAGCAAACATAAAAAATCGTGCCAAAGCATTATTTTCGCAATCATAATCTGAATGAAATATTCTCACATCGAATATTCCAATTTCAATTTTGACTGCGTTTTAAACAAGTAGCAAATTTTTTAACGCGTACTTCGCGCTTCAATGCGCATAATTTTTTTCGCTCATCAACCACATTCAATCTTTTCCCACTTATTTTGCTAATTATTCTCGTCGAAATGTGTGAATTAATTGTGGCATTTGGATTCGATGTTCTTGATCTTTTTGCTATATTTACTGTTGTTGATTCTTTTTTTGGGCAAGATTATGCATCAAATAACACTCGCCGTTTCGTGTTTTTTCTCGCTCGCTCTGTCATTTGATTCTCCCTTTTTCGCTAATTACAATTTCAACTGACAATCAACCAATTGATAAGAATAATTCGAAATTTGTCAGCGAGACATATATTCGCCGTTGATAATTGTCGTATTTGCTGAAACATTTCTGAGCAAAAACAAATTTGTTTGAGCTTGTCTGATTAGCCGAAAAATAGGTGAACTTGACGAGATTGATGATTTTAATTGCCTGTGCGAGGCACATTTTTTTTCGCTCGCCCGATTAGTTAAAAGCATTTTGTAGTTGCTTATCAATCAAAGTACAACAATTGTCATTCGGCAATTTTTTTCTGTCAATTCTGTATTTGCGGCAGTAATAAGCTTTCTTTACCATTTTAAATGTTCGAATCGAAATGTAGAATGAGTAGTTCAATGTAGTCTAGAATTTAATAACAAAATTTAAGATATATATTATGGAATTCGAGATGACTGTTACTGTTGTTGTCGTATTTTGAAAATTGCACTGAGTACGACACAAGAAATAGTCATGCAAAGAAACACTGAACGGAGAAAACTTTTGTTGAATCCGAAGAGGTTTTTTTTTAACAAGACATTGAATGTTCATTTTCCCATTTTCGCAGACTGGACTGGAGCTAAAAGAGAATCTAGGATCAGGCGCACCATGGGCTTATCCGTATCCATATCCATACGATCCATCTTTGGGTCCATACGCTTTCAATGGGTAAGTTTCTGTATTTTATTTGTTTTGCAAATTTAAGCGAATACTTTCGATGCAAATCGTACTATTAGCAATGGCACTGAAAATGAAACGAAACGTAACGTAAATAAAAATAGTGTGTGTTGAGTGTATACAGCGAAATATGAAAGCTGTCATAAACTTTGTTTTCCACTTCATGCCCATTAAAATGTAAACAATTTGTGAAAAACTGTCTTTGGGGAAATAAATCGCACGCAACACACACAAATTCGGCCTGGCTCAAGCGAGACACAAAGAAAAAAGAACAAGTCACGAGAGAATGAGAGTGAAACATGAAAAAAGTGCGTCAGCAGAAAATATTGAGTGAATAATCAGGAATTGAGCAGATGCAGTGCATGTATATTTTGAATACGCCATAATGAAATAGGGATGGTTCGGATGCGGGGAGCACATCATATTTCGTGGATTATGTGTACGCGAGCGATGTAAATTGGTTGTGTGCTTTTCCACACTCGTTTTCGGGGCAACAAAAACCAATCCGGCCACCATAATGGCCGATTGAAAAGCACACCTAGTCATCATCTCGCCAAACGTTTTTTGGCCAAGCCAAAAAAATATATGATGCGAAACTGCTTCCTCTAAGCTCAAGTGTGTGCGATTTTGTGTGCGCGCGTGTGTATGAGAGCGTTCTTGATACTTTTTCGCTGTTGTTTTTTATCGTTGTTGCTGGTGGTGCTGAACCAAAGCGATGCCACTGAGATTGAAGGATAGCGCGGTAAAAATCGATTTGAGTAGGTTGATTTTTTCTTGTCGGGTTTTATGTATTCAATACAATGTGGTACGTTGAACGCAGCATGTATCATTGACGGCGTTGAGGAGATGGGGCAGCAGGAGTATTCAATAGAATTTTCACGTACAATGTTGTACTATGTAATATTAATACGTTGTCATGGTGATGATAATATTGACAAGAAAGAAAATAATTGACGAACCAAATTCAAACGAACCTCTGCGATGGAGCGAAGCTGAAGGAAAAAAATGCAGCAAAACGAAGAGAAAAAAAATCAAACAAAATAATTACACGATTAAAAAGCATCCCTTTTTTGCCATTTGGTTGTACTATAATATATTTTTCATTGCTACAATATGCACCGGCACAACGGTATGTCGTACATACAAACCAAATAACAATGCATGAAGACAATCCAAAACGAATCTCCATTGAACCGAATCAACTAAATGCTATTTTTGTAAATGTGAATAAGAGAAAAAATTGTCGCGGAAAAGCGCAATGGCGTATGGATTGAAAGCGACAGCAAAAAAATCCTCGAATAAAATGAAAGTTTCAGTAATACGATCAGTGAGAATTCAGTGATCCGTAAATTGAATACATCACTTGTAACGAGCACATCGTTTATATGCGAAAAACATGTACCAATCTGTGGAACAAGAGCCTTGCAAGCGACAAAATACGGCACAAACGCTTTCACTCGCCTCATTCGTTCGCTCACTTACTTTTTTCTCTGCTAATTTCCGTGTCTGTGAGCAAGCCGTTTTCCTTCACAAAAATGTGCACACATAAAAGTAGATTTTCCGTCCATTTCCAAAATATACAACACAATTAATATCGATTCGACGACTAAAAGACAAGGAAGGAAAAAGATTGAACAATCATCAAATTTTATTTCATGAATCAACATCGCTATGAGTTGAATTTGATTTGGTATTTTTTGCCGTCGGTAGACAAAATAATTCGTATTTTTGACTCTGAAATTGGGTATTGGAAAATATAATAACACATTTTTATAGTCACTTGAAAAAAAAATGTTGAAATACAGCTTTTCTGGGCCAAATTTTTCAACTAACATCTATAATAATTCTTCGTATGATTGCCTTTTCATGTGTTGAAATCATTTTTCAAAAGATTCGAAAATAAATTATCAATTTGTGAAGCTGTCCATTCTACAACACCAAATGAGTGCTGTTGAAAAACGGTTGCGATCGTCTCAACTGTGCACAAAAGCAGTGTCAGTTACCCAACCAACCGCTTTGTTCGGTAATATATTAATTGCTCCAATATCGAAATTTACAAATACACCAACAGATTTGTCTTAGAAGAGGAGTGGCTTCGCTTTATGAACGCTCAAACGCACGGTGCGACATTCGCCTATTCCCATTTGGTTCGTTAAGATAAAAAAATATCGAATGAATTGTATCGACTGAATTGTATTTGTGCTCAAACAACTCAATGCGGCTCACATTTTGGTATTCCATTATGATAATTGACGAGATCGACGCTGTTTTGCATTATATCGAACATGGCCAATAAAAAATCGATAATGCCCAATCAAAATCGAAACTCAATAAATTATTATATTGATTTTCTGATCAATTCATTTTATCGTATTACACCAAAGCCGAGTAGAAATTACTGATAAACAATTTAACCAATGGGCGCTTCGTTTCGATGGGATTGATTAGTCGCGCTTTGAATCTCAATTAAAGAAAACTGCTTTCCTGTTCGTTTTTGGAAATTTTCTTCAACAGAATTGGCATTGACAATTCGACAAAAATGTACAAACTGGCTCCAATAGAAGCTACGATTCACGTTGAAGAAGTTCTAATTAGATTTCTCACAGTGACACACCCAAGTCTTTTGTTGCATCTCTTTTGAAACGTATGTAATATTCCGTAAAATAGGGACGGGGCATTTGAAAAATTAGCTAAATTTAGTGTGTTGCGTCGGCAACGAAAAGTATATAATTTCGTCGACACCTTCCTGGGCTCTTATATGATGCTTTTTATAGTAATTGTGCGATGGAATGACTGGAATAATGTTGAAAATGCGTGAAAACCATATTTTTGTCGACTAGTCATGATGGTCTTTTTTCGATGGAATCGTCTTGACGTCATTTTTTGCATTTGAATGTTACTTGCATGTCTTTAACCTGAGCCAATAGACAAGCTCTATAGAAAACTCGTGCGCGCACACACTCTGTTGGGCAAAAAAATGAAATATATAGACAGAAACTTTGGTGTGTCTATTGAAGAGGAGATATTTGCATCGGAGAGAGTCCGCAGCAAGACAGACAGATGAAGAGAGAGAGAGAGAGAGAGAGAGAGAGAGAGAGAGAGTGAGAGAGAGTGTTCAAAGGCAGTTTTTGGCTGACAAAACTCGAGATGGCCATTGAATTGGTGCAACAGACAACAGTCCAACTACATTTCAAATGCGTTAAAATTATTTAAAAATGGCAAATGTGAAAGAGTTACAATTGAATAGCCAGTAATAAATGTATACATTAGCATATGACTGGTGAATATACTACATATTTCGATGTGAAACAACTGGGCAACTTTCATGTCATTGTCACATGCCGTCGTTGGCAATCATTTACGCTGGTCAGCCGTATTCGACTGGCTAGTTCACCGTGCTTCGAAATTTATGCATGTATTCTAATGAACTTTTCAACTCTCGATTTTTCACAATGATTCGGTTCTTTTTTTCGGTTCGTTTGTTTCGGGCGTCTGTTTTTTATTTCGGTTCACTTTTACGAATTTTTATTCAAAATGAATGGCAGCTTATGTTCATTGGCTCGAAGTACAAGACATTGATTTTCCGTAGGCAAGCGGGTCTTGAATAGAGTGGCCGACATATGAAATTTACTTTGCCGTATTGTTAAATGTTTCGAAGTGGTGTTATTGTGCTGGCCCGCGGTGCGCGCATCTTTATGTACATGACATATATATAAATGACAATGTCAATGTCTGTAATTTTCATATCGAATTGTAACACTGAAACAATTAAAAGCCATTTTACCAATAATTCTCGGCTATTTTCGGAAATCGTGTTCGCCAATTGCCGTTGCTGCTGCCACTTTTTTCCAACACGCTCATTTTGCTGTCGTTCGCTTTCATGACCAAAAAAAAAAATTAAATAAAATCAATATGCAAAATTATTGTAATTATCACGTAAAATTTCCGTGTTTAATTACGATGCAACTGAGTGTTGAAGTGGAGCCATTATCTGAAAAGACATGGCGAAAATGAAAACAAAGAATCATTAATGAATCGAAACTTCGAAATATTGAATTCAATTACAATTTTACATGTATAAATAATCAGTGAGACAGCATTTTATAAGTTTTGATCGACAGGAAAAGAGCAAATGTGCGAATGCTCAAATGTGAATTCACACATACACCAGTGCTTTTTTCTGCCGGTTCGTTTGCTTTGCTACTTTTTTTCGGCAGTGTCATTCGATGGAAAGAATTCATTTAGAAACTCTTGTTGATCATTGAATTCCACAATGAAATCGCTGATACCCGAACACGGGAAAAATCCATCAATAATGAATTCCTAAATTTATTGCTACTTGGGAATTTTTTTTTTCTTTTTTCCGCGCGCTAATTTGTTTTGTGTGTACTATGGCAAAAATACAAGATAACACAGCAAGAGAAAGAGACAACACCGGCACTGAAAAAAGAAGAATGCGCACATAGTCAAAGAATCAAAGAAGATTTAATCAAACGAAAATTGTTAAAATGAAAACGGAACATAAAAATAACAGCGTAAACTGGTAGATTGAGGGCTGTGTGCTCGACACAAACACGCATGCAAAGCACATAGTGTGGGCTTATCAATGTTTGAACTTTCGGTTTTGCAGTTTAATTCTTTAAAGTAATAAATGATTTAGGTTTTTTTTTTAAAAGGCGCGTTTCTCTGTTATCATCATGACACGAATTTTAATTTTATGTATTTTTCCTCTTCGATATTCTTTCTCGTCCGCGCACAAACTGTCTTGATGCGTGGCTGATGTCGTCTTCGATGTGTGTGAATCGGGCGGCCACCATATTCATTTCAACCGGTCTTCCATATGCGCTTTCCAATTTGTTGAATGTAGACTTCTTTTTTTCTCCATTATTTTCAAACAAAACACAAAGAGATATGCTTGTATACAAAGTGTGAAGAGATTCACATGATTTTTGAATTAATTTTTTGGTGATCATTAAAAGGCACTCAAAGCCGGCCACATTTGAATCAAAGACAAAGCATTTGGTCTGCAATAAATACAAAATTCTAGTTGGAATAATAGCCAAATTACAAATTTCATGATGAATAATTATCTGAGACAGCAATTTTGCGCGTGAAAAATGAAAAAGTGAGAAATAGATTCTTTTTATTTGCCGGAACGTTCGAAACCTGATCGTCGGCGACGATCAATTTACTATAAATGAAGGCTCAGACAAGCCGAATAAGTGCGTAGAACGGCCACATCAGCATCGCATTTATAACATCCCAAGGCGTTTGCATACCATGTCTAAGTGCGTATGCATGTTTTTATACATTTTATTATTTTTTGAATTCTCTTTCCGCGGTACGTTTCCCTTTTTTCGATCTCTCTCTGTCTCTCTCTCTCTCACTCTCTCTCTCTCTCTCACTCTCTCTCTCTTTTCAATCCGTTCATGGATTCTTGCACTTTGCCACGCCAAAAGTCGACGCTCTCACTCGGTTAGTGGCATTCGGCATTCACATGAGCTTGTAGCAATCCCGGTAAATAGTCAAAAACATTACGCACAACAGCCGCCAATCGCATGGGGTAGCACTTATGCTTATTTGTTTGTCATTTCAATTGAAAATTTGCAGATATATTGATAAATCACTACTTTGAATTAGATAAATGTTTCGTTATGCATCATATAACATTCATTTTCCTACGTTCGCGCATAAAAAAAAAACATGAAAAGAATTAATCAAATATGATAATCGTTGCGGCCACGCGCCAATGCGACAACCTCAACCTCCACCTACAATTTTTTTTTTCAAACTTGTTCAACTCTATTGCAAGGTGTTATTCAGAATATTTATCGAATTTATAATATAATATTGATCATGTACACAATTTTTTGGCGTTAAAAAAAATATCAAAGCAGGAACGAATTCGATTATTCTCGCTCCTTTCTGAATCTGAATGTGTAGCTGATCTCTTGTTTCGATTTGGTTGGCCGTTCGTTGATGACAAAGATTAAAATAGACATGCATTTTGCGGACAATTACATACCGTGTGCATACAAAATCTCTTCATAAATTTGGCTAAATCTCATGTTCATGCAACTGTTGAGGTAGAAATGTTTCATTCCAGCGTGCAGCCGGTCAAAAATTGACGAAACAACTCGAAAAAGTGAGAGAGCGAGCGAACGAGCAAAAAAGCGAATGTTGATTCAAAAACAAAACATGAGTTTTCATTTATTCATCATTGCTCCATAAATTTATCGTTTTGAAGAAATCGCAGTAACAGAATTGCGACTAGTTAGAGCCGAATAAAAAGTGAGCGCGAGCAAAAAGCACAAATAAAAACTATATTACAGCGCACCAGTGTTGTGTTGTGCTGTGTAGAATATTTCTATGTTTGGCCGAATAAGTGAATATCTCGCATATATTTTTCAACAATTTGTGAAATTATTGAACATTTAGGTGAGGTGAATGGAAAAAACGTGTAAGGTCTAGTGTTGTTGTGTGTATGCAGGCAGAAACAGCAGTAACGGTCAGTTAAACATCGAAACTAATGTTCGCTTGCTATTCCAATTTATTTACATGTTGATCTTTTACTAATGGTGGTTATCATTTGATTTATCATCCCGGCCACCACTGATTCGCTCACAAATGTGCATTTCAATGGAGAATTACTGTGATTCAGAGCATGAGAGTGTCAACTGTTTGTAATGTGAAAAAAAAAAACCATTAAAAATAGACTCTTTTATTCATGCCAATACTTTTCTGTCATTTGAAGTTTTGACATTTAATTAGTTATCTAAAATATCGATCTCATAAATTACATTCGAGTTTTGACTTGATGAAGAAAATTGAAATGAACATCGTATTCTGTTTGGTATCATTTTCGATCTAGATATGGCATGGAATTGAATGGTGCTCGACGAAAAAATGCCACGCGCGAAACGACAAGTGTATTGAAAGCCTGGCTCAGTGAACATAAAAAGAATCCGTATCCCACCAAAGGCGAAAAAATAATGTTAGCTATCATAACAAAGATGACGCTAACACAAGTTTCAACTTGGTTTGCGAACGCACGCCGACGACTGAAAAAAGAGAATAAAATGACATGGGAGCCAAAGAATCGGGTAGACGACGATGATGCCAATGTGGTTGATGATGATGATGACGACGACGATGATGATGACAATGATCACGATCGAAAGAGCAGAAATGGCAAAGATTTGTTAGGTAAGCATCCATTCACAGTAAGATTTAACTATAGTTTTTAGCTAAAAAGATTTGTTTTCAAGATTCTTTCTGCCCAATTCATTTATCAAAACCCTATTAAATGAACGAAAACAAAACAATTGAACGAAAACCACTTCATTTAAAAGTCAAATGCATAAAATCTCGTGTTTTCTGTTTCTCTTCTCATTTGTCAATTCTTTTTCGCTAAAATAGATTCGAAAGATAGTGGAACTGTATCGAGTGAAGAAGGTGACATGAATAAAATGCAGCGCCTTAATGAATCTCGGCCGGGCAGCACATCGCCGGATATTCGGCCATCGGGCGGCGGTAGCTATCCATTATATCATCCTGCTAGTTTATATTATCGACCGCCAGTTGATATGAAGCATACGCCTGGCGGAAGTACAAATCACAGTCTCAATAGCAAACCAAGGATATGGTCGCTAGCCGATATGGCGAGCAAAGAAGAGAAACAACCGAATGATACAAAGCAAACCCCACCGAGTGTGACATTGCCTGGACTGTATCCATCGACGACTGGCAAAATAATTTCACCTCTTCCGAGTCGCATGCACTACGCACCATTTTTTAAGCCCGACATGGGCAAAGATATTTATCGAAACTTTAATCCGCCACATTTACCTGTTCGTCATGAGTATGGTGCTTTTTTGGAATCATACCAGCGCGCCCTCGAGTCAGTGCATCCACTTTCTTCAGTCATTTCAAAATCAATGGAAAACAACAATCAATCGTTTGCCCCATTGAGCCTCACCACGAATAACAATAATACAAACAGTAATAATAATCATACAGCTGGACTGTCAGCGGCCGGTGTATCGCCATCGGCATCAAGCACATCATCACGGCCCGAAAACTCCACGCCAGTGTCATCGTTACCATCAACAATCGAAGCGAACGTAGTCATTCATTAGTCCCCCGTTTCTATCAACTGAAAATTCGAATGTGAGAAAGAAAAACAACATGTTTAGAGACAAAATAAGCTTTTCATCAAATACTATTCCTTGATTTGATGGTTTCTAAAATGGGTTGAACAATTTTGCAACGTGACTGCTCTGTGTACAAACCAACCAACCAACCGACAGCCCAATCAACGTAAGGAGTAGCAATTCATGTAAATGCATTATTTTTAAATGTTAGATAACATACCTTAAGTATTGAATGAACGAGCTGAGGACCATTTCCTAGATCTCAAATCTCTTTAAAAAAAACACACTCAGACAAAACGTAAAATGAAGATTTAATGAAAACGAATAATCAGTGAAATTTAATGGAATTGTTATCGAATAGTTCACCACCACCAGTGCGAAGTGTGCGAGCATACTTAAAAAATAAACAAGATATTTTATTTAAAACACACAATTTTATGAGTAAAACGTCCTGAAATCCATTTCATTCGACCATTTCTATTTGTTTGATTAGTGAAAATAGCGAAACATTTCTTTTTGTTGAATATTTTGTGGTAATTACACAAAAATGTATCTACAAAGAAAATAAACTTAAACCAAAAACAGGAAAACAAATCAATGAAACTAAGCATTGTGTTTTGTTGGAAGAAAAGATCGGCGCCGCTAACAGAATCAAAGAGCAACATCAAGCGCAAAACAGACCCGATTCAGTGAGAGAATTTTGAGGAGATCATTAATTCACCGGAGTTAATAGCTAAAAATGAAACGGAAATGCGAAATTACAAACTGAAAACAGCAAAAATGTAAAAAGCATGTATTTCGTTCTGTTTTCTTTTGCATCATTTTTTTTTCCTTGCACATAAATTGGCGGACATAAAACAAAACCAGCAACAGCAAAAGAAATACTTGTAGAAGGGAATCGTTCCTACGCACGAAAAATAAAATCCCAAATCTTTCGGACAATAATTTAAATGTGATTTATTTGTATAAAATATAAAAAAGCAACACAAAAAAAACCAAACAAGAAGGTAAAAAAATGTATGTTCGAGCGATTCGAGCGCATGCAAACATATATACTACTCGTAATTTAACATATTAACACCATTAAAACATACATTACACATGAAGTTTTATGGCAACATGTATATAAGTAAAGCAAGAACAACAACAAAAACAACAAATTAAACAAATAAAAGTAATAAAATGATAAAATTGAGTAAAGCAAATGAAATATAAAAAAAAAAAAAAAATGATGACATGAATAAACATTTGATAAATGATATAATATTCAGTGCAAATCAGGGTATGAAGAAATGACCACGCGAAAGAAGCAGATAATTGAAACGAAAAAAAAAAATCTCCCTTACATTCGCCGCAGAATCAATTTGAAAGTCGTTGTGCATTCGTTCTGTTTCACAGTATTCGTTTTTGAATGAACCAGAGATCAAAGAGTGAACTGAATGGCAGACCAAAAACAAAATACAAAAGCACACACTGTCACATTGAAAGGGTGTGAAGGCTAAAATGCAAGGTATGTTGACTTGTGTCATGTGTCTTTAGTTATTTCCATTTTATTTTCCTATCTCTTGCTCTCTCTCTTCTCTCTTTTTCTTGCTCTCACCCGATGCATAAATTCCAATGCAACAATTATTCGCAAAATCAAAGTGGTCAATGTTTCAAATGTTCCATTTCTGTGATGCCATCGATCACAGTCATTTCTATATCATTTTGTAAATCAGCTTTTTCCACATAAAATGTATATGTTTAAGCTCAATTCAGGCAGGAAAATGAGAGAGAGAGGGAGAAAGAAAGAGATTAAAGGCGTCCGCATCCATTTCACTCGTGCTATTTCAATGGTTCAGTTTTACATGTGCTGTGTTAAAAAGGCGAAATATAAACTTACAGCAAATGATACAGAAATAGCTAATTGGAATAAAAACTATGAGAAAAAAAAGAAGATAAATTCGTAGTTCTTATGTATTGTAATAGCGTAGTGATTGTGAATGTATATTGAAAACGTGTAAATAATAGTATTAATTATATAATAATAGAATTAACTTTGTGCCGGCGGAGAACTGGGAGAATTCTTTTTTTTTTGTGAAAAAAATAATAATAAACGGAGTATTATGAAAGAAAAAACAATCTGTAGCTCGAATGTTCTTTTATCATTTGTTAAATGACGACAAAATTTAACCGATTTACATTTAATACAATTCAATGATTATCGCAAAACCAATTTGAAACAATGCGGCAAGTGTAAGAGTGATTGTGTGCCAACGACCGACAAGAGCATCAATCTAATGAAAAATACGAGCCCGAATTCAAATTGGTTACATTTGATAAAGTGTTTATTTCATTATAAGCACATATCTTGATGTGGATCAATTTCATTTTGGGCTGAGTGAAGGTTAATTTTTTGAATCGCGTGACTATTTCATCATACATGCATATTCAAATGGGCGTTATCTATTCGATATCTGAAAAAAGTTGAAATTTTTTTCTCGATGCTCTTCACTGATTGGATCAATGATGCATTCGCACACACAATCACATTTGCATTCATCAAAAATGCCGATTGACAGAAAACATCCATACACACATTTCGTTTCTCATTGACCAACTATCCATATCAGCCACATTATTTTCTTAAGTCCTATCAAAAGCGATGCACACAATGAGCAAGGCGCAAGAATGAAGAATCAATCATCAAATATAGTAAATTTGTAAATGAAACGAATAATTTACCTACTAAATCTTATTGATTAATGATAAAATCATAATGTTAATTAGAAAAAATGCATTCGAAAATTGAGAGGAACACACACACACACACACACCCACAAAACACAAATTTAAAGAAAACTTGATAGAAATTGAACGAATCGAATGGAATCTTTCGATGAACATGATGTTCTACGGTATTGTAATGATGAACCATAAGCATTGCAAAGAAAAAGCATTATGAATTAAACTTAAAAAAAAAAATCTTAACACATACGAAAATTGTAGCGATTCAACCATTTAAAAAATCGATGATGGTAAGTGGTGAATTGACAAAGAAAAAAGTATGAAATGAACATTAAGTTGGAAAAAAAATTAAATTGTATTCGTACATTAACGATAACAATTATTAACAATATACATAATATGATATATTATTTAAAATATAAGGAAAACTGTATGTTAAATTGAATAGTTGCAATAAAAATTATTATTATGAATAAAAAAATACAAAATAATGAAGATTTTATGGTGTTTGTCATTGGATCCAGTTTTTCGGTGTTTTCGTCATTTTAGCAGAATTTCTTTTTCAACCTTTCTTTAAGCTCTTACTATTGCAGGTCACTCATGTTAACTCTTCTTGAATTTTCTCACGGGCTTTTGCGTTTATTCTAAATTTTGATCATTTCAGACGATTTTCTCGAAGGTGTAATAACGAAGAGCTCTCTTAATTCTCGAAGGTGTAGTAACTACAATAAAAAATGTTTTCGATTTTCAGAAATGCTAGTCAAAATATCCAGTTGCACAGTTCAATTGATTGCAGAATCTGTTTGTGCATAGTTTGCTTATAAGATGCGGTTGCCCAACGATTTGTATATTAATTACCAACGGATGTTGATGCAATCTCGATAAAATGAGAAGTCGAATTAAATGGAATGCACATTATATGCACGGCGAAGGCCTCACATGGCTTTCAGCGATAACACTCAATTTTTATTCGTTTACATATGCTTGATGCGTTCGGCTGCGATTTCACGGGATCGAAATGGTAGCCAGTGCAAATTGTTTTAGTGTCTTTGATAATGTGCCTGGTGACAACGAACATATCACATTAAATGAAATAAACTGCAGACGCTTGTTTATCGCAATGCAATGCAAAACAAGGGAAATACACAGTTTGCTAACGATTTCAAATAAAAATTGAAATCAACAACAACAATAACAACAACAACGACAAGCACAACAGAAATTGATTTACCTACATCTAAGTCATTTAACACTTGCCTGCATGTAGATGTTTGAAATGGGCATAAACAAGATCCTTATTGTACTTACTGCGAATGGAAAAAACAAACAAGGCGATTTTGCTCGCGCAATCGGCCCATTAATTGAAATGCCTCGCTTATATCACACAAATATTTTATTATTGTTTTCAAAATGCTCGAAGCTAATTTGATCAGTCTGCTTTAGAGTGCAATTTGCATAGCTCAGGAAAGAACGTGAGTGTGAGAGATAGAAAGTGGTGCGCAAATTCAAGATTAATCCAAACATATCAAATTCAGAGTAAACATTTTCCAAATGACACACACGACGATCTGTGTTCAGAGCTGATCAAGAAATATTCAGAGCAATTCTTTTGATTCACAGCG